>CM052810.1:151846099-151905211 GCA_028533885.1 Nasua narica
ATACAGATGCTCTAAATATAAAGTTTTGCAAAGGAAAATGAAGATGTTTGTAAAAGGTGTTCTCATTGAAAGTACAGACTTGGTCACGGTATCAGTGGAATGTTAGTATTTTTTTTTTCTGATGTGTTACAAAAGGGACTACCGAGGTCGATTTTATGGGCAAAAGCTGGACAATGAAATACCGACTTTGCTTATATTAGTAGTTTGAACTGAACTTAACCTTATTATTGAGAAGAAAGGGGGCAAAAATTATAGGTGATTATTCTTTTTGTGAGTACTTGAAAAGACTTTTGAAAGCTTTTTGTTCAACTTAGGAAATTGAACAAGACAAAACAAATGAGAAGAAACAAAATCCCATTTCCTTGGGAATACACTAATTATTTATATTATGCCATACCTAAAAGAAAAATACAAGCTTTGATGCCTGTCTCTCAAGGTTATTGTTTTGTGGGCATTGTTTTCTTCTTCTGTGAAAATCTGAAAACTTTAGCTGTTTGAACCACCCACATACGAAAAATCTCCCACTGATATATTTAAGATATATATGTGATTTCTTCCTTTCCCTTCTATTCCTACAACATTTTCCCAATGTTATTTTTTAATATTTTTTTCAGAAGTTTTAGGTTTATAACAAAATTGAGGGGAAAATAGAGAGATTACTGATATACTTCCTCCCTGCCCCCCACAGGCATAACCTCTCCCATTATCTACAGCACTCACAGAATGATACCTTGTTTACCACGGATGAACCTACACTGATACGTTCTAATCATACAAAGTTCAAAATTTACCTTAGGGCTCACTCATGGTGTTGTACATTCCATGGGTTTGGTCAAATATATTATGATATGTATCCATCATTATAATATCCTACAGAAAATTTTCATAGCCCTAAAAATCTTCTGTGCTCTATTCATCTCTTACCCCTCCAGCCCCTTGTGACAACCACTGATCTTTTTATTGTCCTCACAGTGTTGCCTTTTCTAGAATATTACATAGTTAGAATCATACAGTGTACGTAGCATTTTCAGTTTGACTTCTCTCACTTAGCAACATGTATTTGAGTTTCCTTCATGTGTTTTCATGGTTTGACAACTCATTTCTTTTTAATGCTGAATAATATTCCATTGTCTGAATGTACCATCAATGTTTTTTTCTTTTTAAGAAATATTGGGAACTCCTCATCAAGCACTTGATTTCGTTTCTATAAAATTGCTTAGAATATTATAATTTTTTAAAAAAATATTATAATTTATTCACTGTATATTTTCTACCCAATATGCACAATGGAATTGGAATAACTGTTTAGTCACCTGTAAACATATATTTGATTAGAAGTCCCGAGTTTCTTTTTTAAAAAATTTTTAAGAGAGTCATTTTGAATGATGAAAAGCAAATCATTTAAGTGTACCTTTTCAAAACTCAGAAAGGTTCAGTTGCTCCAAATTTTCCAACCCGTATATTTTTTTTAACCTGTACATTTTTATTTGAAGCTAAAATTTTCAATTTAGGACTCATGCTGTTTCAAATCAATACCAGTTTCTGGAAAATCTACACTGCCCCACCATCACAATAAAATATATATATTTCACTTCTTTTCTGTGAAATTTTGTATGGTACAGTTATCATCAGTTATATAACTACGTTTTATTCTTTGCTAGTAGGTGTTGAATTCAAAATGTTTAAATCTCCATAAAACTTGATAGTTTAAAAATATTCTTTAAAAATTAACAAAATTCTGACTTAAAGTTAAACTTGCTGAGCTATCAGGGGCTCCTGGGTGACTCAGTGGGTTAAAGCCTCTGTCTTCGGCTCAGGTCATGATCTCAGGGTCCTGGGATTGAGCCTGGGATCTTCCTCGTGGGGCTCTCTGCTCATCAGGGAACCTGCTTCCCTCTCTCTGCCTGCCTTTTTGCCTCCTTGTGATGTCTCTCTCTCTCTGTCAAATAAATAATTAAAAATCTTTAAATAAAATAAACTAAAATAAAATAAATGCTGAAATATCAAATTTTTGCTTATACCTTATATATGTTATATGCATATTTTATTGTGATAATAAAATCTTTTATCTTCTTTTTCCTGGAGATTAGTATTGGGATTCAATGTCCAAACTTATATATGAGACACAGGCTTGGGAAGATGCCCAGTACATGATAATATCAGTGTGTATGTACATTGAGTATGACGTATGCCTGGCACGGTAATGGGCACTTATGCTTATTGTTTCATTTAATACACTTATCAGCCTGACAAGGGGACATTATCATTCTTATTTTAGAGATGAGTAAACCGAAGTTCTAAGGAGTCACAAGTATTTCTAAGTTCACTCAACTAGCAAGTGACAGAACCAGGAATCAAACCCAAATATTATTTTTTCATTACAGTATGAAAAAACTATCTTATTACTGAGTATTAGGAAGTATGAGTGTATTGTGCTGATACATGCTGCTGAAATGGACTGTCCATATAAAGCTGAAGGTTTTCTTAGAAATGTTGCCCAGGATCCTCACCCCTGGTGTAGTCTCTCCAGAAGGACAGTGGATCTGGAAACTGAGAAGACGTCGAAACAGAGGAAAAACTTGGATCAAATGTTTTTTTATTTGATGTATGGCCCTTCTTGTAAGAACCACCATGGCCAGTTGGAGAAGTAAATGGAGAGGCTTCCCTTATATACTTTGGCATTATCTATGAAATATACACATATATGGCAGGAACCTGCAAGATCAATAATACAAGACTAGGGAGTAAGCCCTGGACTCTGGATATACTGTGAAGATGTCTTTTTAAGAGACTTTCTGGTAGCTGACCCAAGGATGCCTGATTTCGCTTTGTCTTTTTTATAAAACAAGTAACAGTTACCACTTATAGCATAAACATTTGCTTCGGGTTCCAATGCCATATATGTAAAAGTTAATCAATTGTAATAAAATATTTTTGAGTACACTTTTTTAAAAATAAAGAATAGTACAAAATTTAGGTGATCATGGAATGTAATTAATATATTTAAATTTTATTATTAATCAAAAATTACCAAGACAGAATGGAAAGAGGAAACTCATGAGGAAGAAACTTTTTATTTTACTAGATATCCAAAATGTATTATAAGGATCCATAAACATGGCATTTTTCAGAGTAATAAATCATTGTACAATAATATATGTGATAAAGGTGAGATATTTAAATCTATAGGGAAAATGGTACTGCTCAATAAATTTGCTGGAGTAAGTATCTAGTCAAGAGAAAAAAAAATAAATCATTGTCTTGCTCTTTAAACCTCATCCACCCCAAAAAGTCAATAAAGTCTATATTTGAAAATAAATTTAATGTACTGAGAAATAATGTGGGAGAACATTATAAGTCTGTCTCTTCCTACTAAGCTTGACAGAAAGCTACAGAGGAAAAAATCAAATACCAATTCAAGACTTTAACGAGGTATAGAAAGAAAATTTAAAAATATAAAAATTTCACATATAAGTAAAAAAAGTAAAGTTTAATAAATTTATCTCAAAAAAGAG
Organism: Nasua narica; assembly: GCA_028533885.1. NCBI lineage: Eukaryota > Metazoa > Chordata > Mammalia > Carnivora > Procyonidae > Nasua > Nasua narica. Next base: position 151,849,615 of record CM052810.1, read on the forward strand.
CAATGCCATATAAAAATAGTCAAAGTGGTGACTAGGTAATTAGAATAAGAAATGAAAATGTCTATAAATATAGGAAATCTTAATTTTTACTAGGAATTTCAGAGTTTCTAATTTATTATTTAGCATTTTAAAATAATAAACAAAATAGATTTTTATCTGTCAGAGTCACAGAAGTGAAAAACGAAATTTAAAAATATATATGCACCTGGGAAGTCTGAGAAATGGATTTATCTCATATACTGTTGGAACTGGTACCACCTTTAAAAGAACAGAACTACCAAATTTTTAAAAGTTGCATGCTGTTTACCCTATTAGTTCCGCTTTTAAGAATCCATTTTGGAACACTAGATAATGGTAATAGTAGACTACCAGAATACTATCGAATTAGTATGAAAGTGAGAAAATTCACTCCACATATTTTCTAGCAGAAAAAAAAAAAGGAAGTCTGAAGATAACATATCCAGGAATAGGGGAATGTTTGAATAAAGTTTTTTTTTATTTTTTAAATGAGGAGACTTTCTAAAAAGATTTCTTTATTTTAGAGAGAGATGGCAAGTGAAGGGGCAGAGAGGGAAAGAGAATCCTCTCCTAAGCTTGGAGCCTGATGTGGGGCTTAATTTCAGTACCTGAGATCATGACCTGAGACAAAAATCAAGAGTCAGCTGCTTAACCGAGTGAGCCACCCAGGTTCCCCTTATATAAACTTTGATGCATTCATACTGGTTAGTTAAAATTGAATTCAGCTGCAAGTGGCAGTAAACAAAAAAGCAAGACTACAAAACAAAAATAAAATTGGAATGAATGGCACAAGTTAGAAGTGGATTCCTCTGTCATGTATGTATGTATGTATGTATGTATGTATGTATGTATGTATTATTTGTTTGTTTGCTTGCTTGTTTGTTTATGTAAGCTCTATGCCCACAGTGGGGCTAAATTCAAGACCCTGAGATGAAGAGTCACATCTTCTACTGACTCAGCCAAGGTAGGCACTCCCAATTCCTCTCACATATAAATGTTGGGTTTATATGTCATCTTTACTTCTTAAAACACAAACGCTTAGGGACACAAGTGTTTAGGGACACAAACGCTATCCATTTCACTGCCCCACCATCTGCATGATGCGACCCCTCATCCTCATGGTTCAGCTTGGAAATAACCATATTCAATATATAGATTGGAGCAATGTGTGAAGAAGGAAAACCGTAAGGTTTCAAGGGTTGTCTTAAGAATTATCTAGAAGTTGCCTGAGAATATTTCTGTTCACATCTTATTGGTCAAAAGTTAGTCTTATGGCCAAGGATATAGTCAATATTCTTAATGGTCATTTGACCAATTAACATTTGTATTACTTTAGACAAAGGGATTTTTGATACTGGTAAAAAGCTAACAACTTTTTAAACATACTATAAATAAATTAGCTATTGGTATACTGCTTGGAAGAATAATATTGAAATATAATTGATTTCAAAAAAGAGCAATTTTCAAAAAAAAAGAGAGCAATTTTCAGAAACCTATTTGTATCATGACTTTCCTTTGACTGTTTGCCTGTAAATAAAGTGATAATAAAACTAAGTACTTCATAGAATTGTCATAAAGATTAAAATAGATATAGTTATATTAAGTGCTTAGAATAGTGCCTGGTTCATAATAAATGATATTTATTCATTATTATTATAATGATTGTTTAAAAATATTACATGTAGATGGGTACATGTTTATGAAAGTACATTTTATTTATTTATTATTTTTACCATGTACACTTCTGTATTTAAAATATTTTTAAGCATGCACTACCTTTATTTTTCTTAATCTAGTAATAAAAATATCTAGCTGGACGAATGTCAGAAGCAATGTGTTTACAGATTTTCCCTATATACCTTTTTAAGATTAATAAAACTACAGTTGTGAACTGTGATTTTATGGTATAAAATATACTTATATCTCTTAAAACAGGGTACTATGTTGCCTGTATTTTATTCCTAACAGAATGTTAGCAGATAATATTTGGTAAAACTACCAGAGGAAAAATATCAGATAAGGAGTAGATGAAAACAAAGTTTTATTTGTGGATATTCAATTTATCAATACATCATTTTATATATCCTTATTAATAAAATGGCAGGAATAATTATTCAACTAAAATTTTTAAAAATTCTCAAAACCCTACTGTTGTCTTTGGCACTTGCTGCAAATTGTTTATGTTTAGATGTAAATAAGTATATTAATAGGACATTATAATTCATAATTGAAATTTAAAATTAGCTATAGTGGAAAGATCAGTAATCACAGCATTGTCATCAATCGAATGGAGAAATAATGAACTGTTATGGTAAAATATTCTTATCAAATTATCAGTAATTATCATAGAAGATTGCATTTACATTATAATACACATATGCATACATATAGTATTTAAAATATGTACATTATATATCACATATATAAAGGTGTGTGTGTGTGTGTGTTTTAAAATTGTGCTAAAATACAAATCAAAGTTTATATATAGTGTAGAATTTAGTGGTGGTTAGTACATTCACAATGCTGTGCAATCACCACATTCTATTATTTCCAGAACATTTTCATCAGCTCAAAAGGAAACTTTGTACCCATTAAGTAGTCAGTCCTCATTTCCTCTCCCCAGCCTTTGGCAACCACTGATCTGTGTTTCATTCCCAAGCATTTACTTATGTTATGTAAATGGAATCATACAACATGTAGCTTTTTGTGTTTTCTTTCACTTAACATAATATTTCCAAAGTTTATCACTGTTGCAGAATGTGTCAATACTGAATTTCTTTGGAGCCTGAGTAGTGTTTCATTGTACGTATATACCAGATTTCCTTCATCCATTTGTCAGTTGATGGACATTTGAGTTATTCCCACCTTTTTGCAATTGTGAATATTGTGCTGTAAATATTTGTGTACAAGTTTTTCCCTTAAGATTTTTTTTAATTCTTAGAGATATACACATAGGAGTAGAATTGTGGGATCATATGGTAATTCTATGTTTAACTTATTGAGGGACTGTCAAATTTTCCAGCACTGGCTACACCATTTCACATTCCTACCAACAGTGTTAGATAGGTTCCAGTTTCTCCCAAACCTTGTCATACTTGTTTTTTCCTGCTTTTGGTTTGTTTGTTTATAGTAATCCTAATGGATCTGACATACCATCTCATTGTAATTTTGACTTGCATTTCATTAATGACTAGTGACATTGAGCATCCTTTCACATGCTTATTGGCAATTTGTATATCTTTTTTGGGGGGAATATATATTCAAGTCCTATGCCCAATTTTAAAATTGGATTGCTTGTATTTTTGTTGTTGAATTATAAGAGTTCTTGTATATTCTGGATGCTACAGTCTTATCAGATACATCATTTGTAAATCATGTTCTCAGATATGAGATTTGTAAAGGATTTTCATTCATTCTGTGGGTTGTCTTTTTACTTTTATTAATGCCGTTTAATACACAGTTTTAAATTTAGATCCAATTTATCTGTGTGGTTTTTTTCCGTTTATACTTAATGGTGACATTGCCAAATTCAAGATCATGGGGATTTGTCCCTATGTTTTCTTCTGAGGGTTTTATAGTTTTGGCTCTTATATTTTGGTATTTGATCCATTTTGACTTAATTTTTGTATATGGAGTGAGTTAATAGTCTAGCTTTATTCTTTTGTATAGCTTGATTTTTAACTTTTTTTTAGTGTTAATAAGTTATTATAATTAGCAATTTAATATCCTGCAAATATATTTTGTAAGCCAGTGAATGAAACTAAGCTTTCCTGAGCATCATACACATGCTTCTGCACTAAAAGTTTTACATATTCTCACTTATTCCTCAAATAAATCTGTAAGACACTGAATAAGAGCAGAAAATCAGAAATAAAAATCCTTAAAATTCTCCATTGCAATGGAATGCATTTTTAAAAGACTTTTGCTACTTAGAGCTATTTAAATAAAAAAAAATAAGATAGTGGTATGTATGTTAATATCTCATTAATAGTCATTTTTGTCTATACAATTGTAACATGTCTCTAGCCTCAACAAAGAATATATAATGACCATCTATCCCTAAAATTAGCATATTTTGTTGCTTTCTCCATGTCAAAAACTTAAGGTCTAATAAAAGGTAAACATAATTGTATTTTTAAGTAATCCTTTTCACAAATCCTAACAACAAATTAACATTGCAAAATTATGCTCTAAAACTTGTATAAAACAAATCAAGTAAAGAAAATTCCAAAAAGAAAAAAATAAAGGGCTTTATTAGAGTTTATAATATGGTGATTGTGGCTTTTGAATTCCCTCCAAATTAAAAGTTTCAAGCATTTTGGCATGGTAGAGTGGGCATTGCAATGGAAAACAGACTGAACTTACAGATTTTATCCTTATCCTAACTAGTTTGAAAATTTGAGGACAAGACATGTGACTTTTCTAAGTAGCATATTTCTCCTATGTCAGAAAGCAATGTCAAAAATACTTGAATATCTCATTGTTCAAATTTCAATTCTTCTGTTTATCAGTTTGTTAAGTTTTATTACTTTAGAGATGTCCCAGAAACTCTATGGACCTCAGTTTTCTTTATTTGAAGGGGAGAGAGTGAGAGAATGAGAGAGCACAAGCAGGTGGAGGGGGCAGAGGGAGAGGGAGAAGCAGACTCCTCACTGAGCAGAAAGCCCGATGTGGGGCTCAATCCCAGAACCCTGCGATGATGACCTGAGCCGAAGACAGACCCTTAACCAATTGAGGCACCCAGGTGACCCTAACCTCAGTTTTCTTATCTGTAAAATGAAGATTTCTGTAGACCAGACTTCTAATGCTTTGCACAAATTAGATATTTAAGAAATGCTAGCTTCTTTCTCTCTTGTCTCTGAGCTCAATCTCCTCATAGTAAAATTAAAACCATATAATGAGCATTTATTTCAGATGACATAGAAAGTTCTATCCAGGTTAAATATCCTGATTTAAAAAACTAAAGTAGAAAAATAAACAAACAAACAAACAAACAAATAAATAACTAAAGAATTTAGTAAATATGCATATTATACCTCAAAAGATGGTAAAAAAAAATCAATGAGTGAGCTCAGTGTCTATGGATATACAAATCTATTGCTTTCTTGGGACCCATATTAAAAGCTTACTTTAGGGGAAGAGGTACATTCAATAAATAGCAGCAAAGTTTAGCGCTCTTTTAAATCCCTGAATGAACCATTCACAGTTTCCCTCTCTGTCTTCCTTAGATATGGCTTTGGATTCTGCTTTTGATATAATGGCTCTGGGCAAGAAAAATGCATCTCTGATCCTTGAGGCACCTGGAACATCCATCTGCCCCTAGAGGAGAAGGGATCAGAGTGAACCATGGCTCACAAAGGCAACAACTGAATGGGAGTGTGAAGACAATGCTTGTAAAGCCCTGGATCAAGAGAAGAAGACTGAAGGTATTTGAAGAAGCAGTGAGGCCGCTTCTTACTCGCTGACAGGCAAAACAATAGGAGATAACTGGCAGTTCTTGGAAAGGTCCAGGAGAATACATTCAGAAGTGGTAGCAAGGAAGGAGGGAAAAAGACAAGCAGAAGACAATTTGAGTGTCTTCTGGGTACAGAAGTAATGGTTTACTAATCTTTGTAGGACTTAATAGACTCCTGGTTCATAAGAGTCGTTATCTGATGGAAGAATTCTTGATAATCTTAAAGGAAGGAAATCTGAGGGACATGGTAGAGGGAGGCCATGATAACTGTTCGTATTCAGCGGTAGCTGGGACTATAATGGGTGGCTTTCAGTATCACAACTCATCTCTGTCTGTCTCTCTCTCACACCTACACACACATGCGTATAGACGCAACCTATGACGAAAGCATTATTATCGTTTTTTTAGAGCTGAGGAAATTGAAGCTTGTAGAGTTTAAGTTATTTGCCTATGGCTACTCAGAGAGTATGTTGAAGTCAGCATTCATGTTCAACGTGTCTGGCCCCAGGTTTCTCAGACCATCCTTTATCACCTTGAGAATCCCTCCTCTTCCTCCAAGGTACTCATTAAATACCCAGGGAATGTGTTATTTAAAATTTCTAATGAAGCCTCTAAATATGAACAACTTCTAAATATTTATCTTATTCAAATTCTTCTGATTATAATTTTTACTGACTTGATACATAAACAATTTTGGAATGTATAAAATCCCTGCCCCATATTTTATGTTCGCTAGGTAAGCAGCATGAAAGCTGCTAATATTGATGGAATACCTTTCTTGTCACTAATCCATTTATTAGTTTCATTGAGAAATCATTAAAAAACACAAAATATATAGAAAGGTGTATCAAGCATACATAGAAAACTGGAGACAAATATAGAATATTGCAAGTACTGATAAGGTTTTGGTTGTATTTAAAGATTTTTAGTCATGTTTTAATTCTATATTAATATGAGCAAGTAAAAATACTACCATTGTTATGAAGATTTTTTTAAGAAGTTTCTTGCAAGGACCCTTCGTTTGTAAACTTCATTATCCATTGGTCCAGAAATAACGTGATGATATCATTTACTCATTCAATAATTGATGTTTTAATTTCTTTACACAAATGGCATGTTACCTTTTTTTTCTGTTATCTCTTTTCTCTGGAATTTTTCAGTGCTGTTTTGATCGGATAATTAATGGCATAGGTGTTTATTTAAAAGTGTTTTCTGTTTTAGGATACTCTAAAAAATTCCATTATTATTGCAGAAAAGTGCACTTCAACAATTAGCTGTTAAGTGCTGGCGTAAATTAAGGCTCTGTACAGGTAGATAAATGAATCTGTCACATATATAATTGCCAGGCAAAGTGGTTACACTTTTAGCCATTTTCATTGGTTTGCTAATGCAGCTTTCTGTTCTAAAATGATAAATCATCATTTGTTAAGAAATAGGGCTTTCTTCTGTAGCTAAGGATTATGTTTTCCAGACTTAATAGAGAATCTTCTAGGATTTCAAAGAGGAAAAGGTGAGAGTTCTCAATGGGGTAAAACAATGTCTTTTTCCCCTATGATGCAGGTATGATGCAGTTTTCTGGCGGATGATTTATAATTATTCGTGGAACAAAAGTAGTGTTAAGGAAAGAGATTTGCATGCTCCAGATGACACAGAGGCACAGCTGAATACTATAACCCCAGAAAAAGTAACCCCTGAGGCGGCAGAAGTTGAAATCTGTGTGAAATGTGCAAAGAAAGTGTTTTAAGAACAGGTCACCTTCAAATTGCCTTTAAAAAGCCTACTGCTTTTATGCTTTGTCTACAGGGAGCCTCTGATTTTAATGTTTGAATTAAAAGCTTTTCTTCTTTTCACTTTTTTTCTTTTCTTTTGCTTTTCTTTTTTTCTTTTTCATTCATTCTTTCTTTCTTTTTGAGGGGGGGTTACCCCAGCAACATGGCAGTGACACAAATGTTTTCATGGATAAACCCATGATACACTCTGATATCAAAAGATTTAGCAGTCTACCTTTTTGTTTGCTGCAATTAATTGAAGAGCCCAAGGCTAGGTAAGTATCGGTACTTAAATGTCAGCACTTGGTTCAGGAGTTGTATTTACATAATCTGTTTACTAATTGCTGACTCTGCAATTTCATGATATGGAGCTTTGAACAGTCCAACTTTTGAGTGAGCTTTCTCTTGGAACTTATGAGCCTGAAGGAAGGAAAAGCCACAACCAGTGAATGAGGAGATAGAAGCCTGCCGATAAGGTTATTACTAGTGAAAATAGCTATATCGAGGGTCTCAGTGTCCCCTGAATCATTGCCTCATCATTTTCTGGACTTCAGATAAACATCTGCATGTGTGAGGAGTTCACAGAAAGCCCTCTAATTGCTCAATCTCCGTAAAGTTTGTAATAGTAATTTTCCACTATTTTTGATTTTTCTTGGTATTTAGATTGTATTTGATTCCCATCATTGGCAGAGAAGTTTCAGTTGGAACCTGCAGTTGACAGTTGTTTCTTTGGGAAAGTGCAATTTCTGTAACCAAAGAATAAATCAGAGGAATGAGGCAAAACAAAACAAAACAAACAAAAAAACAAAACAAAACAAAACAAAACAAAAAACCCACTCAAAATGCATTACAGAGAACTGTATTTATACTCAAGAAAGCAAAGATTATTTAAAGGAAAGAACTTACTGGAGTTAGTACTCCAGAGGAGTACTTGACCGCTTGTTAAGAGAATCAAAATATTACACAGGTAGGAACAAACATGGTGGAGGCTGTATAGACACACATTTCATAAGGAATAACTGTGTATATAATGGTGTTTCTCTCTTTGTCTCCCTTTCTCCCACCATTCATCTATCTTGAGAGATAGATATCGATAACAGATGGAATAACCTAGCTAACATATAGGATTTTCATAAAAATGTGACTGTAACAGTGATAGAAAATTCCATGACACAATTTCATGTTATGACACCTAATCATTATGGGATGTCATTGAACACCATAAGTGACCCTGAGTTTATCTCAATTAGATTTACATTTTTCTGGATAACTTCAGAGGCTTACAGAACTGTAGGACATGATCTAGTGGAAGATTGTGCAGGAGCTACAAACAAGAGCAAGAAGGGGGACTATTTTCAAGTGTAATCATTAAGTATTCTATTCTAGCCATTCGAGATAGTCAGGGGGGTATTAGAAAATAAAATTATAAAATCTTTAATAAAGGGGCTAGTTTATCTTAATAGCTGGACAAAAGACCTGTGTTTTCTATCCTGACTCATTTTTAATGTCCTTCCTGAATATGTCCTCTTCAATTTTTATCTTCTCACCTCTTTAAATATCTGGTTCAGAACTCATTCTTGCTAGGAAGAATTGCATATTTAAATTTTTACTAAAAGAATGGCATCTCATTCCCTCAATATTTACAGAGCCAGTTTGGGCTATATGAACTGATATGGCTAAGGAAACTTGGCTGGGCAAATATTGGAGGGCCCAAAGCATGAAGGAAGGAAAGAACAGATGACTTTCTTTCAAAGTAAAAACAAGCCATCAGTTTAGTTCTGCAAGCACTCTAATTGGGAACATGGATGACTCCAACATTCTGAGTGCACCACAATTAAGCTCCAGGGGGAGCATGGAAACACTTCCCTGCTCCCAGTACTTTCATAATGCCTCCTGAGTAGTCCTCTTTATCATATTGCATAGCCTATTCAAAATCCTGAGCTGAATGAAAATTCAGTGTATGTGATTCTGATTACTACTGGCTGGGGCAACTAATTGTTTCGAATAGGTTTCAGTGAAGTAATTTAATTAGAATTTAAATGGTGCTTATTTGAAGCCAAAATTCAGGCTTTATTTCTGAGAATGGTGCCATCCTTAATGATGGAGGGAAATACTCAACAAATGACTGTTGTAATGTTTCAAAATACATTCGGTATTTTAAGATATTCAGGGGGTAGGGAAGTGGGGAGAGATGAAAGAAGAGAGATAGAAAGAGTCTGTAGCAATCTGAGGTTGGCGAAGGTTTCAGGATACATCTGAGGAGCCAATGTGCTACCCTAATATGTTGGGAAATTCTTTTCTTCGTCACCCACACTCACAAAAGCCAATAGCAGAGAAATTTAATCATTCTTTGGTGGCATCCTGCACTCTGACTCAAAAGGGCTTCTTTAAATGCTGATGTGTCTTCCTTACAACTGTTTCCTAGAACAAATTCCCTGAGTGGAATTCAGGTAGCTTTCTTAGTAGAGGATGATTTCCTGATCTTCATTCAGAGAAGCTTATTTCTAGCAGGAGTCTCAGGTGAGGCTCTCATTTTACAATTTACTTTTATCTCCTCACTTAGACACAGATCATATGATAGAATTTTTTCCAGACTTTTTATCACTGATGTTAGAAAAGACCTCTAATGCTGCTTAGAATTTCATTACTCTTTAGAATATATGTAGAGAAAATAATGGCCTTACCAAAGCTAAATAGCTTCCCCCCCACCCCTGTTTTAGTTCATGTTTTGTTACTGAAAGATGCCTATTGATGCTGGGAATTTTGTCTTTGGGTATACATTGCAGTTTGCTTTTCCTACATCTCTAAAATTGCTGTAGCTAGTATAGTGGTTCTTAGTCCCTTCAGGCTTTTGAGCTAAAAATGATAAAGTCAATAAAATATGGTCTGCCAAAAATGGACATGGTTTAGATGCCAGTTGATTACAAGAGAAGCTTCTAATCACAACAGTTCTCGTATTTGTTGATTGAGATGGTGACACACTTCTTAGCAAAGGAAAGAAAATCAATGTTTTCACAGGAAAAAATTTCTCTCGGGACTTCTTGACATGGTTGTGACATGCAAAAATGATGGATGTCCATTCTGAAATATTTCAGAGACCAGACCTTTTATTTTCAATTAGATACTGTATTTTTATTTTGTTTTTGTTTTTGGTAAATCAAACACTGGGCTGCAAGTCAGGACTCCTGGGATCTGTTCTTGGTCTCAGTGCAATTTTTTGCATTGGACACTTTATTGCACTCAATTTAACACTTTGTGGTACACTTTATTCTTTTGGGGTCTAATTATGCAGGAATTTTACCTGCCTGACAATATTTAAAGCTCACTCAGGGTAGATCAGGTATCCCAGTGCATTCATACTTTGGGAAGAACCTCTCCAGAACTCGACCTTGAGAATACACATGATAAAGATTTTTGAATGAATTAAGGAATCAGAGGAAACATGAATGAAATTAGAATAACAGATGAATGAACTAATTTATTAACTTGATATGACCATGTAAAAATATCTACCATATGTAACCTCATATAGAATGATAGATACAACTGAGGTGACTACAAATTCTTTGCTACTTCTTTACCTTTGAAACTCTGTCATGATGTGATGAAATGCTCATCTTAATTATTTGCTTGACTAATAGAATGCTGAAGTGATATTCTTGGACTTCGCAGGCTAGCAAATAAGAAATTGCATATCCTGCCTGGTTTTCCTGGAACACTCTTCCTAGAGTTCAGTTACCGTGCCATAAGAAGTCTAAACCACATGAAGATACCATGTATTGCCTGTCTTTGGTAACCCCAACTAAGCCCCTAAGTAAGAAAACAAACAAACAAACACATCAATTTCTGGTCATATGTATCAGGATGAGTTCCATCAGGAAAGAAAACATACACACACACACACAATTATTTGAATAGGGAAAGTTTAACATAAAGAATTATGAATTATGGGGAGCTTGGGTGGCTCAGCTGGTTAAGCATCCGACTCTTGGTTTCTACTCAAGTCCTGATCTCATGGGTCATGAGATAGAGTCCCATGTTGGATTCCCCACTCAGTGGGAGTCTGCTTGGATATTCTCTCCCTTTGCCCCTTTCCCCACTCATTCTCTCTCTCTCTCACTCTCTCAAATAAAGAAATAAAATCTTTTAAAAAAAGAATTATAGGGGCGCCTGGGTGGCTCAGTGGGTTAAAGCCTCTGCCTTTGGCTCAGGTCATGATCTCAGGGTCCTGGGATCGAGCCCCGCATAAGTCTCTCTGCTCAGCAGGGAGCCTGCTTCTCCCTCTCCCTCTCTGCCTGCCTCTGTACCTACTTGTGATTTCTCTCTATCAAATAAATAAATAAAATCTTAAAAAAAAGAATTATAAATTAGGGGCGCCTAGGTGGCTGTGTCGGTTAAGCATCTGCCTTCCACTCAGGTCATGATCCTAGGGTCCTCTCCCTCTCCCTCTTCCTGCTGCACCCCTTGCTTGTGCACTTTCTCTCTCTCTCTTTCAAATAAATAAATAAAATCTCAAAAAGAGAATTTTAGATTTTAACAAAGGATTGAAGATATGAGGGGTTGATTAATATCAAACAAGGAAATACTTAATATTTATATAATAAAGAATATTTCAGAGCCAACATATCGTACAATAACAGATATATTATTTAGTGTCATATGTAATAATAATTCCCGGTAGGGCTGGGAAAAAGTGCCAAAAGTAGAGCCAAATCTCCTTCCCATCCCCATCCCCATCCCTGGCCTGGGCTGAGATCTCCAGACTTTGTTGGAGAACGTACAGGTATTGAATGGCAGAGAATTTCTGTAAACTGCCAGAAATCTGTCCTCTAGGGAGCCAGGAAAACTTCACAGGGAAATGTCTTGCCAGAAATACTCTGCTAAAAAACTACTCAAGAGGTGTCTTGGGCAAAGTTGCTGGGTGTTGCCGACCACCCTGTGTTGCAGGAGCCAGATGTTGGAGGAGCTGTCCACCCTACGAAAGCCTATTGAGCAAGCACACAGAAATTGGAAGCCAAATCCATTCCTCCTGCAATGTCTTTCCAGGGACTTCTACTGACAGACCTTCAGTGCTAGCTGGCAAACAAAAAATATTTACAGGACTCAGATCCAATTTTGCAGAGCAGGCAAAAAGGGAGAATTTGGAACAGAGCCAATAAATTTAGAACTGGTCCACCATGCAAATGAACAGTCTCGTTTATGCTTGCCCAGTCAAATCTTCAGTTAGCTCCAGATCTGGCTGCTGTATGAGAGCTACTGCATCAGAAACCAAAAATGAGAATTCCCTGAGTCAACCCACAGAACTACAAGACAATAAATTGTCTGCTTATTCTATCAACCCACTATATTCTGGGTGGTTTTGTTACACAGCAACAGATAACTGGAACATATATTATCAAGAAAGCCTAATAACTTGTTTTATCTTTCATATCCTCTCTACCTTGAGGCAACACCAAGACTTGGCAATTTTGAAAAATTACTTGTGCCAAGTCTTCAGTTGTGGTTTAGAGATTTACTATTCATGAATGGAAACAGCATCCTGAAAAAGATAATGTTGCTTATACCATAGAGCTGAATTATATGTGTCAACATTGTGATTTGGTGATCTCTTGGATGCCATGTTGAGGGAATGCTTTGTGGACAGAATTCTTCCTGGAGTGGCCCAATACTACGTCTCATAAAGTCCCTTTATGATTTATAATGGAATGGAAATGGTTCTTTCTCATGCACTGATATCACTATGTATTACAAAAATTAAAGGACCAACTATTAATAAAATTATATTCCTATATCATATACAAGATAGTCTTACCAAGTAGGTAAGCTAAATGTAGGAAAAGTATCTACAGTGTCTATACATTAATAGAGATATACTGATAAGAGCTTAGATGAGTCACATGAAGACTCACTAGTAAGCACCACTGTGAATAGTGTTCTGGAAAAACCTATTCAAGCTTCAGGGTATAGTTTTGGCCCGCACTGAGGATTGTACTTCTGGAAGATTACAAAACAACAAAATCATTGGAGTATCTATTTCTCTAGAATCATTTGTCTTTTCCTTCCACAATGTTTGGAAACTTCACCAAGACCAGAGTACAGAGAGTGATAATTTTTCTCTGGTCACTATAACCAGTGAATTTAGTGGACTGTGTTTTGCATGCTTATACTGGTTTTCAGACTAAGAATCCATTAAGTCCAGAGGTTTCCACAGGGTTGCATGAAGGAAAGATCCTAAGGCATCACACTTCAAATTCAGCTTTTGTTATATGTCTTATGGTTGGGACATCATTTCCCACCATTGAATCCCATGATTCCCCACCACAAAATCTATGCCTTTGTCTGTTTCTTCACCCATTTTCTCCTTGTATACCAGAGGAAACTGATTTCTCCAATGGCACAGTGGGAGTGGGGGGAAGGGACGTTATTAATAATAGGTCAGCAAGTGAAAACTGGAACAATTCCAGGGAAACCAGAATGTATGGGCATCCTATTTTGATGTCATTCCTTCTAACTTGCCAAAAGACTATTTCCTGAGATAATTTTCTCTTTCCTACATTATCAATCTTTACCCCTTCTCACTCTATAACATTCCTGCCATCATAAACCCATGTTCTAATACATTTTCTAACTTAAAAAATTGCCCTCTCAGGTGCAGTTCTGGACTCTTTCTTAAAAATGATTAACCCACTACACACACACACACACACACACACACACACACACACAACCACAATTTCCACTTCTTTGTTTCTCATTTTCTCTTTATCTACTTTTATATTGGTTTCCGTACCATATCTCAACTAACATCCTTGTTAAAATCACTAACAACATACAAATTCAGTGAATGTTTTCTGATATCACCCTGCTAGGTTTTCAGCAATGATTCATACAGATGACTATTTCCTCCTTCAAATCTCTCTCTCTCTGCTTTAGAGACAGCATGTTTTCTTATTTTTTCTTCTTATTACCTTGCTCCTTCTAAGTTTCCTGTGCTGTCTTCTCCACTTAACTAATCATATTAAAATGACTCTAAGCTTAATCCTGGGCTGCATTTTCTTTTTCTATGATACCTTTGGCTAGGTGATCCCATTCATTATTGTGACTTTCAAAATCATTTATATGCTAGCGACTCACATTTATATTTCTTACCAGACTTTTTTCTGAACCCTAAATTTACACATCTAATTTGCCTATTTGAATGTACCAGAGAAATTTCCAAATTTGCACACTGAAAATAAGACCCATCCATTCCATTCACACCCTACACAATCTAATTATTCCCACTGTTTCTATATTTCAAATAAATGGTACCATTGCCACCATTATTAATGTTAGAAACTGGGAGTGATTCTTGACCTTTCCCTTTTCTGGTCCCCTGCATTTAACCAATCTATATTAGTTGTGCCTTCAAAGCACATGTCTGATCTGTGAATGTCTCTACTACCATCACCTGAGTGTAAGCCATCATCTATTGCTTGGATCACAAGAATAACTTGAGTAAATGTGTTTCCCCTTTTACTCCTGCTTCCCTCCAGCCAAGCCATACCTATGTATTAAAAAGCTTATAGGAGATTATGTTGCAATTCTGCTTAAAACTTTTGAATGGTTTCCCACTGCCTTTAGAGTAAGATTTAAATTTGTTGCCAAGGTCTCCAAGGCTCTGCATGATCTGTCCCCTGCTTCAGCTTGCCTTCTTATCTTATACTACTCTGCTTCTTATGGTATTTTACTCTCTACTCTCGTGGCCTTTGATCAATTCCTAAGATTCCCCATCTTCTTCACCAGCTCAAGGCATGCAATTCCTTGCATCCATGGTTTAATCTACCGGGGGATGTTATTCCTCAGGCTTTTCTCACATGAAAGATTGTAAACAATTAAGTAAATCATAGCCAAGTCACGTGATTAACCAGTATTCAGCTATTATAAGGATGAGGTAGAATTTTATATATTTAAGAAAAAATCTCTAATAACATTTTAAGTTTTGAAAGTTGATTGTTTCTAATTCAAAAAGATATATGCACCCTATGTCCATTGCAGCATTATTTCTCATAGCCCAGATATAGAAGCAACTCAAGTGTCTGCAGATAGATGAATCAATAAAGAAGATGTGGTACAGGGGCACCTAGGTAGCTCGGTCATTAGGTGTCTGCCTTCAGCTCAGGTCATGATCCCAGAGTCCTGGGATCGAGCCCCACATAGGGCTCCTTGCTCAGTGGGAAGCCTGCTTCTCACTCTAACTCCCCCTACTTGTGTTCCCTCTCTCGCTGTGTCTCCCTCTGTCAAATAAATAAATAAAATCTTAACATCTTTAAAAAAAAAAGATGTGGCACACACATACTCACACAGAGGAGTATTAGCCATAAAAAATGATGACATCTTGCCATTTGTGACATGGTTGCTGGAGGGGCTGGGGGTAGAAGGATGAGCAAAATGGGTGAACGGGAGTGGGAGATACAGACTTCCAGTTATGGAAAGAATAAGTTACAGGGATTAAAGATAAAGTACAGAAAATATAGTCATGGTATTGTAATAGAGTTGCCTGGTGGCAGATTGTAGCTACACTGTGGCAAGCTCAGCATGATGTCAAATCACTACGTTGTACACCTGACACTAATATAATATTGTGTTCCAACTATACTATAATTTAAAACAAAAGATACAGTTATTATTGTGGGCCTTAATTCAATATGACTGGTATACTTATGAAAAGAGAGGGGATATGGAGATGGAGACATAGGGAAGAGACACACAGACATGTGACAACAGACACAGAGATTGGACTGAGTGTCTCTAAGTCAAGGAGCACCAAAGATTGCTAGCAAACACTGGGAGTTAGAAGAGGCATGAAAAGATTATCTTTTATAGATTTTAGAGGGAACATGGCCCTTCGCATCATCTTAATTTCAGACTTCTGGACTGGAGAACTATGACACAATAAATTTCTATTGTTTTAAGCCAAGAAATAATAACAGTAAATAAATAAAAATTAGGTTGTTTGCAACTTCCTGTGAATCTATGGTTCTTTCAAAATTATTTAAAAAATAGACTGCCGAAAATATATAAAACAACTATATGTATAAACTATATTAAAATGTAAAAATATGTATAAAACATGAATAAACACAAAACACATGTCTTTATGTATATTTTTTAAGGGCAGAAAAATAGTATGAAAACTCCGAACCAAACTGCCAACAGAAATTACTGCCTTAGTATTATACAACAATGGGGCTATATAATTCAAGAAAGATTTTCACTTTTTATACTATACACATTTGTTATTATTTTTTTACCATAAGAATGCATCCTACAGAGGGTAGAGTTGGCCCAGTTGCAAAGTCTTTGCTTAAAGAAAGCCTGCTTACCCCTTGACTACCTTTATGACTTTTAGTGTATCATATACTAAACATAAATGAAAACTGAAATCAATAATTTAATAATTAATATTAATAATTAATGATCTTATTAATAATTAATAAAAATCGAATCATCTAAACTCTGTTAGAAGCTTGTGAAAATGAAGCTTTCTGGAAAAGAACTAGTGATTTTATGATGATACTGAGTGGTTAGTGATTGCTCTATTGATGATTTTAATGAAAATAAAATGGAGTGTGTAGAGACATCAAAATCAATGAAAAAATATTACCAAGTTACTATTTGGTATGTATTCTGTAAAACATCAGTAATGTATTATACGCTTTTTTGAGAATTAAAACATAAGTTCCCTGAATGTACCTTAAGTTGTGCTAAAAATTAGATTTTTCTGAGGTGCCTGGGTGGCTCAGTGGGTTAAAGCCTCTGCCTTCAGCTCAGGTCATGATCTCAGGGTCCTGGGATCTAGTCCCACATCTGGCTCTCTGCTCAGCAGGGAGCCTGCTTCCTCTTCTCTCTCTGCCTGCCTCTCTACCTACTTGTGATCTCTCTCTCTCTGTCAAATAAATAAATAAAATCTTTAAAAAAATGAGATTTTTCTGCCATCAGGTATCAAACATAAGGTTGTGTGTTGTCCAGTAAAAATAACATGGACTGTAACTTAGGAAATTCGATTCTAGTGCAACTGAATATTTTGCCTTGAATAACTAAAAACCTTTGTCAATCAGTCTCATCTATAAAGTGTGAGCATTCTACTAGAAAGTATTTTATAAGTGGGTTACCTGGAACTTGCAAACATTTATTTAAAAAGAAAAAGAAAAAAAATGTGGAAAATGCCAGTTTAACTTTTTCTGCATTTTTTTTTTTGCTCAGAGCATTTCCCAAATATTTGATGATGTAATTTTCAATATGAATCCGCAAGAGATGAGAGGTAGGTAAATTATAAAAGTATTTCTCTACATGAGTTTGTTTACAGAACTCGGAAGGTTTCCTTTGGAATGGACTAAATAATATCAGCATTCTCTTTCAGCCAGAATGGTCTAAGCATCAGGGATAGGTCATCGTGTTAAGTTAGGGATGTGTGCCTTTCTCCTTCCATCCCTTTACTTGCCATTTTTATTAAACTGACATTAATTTCAGTACAAAGTGCATATATTTCCATTCCATGTCTCAGTTAAAAAAGAATTATAAAGGTGGCCTGCATATAGGAACTTGGTGCTCTCTAAAACTGCCTATCTCATCACACTATGTGTGTTCAGATCTGGTTATTATCATCAAATATCATCAAAGTGTCATCCTCATACATGAGGGGGCATGGACTAGGCAATCCCTTATTTTTCTATTTAGATGTCATGGACTCACAGGCAAGCTAAATTTGTTGGTGGTTCTCTGTGAAATATAGTGGGAAATCACTGGAATTAGAGGGAGATTTGTGTGTTATGTGTCTCTTTTTGCATTTATTTAAATTGTGATTAAATATGCACAGCATAGAATTCACTACTTCCATCATTTCTGAGTGTACAATTCAGTGGTGTTAAGCACATTCACAGTGTTCTGCACCCCATCACCAACATCCCTCTCCAGAACTCATCATCTTGAAAAACTGAAATTCTGTACCTATTAACCAATAACTCCTCATTAACCCCTCCTTCCAATCCATGACAACTGCCATTGTACTTTGGAGACAGATTTTAGTTCAGCTCCACGTACATCCATTTACTTCATGTTTGATCTTGGGCATATATTGTTTCTTTGTCCCTATTTTCATTTTTATAAAGTCGAAATAAAGGTATCCACCGTTTAAAAAACAGCATCTGCTATGTGTAGACAATCAAATTGTCCTGGGGGATAAATTTATATATTATCTACCTATCTATCTATCATCTATCTATTTATCTATCTATCCATCATCTACATTTGTAAGTACACAGTTATACATACACACATATATATATGTATACACATACACATAGTTCTATCAAGTCCATCGATTTCGTTTCCAACCAAACAAAATAATTATTCCCCTTGACATCACTCATAGTAGTTTCTTGACTTAAAAATCTGTCAAATTCAGGAAAATTCCTGAAGCCAGGGTCCTAGAAGCAGGAGCTATTATTATTTAATGATTTGGTCATTTCTTTAATTAAGCTTTTCTGAAATATGAGAGTTATAGCCAAAGGTCCTTAAACTATTTTTCCCATGTATATACTTTCTATTCCTATTTTTACTTTGGGGGTCTGGTAACTATTAACTTGTGATTTTTTTAAAGCTATGTTTTTTGAGGCTGACAATACAACTTTTGAGAGTAAAAGTCGATGTGGTATTTCAAATATCAGGTATAAACTGCATAATTTGATACCATTCAACAAGTTTGAGTTTTTATAAGGCATTTAGAAAATAATGCCCTCTTTTTTAATGTACTATGCTTGCTGAAATCTCCAAGCCCTGACTCCTGTTCAATGCAGTTAGAGCACTCTTGTCCATTTGTGTTTCCAGCAGAGCTGCAGAAGACCAAACATCTTGACTTTTAGAAAATTTTCCAAGTTAAAAGGTTTCTGTATATAATTGAAATTGTCATTTAGCTACGACATGTTATATATTTTTTAAATATTTTTAAAATTTATTTGACAGAGAGAGAGCACGAGCATAAGCTGGGGAGCTGCAGAGGGAGAGGAAGAACCAGGCTCCCCACTGTGCAGGGAGCCTGATGTGGGGCTTGATCCCAGGACCCTGAGATCATTACCTGAGCCAAAGCCAGGCACTTAACCGAATGAGCCGCCCAGGGGCCCTGAAGTTAAATATTTTTTTAAAAGCCCAGTGTTTGATCAAGATATTTCCAATTTAGAGCTAAATATTATATCTTATCAATCAAGAAAGGAAATATTTGTTGCCATAAAATTCATAAATATATAATATTGTTTCATCTACTATGGTGAATAACCATTTCCCCTACTTTTTATTATGAATATAATTATTAATTTCCTCATAAATTTTCTCTTATTTTATATTATTTCATACTTATCTTGCTGAAATAGAACAGCCAAAGCATTGGGAGTGAAACCGAACCCAAAATTTCACTCTATAGTTTTATTTGGGGAATGGAGATGATACTGTTTGTTTATCTCATGCTATTTCTGTATCTTTAACTTTCTAAAGTCAAATAATATATTATGTCTTATCTGTAAAAAAAAAACGGACTTAGGGGCGCCTGGGTGGCTCAGTTGGTTGGGCAACTGCCTTCGGCTCAGGTCATGATCCCAGAGATCCGGGATCGAGTCCCATATCGGGCTCCCAGCTCCATGGGGAGTCCGCTTCTCCCTCTGACCTTCTTCTCCCCTCTCATGCTCTCTCTCTCTCTCTCTCTCTCTCTCCCTCTCTCAAATAAATAAATAAAATCTTTAAAAAAAAAACAAACGGACTTTTTCATAATTTTTAAATACCAGAAAGAGAGTTTTTTCACAATAAGATACCGAATGCCTATCAAAGTTAATTCTAAAGTTTTATACATAAGTGAGTGGGAGCCATAATTATATCTATTACAAGGTTATCTTCACTAGTGGCTTTTTTTTCTTTATGAATTGAGCATTTTCTTTTTGAACAGAACTTCCCAGAAAGAGCAGAACTTGAACTTGTTATCTCTGTGTGTGCATCAGGTCTTCAGACAAGAGTCCTGATCAAAAGAAGCTAAATTATGGGACAATAACAATCATGAAATCTCGGTAACCTAATGAAGATTTATTTATTACTCATCCTCCATGTCCTCTGCAGGTCTGTAGAGGGGCTCTCTTCATTATAGCCCCTCAGGGATCCAGGGTAATGGCACATCCGCCGTCTTGAACATTACCACTGGGATAGAAATCTCTAGAGAGTATCACATTAACAATTATGTGTACTAAACGTGGAAGTGATACATGCCACTTCTGTTTACAAATCATTGGCCAGAGCTAGTTACAAGGAATGCCTTGTCTATTCCTAATCACAAAGAACAGGGAAATACAGTCCTAACACAAGGTGGGATAGTGAAGATCCAGAAATAGTAAGTGAACAGAGGTAGGAACTACCTCAGTTTTTGTGACCAAGTGCTCCAAGAAGCAGAAAAAGCGTGCTTTTTTTTTTTTTTTTCCATATGTGCTCTTGCCTTCTGCACCCTGAAGCAAAACAGCAGACACTGACAGCTGGTAGCGAAGAGGCAGATGAGGAAAAGACTATTTCTTGCCTAAGGGCTCATGTAATCATTCCAGCATTGAAGTACACAGACAATATACCAGAATGAATAGCTACAAAAACATTTTTCTTGATTCTTTTAATATTGGTTATCACAGGCTTTATTTCCATTGCCCTTTTCCTCCTTTATATCCACAACACAGCCTCCAAGTTGTTTGGATGTATGTTATAGAATATTAAGGAAAATGGCAGAAATACAGTATGCAAAGGAATCTGCCATATATGACTTTCCCTTGCCTAGTCCAAGAGAAAAGTTCCAAGAGACAGTGTTATGATAGTAAATGTTTAACAACTGATTTCCAAAGAAAACTTGTTTTTAAATTTTATTTTTTCAGTGTTCCAAGATTCATTGTTTTATACACCTCATTCAGGGCTCCATGTAATGTGTGCCCTCCTTAATACCCACAACCCAGATTTGTTGGACTTGTCCATATCTGTGGTGCAAATCCTCCTACCTGGACTGATTTTAACCGACTTCTGTGCTAACATTGAGGGGGAGTTGAGAAGAGACACTCCCAACCAATGGGCTTTGACTAGCCAGTAAGTAAGATCCAGCACTTCATGGAGAGAAGGAACTTTTCATGGGTTGTTCTTAGTGTTGTACCCACATTTCCAAAGCTACTCTCCTTTCTTTGTCTCTGCACTCTCACAAGCACATCCCTCACAAGGACCAACAGACACAATACATAAACTTCTAATATGGAAGAGAAACTTTTCTTATGTATTATTTTTAAAGCCAACTCTTGAACAATGCTGTTAGTATTTTGCATTTACTCTGGGGAAGGTTCATTCCACCCACCCTAGAACTTTCCCCCTCCCTTCAGATCTCCAGGGAATAACAAAAATACCCATCCTGGAACCATAAATCTCTTTACAGCTA
The DNA here is from genome assembly GCA_028533885.1 of Nasua narica. Taxonomy (NCBI): domain Eukaryota; kingdom Metazoa; phylum Chordata; class Mammalia; order Carnivora; family Procyonidae; genus Nasua; species Nasua narica. The sequence goes on from CM052810.1 coordinate 151,871,333, forward strand.
CTCCCTTGGCTATAGAAATCACCAATTAAACCTTCGGCAATTGTAGAGCTGGGGAAATGGAAGGGCTTAAATCGTTCCACTTGCTTTTGTTGCCCCAAGACTATGCAGGTCCTGGTATAGCAGATCTCTCCCTCATATTCTGGTCCTAGTTACCAACCCACCAGGTGACCCATCCCCTTCTCATCACTACCACATCTGTTATCAGTCCAGGCTTCTTGTTTTTTTCCCAGATAACATCATGATCATTTGGATCTTTGTGCTTAGCATATGGAGTTATCATACCTCTAACATATGCACTTTTCTGCTTTTTCAAAACTCAACAAAATTCAGAACTCTATGTCTAGTTTTGTCATTGTTGAGAATTTCAACAATTCTCAACATTGTTGAAGAGTTGAGAGGACAACCCCCTTTACTTACTGGTGTGGCTAACTCTCCTTCATAAGCAACAGCTTTATATCACAGATATTAAGTTTTGCTAAAATTTGCCTTATAGCATATGTGTTAATATTTCCATTTGTTTTAATATAATTACATTATGTAAGTCTTCTCCAATATGAAAATTCTTGATACTATGGACTCTAATTCTTTTCTATCTTCAATATATTTAGCATGGAGTTAGGTTGAATTAGGCCTTTATTAAGCCCTTAATAAAAACTTCCCAAATTAAATTACATGTCAAAATATTACTTATTATGATTCTTATGTTTTAAAACATGAGAAACTTGAGATTAAGGGCTGCAAATCATAAGAGCAGCAAAATAGAGTTGAATACAAGTGGGAATTCAATAACTATTGAGTATTGAATAAATAAATCCTAGAAGCGAAATTAATAAAATATCGATAACTTCTAAATTTTGTTTTAGTGCAGTGATTATCATTCAACACACCTAATTCATCAAACTTTTTTTTCTTTTCTTTACTTTTTTACTCATGCCAAGACAATTTACAACTTGATTATATACAGTCCTACTCTGTAATTACTTTTTTTTGTCCTATCATTCGTAACTTTTTTTCCATTCACCTGCAACTATTTTTCTGCTTCTTTGAAAAACAAAGTAGTTATCTAGGAAACTGAATTTAATATTCTTAATAAAGAATCTCATGAAGAAAAAAATGTAAGGTCTACAGTTCCAGTGTAAGTTAAAATTGCTTGATGTAAATTTTAATCAACAAACATTTGTTGGGTATCTTCTGTGGAAAAAAAAAAAAGTGGAAAAAAAATACCAGGGAAACAAGGTGCAAAAGAGAAGCATATATGACTTTTATCCTTAAAATTTAGTTGGAGGAGGTCATTGAGAGAATGTGACTTCCAATTGACCCTGGAGCTGGAACTGGGCTCCTCAGAGGCCCCTCACCTCCCCCCTCCCCCCCAACCCCCACTAACTGTTGGAATGTAGGAATGTATATTCTGCTCACCATTCTCACAGTGGGAGCCATTTTCAAGGTTACAGCCTGGAGAAAGCAATGTGTCATTGAGACCATGTGGATGGTCTATGTGACTGAACCCAGCTAAGGCTTCTGTATAAACTTTTAAGATTCTGGCAGGGAAGTGTGGCTCATTCTGTGGTCACATAGGGCAAGCCTCATAAGTATTTCCCTTGCTTATTAAATGTGCCACCTACCAATCTGGAATGATCTGTCTCTTTCTTCAGTCTCTCCTTGACTTCCCTGTTCAACAACCAGTGTGCAAACAAACATGTGTTTTTCAAACATGTAAAACCATTTATAATGAGAACACAAATATATAAGGGCTAAACAGTTGTGAAGTTAAAGGATTTAGGGCAAATCAGGGAAGCTCGCATGAAGAGGCAATGTTGAACCCAGTCTTGAAAGAAGTGTGGTAGATTTATACGAGAGATGTGCCTTTTCAAAATTAAACTTAGAGAAAACGTAAAATTATTTTTAGAGATAAAACAAAAAGTAACTGAGCATTAGCTATTTATAGTGATGTTATAGAATAGAGTGCAATGTAATAGTAATAGTGTTAGTAATAATAATAATAATAATAATAATAATATCTAGGGGCACCTGGGTGGCTCTGTCAGTTAAACGTCTGGCTCTTGATTTCAGTTCAGGTGGTCATCTCAGCGACCAGATATGCAGCTCCTGTTGGGCTCAGTGATCAGTGGAAGTTACTGTCTCGACTTGGGATTCATTCCCTCTGTACCCTCCCATTCATGCCTGTGTGTGCACTGTCCTTCAAATACATAATAAATCTTTAAAAAATAGTAACAATAGTTAAGTAAGATATATCCACTGCAGTACAAAAATCAAGCCGAAGAATAGTAAAGATGTGCATGGCTAGACTTGGGAATCCAGAATGGGAGAAATTTTTAAGTTCTTACCTGAAAAGATTAAATAAATAACAGGAAATTACTGAAAGATTTTCAAAGGAAAAATATTATATAAAAATAATGTCTAAATAGGATTATGCTGTTTTAGTATCTTAGGTAGAATAATTTGGTTGAAAGTTGATTTAGGAAATGCCCTCTAAAACATGTCTATGTATTTAACTACTTTTTTATTTTAGTGCCTTCTCTACAAAATCATCCACAAGTTTAAGGTACAAATTTAATATCTCAATAAATAATATGGTTAAAATCACTGATTTCAGGGAAGAACAATGTCAAAAATGTTTATTTGTTAAACTGACATCTTTATTTGTCTTCTTAACCTCACTGGGACCTCAGGAACCTCAGAGCTAAATTTAATGTTTAAGTACAGTGAACATTTTGTTTAGGATTTCTGATATGATTGTCTCTCTATATTTATGTGGATTTTTATCTTTTTTCTACATACATAAGAACTATATTAAGTAAACAGATATTTATGCTATGATTAAAATCTTTTAGGAAGATAACCAAATTAGAGAGTGAATCTTCACTCCCCTCTTCCCACACACACACTCTGTGAAAAAATAGGGACATTTTACAAGTCATTCACTCCTTCATGTCCTCATCACTGCATGTCAGTAACCCAAACTGTTAAGGAAAGTTAACTTTCAGACCGAGTCTTAAACATTATAAGATTTAAAGGCAAGGAGGATATGCTTTTATTCCTTAAATATCTCTTCAACTTCTACCTAATTTAATGGGAAACAAACATGCTTAAAATTGTATTTTAAAATGATAGTCAATTTCTTCAAGATAATCCGATGCAAGAACATTATATCTTTTAATCAAAATAAAATTTGGCCTAATTTCCATCCATGATTAGTAGGAAGTCCCATATTGGTCATTTGGCAGACCTCTCCTCTCTTTCTTGGAGAAAAAAACAAATGAACAAAAGCTTGGGGCTCATACAGTTGAAGGAAGTGACCAGTTCTTCTGTCTTCAACTATTATGCAACTTTTCTAGACTCTTGTTTGGGTTAGACTTGCATGCTCCTTATGAAAACAGGTACGTCTCTGACTGTACCAGCCACCTCCATGCTAAACCCTGCTGCAACAGAAGCCCCTAGTAGGTAGGGTGTTACCTCCATACACTCACCTCCATGCTTATGGTCTTCTTCAGTGATTCAGAATTGGAGCACTCCCCAATTCCTGCCACCCAAGGAAACCTGCCACTGACTCTGTGTCCTAGATCCAATCACATTCTCTCAAACCACCAACTTACCCAGCCTTCAACTCTTATCTTCTAGGGTAGCCAGGCTGATATTTTGATAGGTTTAACCTTTCAAAGCATTGGTGGGGGGGAGCACAGGGAAACATATTATCCCATAGACAATTAAAAAGCATATCCCATTAGGCAGCTTTTATTTTTTCTTTGTTTTGTTCAGTATTGTACCTCCAGCACTAAGGACAGTGACTTCACATATCAGACTCTCAATTAATATCTGAAAAAGGAAGGACGGTAGGAAGGGCAGAAGGATGGAAGGAAAGACAGACAAAACTCAGAAACAAAAAGATATGGCAGTATTCTTAACTATTTTAACAAAGTACAAATTTACTACCTTCATAGATAATCTGGTTACAATCAAACCTAGAATTGAAAACAACTTTAAAGGTCAGTATTATATATAGCAATTCTCAACCGTGTGAGGAGCACCCATTCAGGGACACATTTTGAAATGGTTACTGGCATTTTTGGATAGCACAAAGACTGGAAGACCCTATTGGCATTTGATGCCCTACGAGGTAAAGATACTAGCATGTTGCAGTGTGTGGGACAGTCTTGTACAACAAAATCTTGCTCTTCCAAAACTCCAATAGCATTCCCAGGAGGATATTTGGAGAAGGAAGAGAAAAATGAAGGGGGAGAAATTGGAGGGGAAGATGAGAGGGTCCACAGAGAGACTGTGGATTCTGAGAAACAAACTGAGGGTTTTAGAGGAGAGGAGGGTGGGAGGGATGACTTGACCTGGTGATGGGTATTAAGGAGGGCACCTATTGCAGGGAGTATTGGGTGTTGAATGCAAACAATGAATCTTGGAACACTACATCAAAAACTAATGACGTACTGTATGGTGACTAACATAGCATAATAAAAAAAAGAGAAAGAAATACTTAAATAATCCTACCCATCTTTATACTTAAATCCTCTCTATAGTAACCCTGTCAAGTGGTCTTCCAGATTATACACTTAGGTCTAACACCCCCCGGAGGGAGGACATGCAAACTCCAAGCTTGTTACTCCTTCAGGAGTTTGATTATTATTATTATTTTGAGGTACAGCCTCAGAGTGGGAAGTGTAGATTCACATGCATATGAATTTAAAGCACTCCAGCATTTTCCTTTCCCACTTAAATGAACTCTGAAAATTTTTCCATGTAAACAGTTTCCTAAGTCTGCGTTAGTTTATTTATATGGCACTTCATCAAGGCATTCAAAGATAGCTGCATATTTCTATCTAAATTTCCTTAACTCCTAATCAATCTCCTGTTTCAATATTTTATATAATTTTATTCTATTCTCCTCATTCTGCTTTTGTCTCTCTTAAGACTGTCTAGTTTATCTAAATCTTACTTAAAGTGTAGGACCCTGAGTTGAACCAAATATTCCAAGCAAAGCTAGAAACACACAGAAAACAGTAGAACTCTGACCTGAATCCCTGAATCATTCTAGATATTTGACTTCTTCTAATGCATCTTATTAATAATTTTGTCAGTGTTTGCAGTCCTCCTTTATTCTTTTCTCATACTGAATTGAGTATGGACACAAATCTCTGAGTTTTTTTTCACTATACGTTCTATTACTAAGCCATACCTCCATAATCCTACCCTCATAGTGTTCTAGTTTAAGATCCATTTTATTCTTGTAATCTTCATTTTATTGGATTCCTTTCATTAGTACAGTCTGTAAAAATTTTCTCTCAATCTATCGTAAAACCATCTCATCATTATTTAATCTCTAAATTTGATGTATATATCTGCAGTCTCCTCAGTGAAAACCCAGTAATTTTTATTATGGCAGTGCTCCATCTGGAACCATACGACAAGCCATAGGACACTCTTTCCGCTAACATACAATTACTATTTCAGCCAAGTACTTATCCTTTTAATTTTGCCTTTAAAAATCTCATATCCCTCCATCTTGGCTGAAAAGACATTATATATTTTAATAAGTACACAGCTGAGCTCATTTCAGTTATTTTCCCCACCATGTTTTTCCAGGCCTAACAATGTGTTTGCTTAAAAAAAATATAGGGCGCCTGGGTGGCTCAATATGTTAAGCGTCTGCCTTTCAGCTCAGGTCATGATCCCAAGGTCATGGGATTGAGCCCCACATCGGTCTCCCTGCTCAGTGGAGAGCCTGCTTCTCCCTCTTTCTCTGCCTGCTACTCTGCCTACTTATGCTCTCTGTCAAATAAATAAATAAAATCTTAAAAAAAAAAAAGTAGACGTCAATGTGACCTCTGTTGGCATCCTGCTAATTACTGATTACTCACCTTGCTGTTCACAAACTATCCTTCTGTTAGTGTTAGATAATCTTGCCTAGCATCAAAGCCAGGGTCACTAGGCTATAGTTTGTGAAAAGTTTCCACTTCTTTTTTAGAAATATAAAACTATTGTTCTATCTGCAGTTTTATTCAGCCTGTCACAATATCCTAAATTACCCACTATCATAAAAAGTAATTCAGTGTTTTTGATTGGAGTTTAGTGGTATCCTAAGAATGTAAGTAGTCTGGACCTAGATACAAGCCCATTTCAGGCCGCCCAGTCTTCCTAGGATCTGTTCTCTGATCTTGGGCTTCAGGTCTCTGTAACCAAAGTAGTTCTGAGCTTTATATCCTGAAGAGCTTTCTTTTTAACTGAAGAAGTAATGGCTAAATAGATAACAAGGAGTCCTGCTTTTTCTGGGTCATTTAGTATAAAGCAGTGCCTAAAAGTACAGGCTTTGAAATCGCAATGCTAAGTTTTCATCAGATCTCACGATTTACCATCATTTTCCAGCTCTGTAATCTTAGCACATCTACTTACCCTCACTGGACTTCAGTTTTCTCATTTGTAAAATACAGATGATTATAGTTACCGCACATGGTTATTGTAGGTATTCAACATAATCATGGATGTCAAGTTCATAACACAGTGGCTGTCACTTAGATAGTGTTGCTTTTTCATCAACGTTAAATCAAAGATCTAGTTTGTTTTACCTCCTTCTTGATTATCTTCTTGCTTTTGTCACACAATTAAATATTAATCATTCAAATAGGTTTGACAGCATTTTGATCAAGGGGAAATGACAGATTTTGTACACTTCTCTATTTTGGTGATGGAGAAAATATTAGGATCACAGGGATATAATTGGGGGCTTTTGGTAGCAGTTCCAAAGAATAGAAAAGGAAAAAAAAATCCAGCTGAATAGACGTACTATGGAAACAAAGGTTAACGTTGTTTATTTCTTAATTTTGGTCACCTTGGCTTTCTTCTTCATTGTGGAAGAAGCAGATACATTCTGCATTGATTTCAGTAGTAGAAAAACTGAATGGGTATGAAGTTCACGAAGGAACCTGATGTCAGAAGCCGATATTTTCCCTTTCAAAACTTGGTAAAGGGCTCTGCTTATAATCACAGTAACAAACTGAATATATCCAACAGAAGAATAACAAGTCAAAATGTTCCTAATTAAAGGCTAGCCAAGGTGCCTGTTCTTATTCCCAATAAGGACACAAGTAGAACTTTCTGGAGCATTCTGACTTTTTTGTTGTTGTTGCTGAAACATTCTGACTTTTTGAAAAAGTACCTGAAGGTTGCAAAAGTGAGGGTGTGAAAGTGTAGGACAAGATGCAGGAATAAAAGATCTCTCTCCTGTGAAGAATCAGAAAACATTGAAGATTTTAGAAAAGTTGTGGAGGTTCAGGACATGGATAACAAATCAACAGGATGAGGAGACCTTATCCAGGTAAAAGAGCTCTTTGTGAATGCAACAAGAGACGTTTAAGCCCTTAATTTTTTCACTGGAAAATTGAAACACCCTGATTTCTCTATAATCTTCACTCAGTGTCTATATGAGGGAGAACCAAATTAAAATGAGGTCTTTTTTATGCTGCTCTAACTGAGCATCATTGTGGATGAAGATTTCCCAAAGTTGAATCCTAAAAGATTGCTCAATTGATTGGTCTATCTAGCATCTATCTGTCTCTACCTCTATTTCAATCTCTCCTTAAAACATAAATTAAAACATACATACACTTTAATCCCTAGATATTTTTTGTCAGTATCTTTTGGGCAGGGAATCTGAGACAAAGAATAAAGAAAATGATGGAAAAACACTATTAGGATAAATGAGCTATGGATTCCAGTAATTTTTATTTAAGAAACAATACAAATAAGTGTGGTTTTTTTCAATTGGCATCTTTTGGATGATGAAGCTTTAATGGGAGGATAAATAACCTACATGAATCAAGACAACGGCCCTTGAGTGTTAATAGTGTTCTTTTTTCTTTGGCTTTTGTGTGATGAGCCATTTATAATTTTAAAAAAAGCTACCTGGGAGGACAAATGTAATAATGTCTTGGACCCCTAGGCAGAAAAGCACCATATAATTATAATTACATCTTTAAAATATTATTACCACAGTTCTGTCCTAAAATTTTTGTTACTTACAGGGAAATCTTTTTGTAGGTGAATCCCCCTGGCTATCCTGACTGCTTCTTCCCCTTCTGTCTAGAAATCTTTTAAATGAGCTGAATATGGTCTCTCAGTGAAGCAGAGTGTCTCCCTTTGGAAAGTAGCTGGATTAGGGGCACTTGACCTTTCTGAGTTGGGTACGTAAGAATTGACAATAAAGATCTGAAAGGAAGGGAAAGTGAGCTGACTGGAAATTCTCTATTAAAGTCTTAGATACCATTGTTCATTGAGTTTGTTCTAATTAACATGGTTAAGTTCTAGGATCTAAAATGAAGATAATTTCTTATTGAAATAGGTATATTTACAAATAAGACCCTGAGGACAATTGTGTTTTTTTAGGAGATGAGGGTGCTTGTTTCTTAAATAATTTATTCATCATTTCAATAAATATTAACTCAATGTACTCTGTACTAATTACTGGTGACACAATGGCAAGCAAAACCTGGAAGTTGCAGTCTAATAACAAGACAGACTGATCAGGTGCAATATTACAATCCTGTCAAGTGCCATGAAGACGTACAGTGATGTGAGATTCTCCAGCAGGTGTCCTGACCTCATTAGAGGGGTAGTGGTGTTTAGAGAAGGTTATCCTGAAGAATATACATATGAGTACGTCAATATTATCTCATTGTTTTTAGCAAAAGGCACTCATCATCTAATTATGTTTTTCCTTGTTCTCAAAATACCTTCTATGATAAGTTACAGGACAAAGACAAGAGAAGCCACTTTATACTGGATCTTTCCAATCCCCTTGCTAGCTTGCTGAAGAATTAAAAATGTTATGGTTGGGTATTACAAAGTATTAATATAATTGGCTCAGTGATGAGCAATTAAACTTTAGCTCCTAAGGAATGTCACTGGGATTCGTTAGACTGAGTCCTGTCTTATTCTCCTTTTTGTCATGCCGTGAGTCCTAGAAACCCAGCATGGACATTATTTTCATCTACTGATTGAAAATGAGGAAGTCAGTAAGACAGGGTTTTCTAAACAATTCTATGGAACTCTGCCCACATAAACATAAAACAGAAGTGATCTTAGCATTCTTATTAGCAGTCCTAGAATGTAGCCAAAGGCTGTGTTCATAGAAACCAGGGTCTTTCAATGTGTACAAATGACCCTGGAGTAGCCTATGCTTTACTTATCCTTGTGGGAAAAGTTTCCATTGCTACTGGACTGGACTATATCTGTTCTGCAAAGACTGTGATTCATTTCTGTTTCTGTCATTCAAAGTATCTTTCATGAGTTCTCTTTTCCATTTTTAAAACACAGGGCACATGAAAGATGCTATATAAAGTCAAATTCATTTTTATAATCTCTGATGGCATCTTCATCCTGTAACTGCTATTCTGGGATTTTGTAGCCACAACACAAAGAATAGCAATCAACAGCAGAGTGCAAGATGAGATTAGAATCTGTGCCTGATCACCAGACCCTGCAGCTTCAGTGGGACTCATGCTTTGCCTTCTAACCATCCATTTGCAGAAAATACGAATAACCTTTTAATGACAATATGTAATCAGTAACTTAATTTTGCTTCTTTTTCGCTCTAGAGTTTAATCAGAATCTCCAAAAAGTCAGTATTTTTGATTTGGAATAGACCACTTCTATATGAACTTAAAATGATGGGCCCATTAACGTTTTTGTGGAGGAAAATTCCAAAATTTTGAAATTTGGTGAGACCAATTCTGTTGTTTGGAACTGTTTCACCTTCATACTGAATTTACAAACAAATTCCATATTTACGACTAAAAATGATAATGAATTAAAAATAACTAGCTATAATTAATACCTTTCTATCAGAAGTTCTTAAACACTAACAACTTTATTGATTGATTGATCTATTTATTTATTAAGATACTGAGATCTGAGACCACCCAAATATTGAACTGCTTGTCAGTTCTATGTACTATCACCAGTGAGGAAACCAGGATTAAGTGATTTGAACAAAGTCACAAAAACCGTGCAGCAGCAAGTCAGAGAGTATAATTCCGTGTTCTTCTCTTGAACAGTCTGATAAGCATAATCAGCTCTACCACCTCCCTGAATTAAATAAGGCTATGTCTTTTGCTGTAAAAAATACTGTAGTCACACACCATTTTGATGGTCTTCCGAAGGTCAAAAATAATCGCATTAGAATGGGTTAAGGATATTAAAATAATCTTTTTGATCTCAATTTTTTTTGCGACATCCAGTGTAATTCTTTCTTCAACTCATTCACTCATTAACTAGTTGAGTGAATATTTATTGAGAGATATTATATACCAAACACTGTACTTGGTCCTAGTCAGATTTATAGATCTCTAATGAAAAATTCTTACAAATTTAAATCATATTTGTTTTAGAGTTTTAAATTGTACTTACTAAAACAAAAGGAAAAATAGAATTTCAAACCAGTTCTTTTTGAATCAAGAATAGAAGGATTTCAAGATTTCCTTTCCTGCTTTGCCTTCTTTGTCCATGAAATATCTCTTTTGTTTCCTGAAACTTCCTATTCCACAGCTGAGGGCTATGATCAGACACTACAAATGAACTATGAGCTTTTTGTGCATTTGCTCTGGATGAAATGGTATCATGACTTATGGCACCAAAGTGAATGGGAAAAGGGAATAAGAAAGCAATAGTCTAGAAATGCTAGTGAATTATTCTTAACTTCTAAAATTTAACAAAATAATTCAACCTGTTCTCAAGGCCCCTTACCCCCAGCCCTGGTTAAAATAAATAAATAAATAAATAAAACCTATGATATTATGACTCTGCTCAATTTTGCCTTTTTAAGAGATTAGGAAATTTTTAATGTCAAATGATGAAGCTCATTGTTGACCCTTTCAATATCCCTCACATAGAATTAATCATTTCCATTCTGTACTTTTGTACTTGCTAGTGAGTTTGTTACTATGTGCATAGCCTTATTGCTGCCTTTGTAACTGATTTATAAACATTTGCTTTAGAATGTATTTTTATGTGTATTTCTTTACCAGACTCAAGCTTCTTGAGAACTATGATTTTGTTTTATTCATATTATATTTCCAAGCCCTAATGCAATGCATGTCACATAATCATTATCAAATAAATGTGGATTGAATAAAATGAGTTAAATTAATTTCAGTTCTCTTCAATATTTTCTTCAGAGGTAAGAATACTCCCAATATAAACAGTACACTTACCAGGTAAGTTGTAGCTGTATATCAATTCATGCTAGTACAGAAGCTTTAGAAAGTAATGCTGCTTATGGGGTACTTTCTATACTAGTACTACCCATACTACCTGTGACCAGTTTCCTCCTCTCCCAATAGATCTCTGGGAAGAATCATGTAATGTCTAATTACTTTCCCAATAGGTAACTCGAACGATGAAAGGAAGACTGCTTCTATGGATTGATGAGGAATATTACAAACCTTTTGGACTACTGACATAAAGATTAGAATCTTCAGAGATGGAGCCAGTTAAATCTCATTTTCTGGTTCATGGTTGCCACCAGTCTGAGCTCAGTTTAGATTGGAGGAAGGGTAGCAAGTGAGAAAACCCAGAAAAATATTTTAATAGCTTATGAATCAGCCTTGTCTCTTTCAGCCACTATTGCATCTGCTGTGACTAGTTCTCTGAGTTTTGCAATATTCTCCCATGACTAAGCCCCAGTTTTCTTTCCTATATCTGCAGCAATTCGGTTCCAGTCTAGACTTTTATTCTCAGTTCACTGCTTTGATCCCCAAAAAACTGTCTCAGCTCCCCTGGTTCCCAGGTATTTTTTTAAAGATATTTTATTTATTTATTTGAGAGAGAGAGAGCATGAGCAGAGGGTAGGGGCAGAGGGAGAAGCAGACTACCCCACTGAGCAGGAGCCCCATGTGGGGCTTGATCTCCAGACTCCTAGATCATGACCTGAGCGTAAGGCAGACACTTAAATAACTAAGCCACCCAGGTGTCCCATCCCAGGTCTTTCTTACACTCTTACAAGATCAGGTGTCTTTACAGGAATTTCATTTTTACTGATACCAGTTCTCCTGCTTGGACCTAAAAGTCATAATCTTGTGTTATGCTCCATAACCACTGTTTCTGCCATTATATACTGTTCATCTCAAATATAGATGGACCTTCCACCTTGACTATATAGTCTCCTTTCCTTATAGCTTGACATTCCAGTGCCTTATAATACCTGTTACTTCCGACCCATTCCTTCAGCTGTCTGCTCTCTGGATCCCAGCCATTCCTGGAAAGGTTAGTTCTGCTACTTGCTGACCATGATTAATTAGCATGACTTGGTCCTAAAGTCATTTCCAAAAGACAGCAGGGCAAGGTCTTGCCCTGAGGGATTTCTGAATGCCCAGCTCCTCACCACAGTTGCTTTGCAAACAACCTGTAGGTAAGGGTATAAATACTGAAGCTCAGAACTTTGAATAGAAAAAGTTCGAAGACTTGTTCTTTGACTTCTGTTTTTCTGGCTGGTGTTATGTGAATAATGAGAAATCATTATCTCCTGGAACAGAAACGCTAGATTCAGGGTTCAGTACTGGCTGCTTCTATAGTCTCTAAGAGAAAATTTATCTTTCCAAACTTCTTTAGAACTGTTTGGAATTTATTATGATTTCATGCACTCTGAGTTTTTATTTTTGTTTTTAAGATTTTATTTATTTATTTGAAAGAGAGAGAAAGATCAAGAGCAGGGGAAGGGAGAGGGAGAAACTGACTCCTGCTGAGCAGGTATACCGAGGTGGGGCTTGATCCCAGGACCCTGGGATCATGACCTGAGCCAAGGCCAGATGCTTAACCGACTGAGCCACCCAGATGCCCTGAGTCCATGCACTCTGACAAATAATTTGTTTTCCTCTTTCGTGTTTGTTTCTGTCGAGAAATCATAATTGTTGACGCATACTTCTGCTTGGTTATCATTTGACCAAGTGTTTTAGTTTTACTTCATCTTTTTTCTCATCAAAATATTTAATTATTTCTGCTCATCTCTCAGATGCTTTCTTATTTTTTTTTTATTTTTCTCGGGATGCATATAGTTTCCAGCAATGAGTTTATCAGAATCACAGAGAATAGGGAAAAAATTAACCATTTTATTTCAAGTGTTATTTACCCAGTTGCTTACTGGAAATCATATATGTTTTATTTGTCTTGAAATCCATAAAGAGAACATATTAAAGTAGTGAATCATACCTCCCGCTGGCATTAATGTCCTTCTCTGCAAGCTTGTGAAGCCATTTTGAACATATGCATAAATTCAGATGTTGTGATATAATAGCTTGGGGAATTAGGCAGCCTTTTTCATTTGGTTCTGTAAATAACAAGAAAAAGATAAAATGATTTTATTATTAAAAAGCACCCTCTGGTTCAGATCCCTTAAAAGAATAGTTCATTTTCCTAAGTTATAAAATGTTCAATTGATTTCTTTTATAGAGCAATGCTTTCTATTGAAATTTAACATTTCAGTAAGGATCCACTTTTTGAAATATGCAATCAAGGAAGCGGGGTCATAGAATATATTATGATTTAACTAACATCTGAGAAACATCAAGCAAAGTGAATTCTCTCAGGTATTTAATTCCTTAATTAAAATATAACATAAATTACTACTGGAAATGGACTAGGCTGTAGAAACACACCCGTCTCGAGTCCAGAGTCAAATGTGAATCTCTTTTTTTTCAACTTAGATGAAAAAGAGAATTATTCTATATGTGAAACCTAGATATTGTGTCCTTTAATAAGAGGAGAAAAAAGAAAATTATTTGACTAATGTTTTATAAAAGGAGTTATATTCAATTATAGGATTATTTTTTTGATAAATACTGCATTAAATTTTCTTTTATTTAATAAAATTATGGTTGGAGTTATATGATAGCTTATTGAGAAAAAACATTTTTATTTCTCAAAATTAAAAGTTTACTAACCTACAATGTGTATGTGAAATCCAAAGGTCTAGGAACTATTTTAGAGAACCATAGGAAAAGTGAGGAGGCCATCATAGATTCACATTGAAATGCTAGAAGCTAAGCTTACAGTTAGTTACAGTGTTCTTATTTCTCACAAGCAAAACTCCACCAAAATAAAAGTATTCCTAGCAAAACATTTAAAATGAAGGCATCCTTGCAGATTGCTTTGCATTTGAATGGTTTTATTTTCCTTATATTCTCAAAAAGCATTACATTAAATATTAATGCAACAGTTTGCTCCTGTTATTGTTCACTTTCACTTCTGCTAAACATTAACTTCTTAGCTTATACAAAAAAGATGTAGATGAGAAATTGTATTTAGTGATATAATATAGCCAATCTCAAGTTATCATATTAGTTCCCACATACTATTTATTGTGTAATGTTGGCAACTCAAAAGACTGACACTATTCACATGAAGTTATCACCAATACACTTCTTTGCTTACCATAGCATGTTTCTTTTCTATTATTCCGTTCAAAGATACAATTGCTGGAATGGATGTAATTATAATACAAAATAGAGAACATTGGTGTAGAAGCACTTTTTGCTTCTTTTTCTGGTGAGGACAGAAAGTATAATAGAAATAGGCTTTCTAAACAAGATTCCTCTTTCCTAGAGAACAGGACTTTAGTTATGGAAGCTATTTCAATAATAAAAGCTCTAAGTACAACGCTTCCCAGAATAATAATATAACAAAAATAATTATGACAACAAGGAATTTTAGAACTTTAAAATTTCACTTGCCGACCAACTTTTAAAATTCCATGTGCAATATTTCACTTGATCCTCATATTGGCTAAAAAATTAACAATACAATTCACCAATCTTCGGTAGCTGAGCAGCTACACTCAGGTCTTGGCTCATATAATGAGCAGAACTGTGTCAAGTCATTTGGCTCTGTATCTGCCCTTCATTAATAATATTATTTTCAACTTTTTTTTTAAACCTTTTTAAGCCTCAGTTTCTGTTGTGCACATCTATCATAGAATTGACCCGTGGATGCAAAATAATAACATCATTTCCTGGCCTGTTATATAGCAGTAGGCTTTCAACTAATGGACACTGGATATTAGACAATGAATTTTCCCCCAAAATTCTCTATTTGGGAGTATATTCTTTATCCAGGAGTGAGGTAGTACAGGATCTGCCATTATCCCCTTCAATAACAAATACCTATTGGCTCAGTGCCTACTTTGTGACAGCTGGTGGTCTAGTTACTATTAAGCCAAAAATATATAAAATACAGAACACACATTCAAGGAGTTTAATTTCAGTGAGTAATAAATTCACACAAACTGGCAATTTTAGCTGATGAGATAAATGATTGGAATTATTTACTGACTACTGTATGAACACAAAGAAGAGAGCTTCAATTCATGTTGAGAATTAGGGAAAGCTCACTGGAGAAGCATGTTATGTAGCATGGGTCTTGAAGAAGGAATATAATTTCTCCAGGGATATAAAGTTGGGGCGACATAATTTATTATGCATCAGTTCTAAGCCACAGTCTGAAAGAAGAATAAATACAAGGGACCAACCCTGGTGAGTATGATAATAGAAATTTTTGCTATTTTTTTTTTTTTTTGGTGGAAATAGGTGTAGCTAATACTACAGTTAGGACAAATATTTCCTTTTCTCAGTAAGGATTTAGACTTTACCATCTCTATGAATTATTTGTTTGAGGAAGTATGTATGAAAGCATCATTACTTTAATAATTATAACCCAGAAGCCTAGGAAAAATGCAGAGAAACTTTTTTTTAATGTCGAATTTGGTGGGAAATACAGACAATATGTGTCTTGGAGTACTCAAACCTGTTCAAGAGTGCATGTCTAAAAATCCCACCTGCCCTCCTGCTCTTCACACTTTCTCATATGCAAACAAACACAACACAGAGTATTTCATTTTAGACTAAGCCACTTGGTCCTGAGAACGTTTATTGTTCTATATTGTTAAGAGTTAAAAGATTGAATTGGTTGAGGCAAAGCCATTATGGATTTTGTGTTGCTCCTTCCAGGTCTCCAATCAATGAAGGAAGGTCTTACTTCCCCAGCTGCGGGGAGTTCTAACAGCAGACGGCCCCTTAAGGACTTTCTCAGGTTCAGAGATCAACTTTGCTCACGGTTATGTCTCTACCCTGGGAAGCCCCGTGTAGAGGGCCCAGTTTTAGTTTTAGGATTATAGAGAAGGTTGTCCTGGCCCTACCTGACACTACACTGAAAGGACATTCTAGCGCCATAGCTTTCTGTGGGGTTGGCCAGTTTTCAGATCTACGTCACAGATTCACTTCTTCTTTTGCCCACTCTTCCTTCTTTCCCTTTTATCTATGGGAGCTGATTTCTAGAGAGAATTTTATCATACGTATGCTGTGTGCAAAATTCCACCTTTGGGTCTGATTTCCAAAGAAATGACCTAAAACAATCCTTCAGTAAGACCAAGCCATATGATGAGAAAGAATTCCTGAGGAAGGGCAAATTTTTTGTCACAAAGACTTTGTTTTATCTCTTGGAATCCAAAGAAGTTATTGGCCTTAAGACAAAAGAACAAGGCTTGGGATAATCTAACTTTACGCTTTCTTCCATTCTCTTGGACTACGGTCACAGTCGTATTTGCCTTACACTTAAATATGTTTTTCCCTATGTCGTGTTTGCCTTCAGAAACGCCAGGCCTTGGTAAATTTTGCATTACCAAAATAGCTATAGATGGTGACTTGGGAGGAAGTAAGAAACTGAAATCGTAGAAGCGTGACCTTTTCAATATCACACTCATGCTGAACGCTACCAGAGCAGAAACAAGTTACACCAAAGGAGGACAAAGTCCTTGAGTTTCAGAGTTGACCAAAAAGTAATTAAGGGCTGGCTAGAGTAAAGCTGAAAGTGAGGGAGGAAGAAGCAAAGCACATTGGCAGCAGAAGCAACAGCCAGGTGGCAGAATCAAGGGTGAGGGATGCCAATCTTTACTGTCCCTAATATATTTATGTACAGGGGAAGAGAGACGGAAGTGTTATCATTCCATCCACTGTATTCCAGACCCTGTGTTAGGGGATAATATAGCCATAAGTTAAACTTACTTGGCCCTTAAAATTTACAAGCATTTTGGTATTATTCCTACATAAAATGGTGATCAATATTTTTATTCTGTGGAATACAAAAGCGTACAAATTTCTCCTGATTGCACTTGCTGCAACACATTTACAAAGATACTCACATAAACTCATATGTACTATAAAATATGAGCCTGGAAAAATAATTTATTATAAATGTCATTTATTAAAATCTGTATATATCATATATGTATTACTATAATGTGTTTATTAAAATATATATCTTATTTTTGAATGCTTTTTAAAATTAATTAAAAAGCAACATGTACTATTGTAAGAAAACAGAAAATATAAAAGAAGAAAATAAAACAAAAAAGAAACAGGAATAACTATTCTCATAAAATCATTTTCACAATGCTGATCATCTATACTGTAAAGTTAAGATAAAATATTATGCATTTTTGTGCGATATGTTTTGAATTAGCCCATGGGCTATACAATTCACATTTTTTTAAAGATTTATTTATTTATTTATTTATTTATTTATTTGAGAGAGAGAGAGCAAGCACACAGACAGACAGAGAGAAGGACTCCCCACTGAGCACGGAGCCTGATATGAGACTTGATCCAGGAACCTGGGATCATGAAGACAGACACTTAACCTACCGAGCTACCCAGGCGCCCTATAATTCACATTTAGTCATTAGTGATTCATAGACTTCTTTTGGTTATCTATCTGTTTTTGTGTAATTACATATTTATATCCTGCTTCGTTTCTGGGTATAGATAAAATTACATAAAGAATACATAGAAATATTATATTTTGTCTTATATATTATATATTAATTATATATCATATTATTGCCATGGGTTATATATTGCATATTAATTAAGCATTAATTATTGAAGGTAATTAATTAGCATTATATTTGTACATAGAGTCAGCCCCTGAATTACTATAGTTCGACTTACAATTTTCAACTTTACTTTTGAATGCAAAAGCCATACGCATTCAGTAGAAACTGCTTCAATTTTTTAAATTTTCTTCTTTTTCCAGGTTAGAGATATGTGGTATGATACTCTTTCATGATGCTGGGCAGCTGTAGCCAGCCCAGCTCTTAATCAGCCAGTGATCATGAGGGTAAACAACCAATATACTTAAAACCATTCTGTACCCACACAACCATTCTGTTTTTCACTTTCAGCACAGAATTCAATAAACTACGTGAGATATTCAGTACTTTATTATAAGACAGGCTTTGTTTTAAGTAATTATGCCCAATTGTAGGCTAACGTAAATGTTCTGTGCACCTTTAAGACAGGCTAGTCTAAGCTATGATTTTAGGAAGGACATAACCCCATCGTAAGTTGAGGAAGATCTGTATTATACAGTTCATTAATTCTTAACTTGTGGTTATAAATAATAAAAGAGGATATGGTATCTCTAGCAAAGATTTTGAGAATAACAATAATAGTTTCAAATTACAGTGTTTCAAAGTATCCAAGTTTGAGGACAATGGTATTTCATGTACATCTAGACCTTGTCCACGACCTTCTAGCTAGTCATTTTTTCTTGCTAGAATTTATGAATTGTGCCAGAAGACTTGACTCAGCTGGCCCATTGTTATAATCTGTGCTTTACAAATCACTTACATATTTTCCTCTGTCAATGACCCTTAACTTTATTATCCTTCATAGTATGACTTGGATTATGTGTTCTCTGGAATTCTCTTAAATCTGATAGTTAAAAAGTGTGTGTCTTCTATACAAAACAGATTACAAAAAGATATCACTAAAAATTAAATCAAGGAGACCTTGATTCATATACACACATATGACCCAAACAGGAGCAAATTACATTAGAACGCTAGGCTGTTTCTGTAAATGAGAATTTTTTCACTTCTGTCAAAAATAGACAAGTCTGGCAATACATTTTTTCCATGTTACTTTTTCTTCACACACTGATGCCATTTATGACAAGAGATCAACATTTTTAGAGGAAAGCAAAATATATATCTTGCTTAAGCTACACGAAATCCTGTGTACTTTGAAAGAAGGAAAATGTATGATATTCTATTTGATTATTGAATAAATACTGTTGATCATCTAAATGACAGTCATTGTTCTCATATTGGGCATATAACAATGGAGCTATATATTTTTCAAAAGTCTCCCTTATTGATTTTCAATTTGTTTCTACTTTACACCCAATGGGAAAATTTAGTTCATATTTCTGTTTAAATGGCTCAATGACCTATATTTGTTAGTCGGGAAAAAAAATCTGGTACCTACACCATTTTTTTAGTGATATGTTTATTTCACTCTGACAATTAAAACCTTGACAATGTTATATTTTTAAGTGGTACATAGTTGTCGTACCATTTTTGCTTTTAAAAACAACATGACTTTATCAATTTTAAGAAAGCATTGTGTGGGAAAGTTGCTTCTTTTTTATATTGTCATAAATTACAACTCCCCTAAATCTTATGCGTCTTAATCATGACCAATATTTTGTGCAACAAACTATCATGTGGGTGGTGCAGTTGGTTAAACATCTGCTTTTGGCTAAAGTCAGGATCTCATGATCCTGGGATCAAGCCCCACATCGGGCTCCCTGCTCAGCCAAAAGCCTTTTTCTCCCTCTCCCTCTGCCTTTCCCCTGCTTATGTTCTTGCTCTCTCTCTCACACTTGCTTTCTCTCAAATAAATAAATAAAATCTTTTAAAAGGAAATTTTTCTATTCTCTTTTTTCTGTCTAGCTTATTCTATTCCAATCAAATAAAAGTAGAATCTTAGGAAGATGCAATATGAAACATAACTGTTTTTCAAATTAAATAATTTGACAACTGCTGGAATAAGACAAGATAATACTGTCTTTCCAAAGTCAATAAAATATTTATAGAAAAAAAGACATTATTTAAAAGTTTTAAAATTCTGTATTCTAATTGGATTTAGGTTTGGTGCAGCCTGTGACTTTACATGATTGGTTGGATACAGTAATCAAAAGAAAATATTACTCTTATACTAATATTCCACATTTTCATGAACAAGTTAATGTTTTAAAATAAAAAATGAGTGTCATATGTTCTTGGACATCACATTGATGAACAGTGCTTTTCAAAACTTGCTATCAAATAATGTAAGCTGAAGCCAACTAATAATTTCTTTTTTGTACCGTCCACACCTCATACATTTACCAAAGCATTTATTTAAAATATTTATACGTCCAAAGAGGAAAACAAAATCACAGAAGGTGATACTGAATAATTTTTAAATGATTTACTGTAATATGTTTAACAGTTTATTTTCCTTAGCAGTAACCTGTCAAGAAGTTAAACCATCAGTCTCTTTTCTTTACCAAGAATTATCCCTGAAATGACTTGTTGAATTTGAAGCCCTAATTAAAGACTTAATTAGTTGGCAAGCTTGTTAAATTATACTTTCTAAAAATGCATGATGTTCAAATGGATCTAACTTATAGTAGTTTTGGACAGTGCTACATTTATCTACCATATGCTATTCTCTGGATAATTGACTTTGCTCTCCACTTGACCTTCAATGAAAAGGGAAGTTACAACACACAGGTCCATAACCTCTAAAAAACTAGAAATGCTGACATAGCCAATCCACATATTTGCATTACACATACTAAACTAACAGACGATAGTATTTACAAGGCTCCACTAAATGCTTAAATCTATTTTGTGGACAAAAGGACTTTTAAGTTAATTCATTTTGTGGATAGAATAATTTAACCAAGTTAGCATTTTGTTGACAGAATTATGATGAAATTCGTTTTGTCTACATAATTGATTGGACAGCTAGCAGAATGCATTTCTCCCCAGAATGAAGAATACGCAGAGGTTGTCAAACAGCATTTCCTCCTTGGTCTCAAATCATTCTGTCAACAAAATGAATACAAAATCCTTTCGCCTACAATATCAAAGTGCGTGTTAATTATCGGGGGATAGAATGAAGAGTCAAATTCTTTTCTGTTAAATATTGATAGAAAAAAAGTCATACCTTCCACTAACTAGATATTAATCTCACACAAGAATTGTTCTGGAAAAAAGCTTAAATGTAATCTGTGTAGTAAGGGAGGTATGTGGTTTGTTTTCTTCACATTCAATGCAACTCACGTGAAATAAACACTTGGCTAAAAATTTAAATTGAATGAATGGTGTGAGAAGCAAGAAAATATTGAGAGGTAGAGTACAAAGAGGATCATGAATAGTGCATGATACGAAATATTGAAAGCTACATAACAAGTTATGAGCACTAAATGTAAATTTACATTGTTCTCCAGATGCACTTTTAATTGAATTAGATTATTGTATTATAATCCACTTAAGCCTAGAGGCTTGCACAATGAAGACAAGTGGTGTAGTAGGGCACTAACAGTGGATCTACGCCATGCAGATCTATGCTATGCTTCTTTGCATTTGCATATCACCTATTGCCAAAAAAAGTCTGTGATTACCAAAACTACATTCCTACTATAAGGGTAGACTGGGCCATTCACAAGATACATAATAATCAGAGATGCTTTCTCAGACAGCCTCTGTTTGGAGGTTGAACCTCTCCATTCTGAAAGCTGGAGCAAGAAAAATGGAACATATTTTGGGAGAAGAAACCACTTTTAAGGCTGGTTACCCAGAAAGCGAACTAATGTGCATCATATATTCAGTTTCTGTGATTATTTAAGTTTGTAGTTCTATTCTCCTTCATAAAAAAGATGATAGAAGCACTTCTTGTCAATTCTTGTCTTTGAATTTGCTCCAAGGGAAATCTCCAGCTTGTAAAATCCAACTTGGATGTAAGGCTTAATTACCACAGCCCACTTTAAAGCTATCCAGACAATTTACATCATTAGGCTGATAAGGCCAGAGGTTAAATATTTTTAGATATTAAGATCACTTCTTCCTTTTTATAGTATTTTGTGGTTGATTTGCAAACTTCTGCCCATTCCCGTTTTGTTTCAAACTTACAGACCAATGCCAATACTCACCTTTACATTCAATGGAAAAATATGGACAGTCAGGCAGTTGCGTTAGACGTTGTTTTGGCATCAACAAACAAATGTCCACGCAACTACAGACCAGTTGAAAGTGATTCACTTGAGGCCAGAGTAAACATTTGTATATAAAAGTAGGATTATTTAGTAGAAAACATGTTTTGGTAAGAAAGTTGGAGAAACTGCATAACTAAAAATGGCAAAACCAGACTGGTGTAAAGTTGAGTCATACGTTGGAAGTGGAAGATCAAAGGGTTTTCTCTACCTCTGATTCCCTACCTGGCATTTTGCTGGGAAATGTTTTGCCAATTATATTTTGTGTGCATTTAGAAATGTTTATTGCCCATCTGAAACCAGTTGGATTTGGAAGAAGGACAAAACAAAATACATGATGCAATTTCTCTATCTTCAAATTGATCATAATTAATTTGGGAATATAATACTCATATGATGCATTTAGGAGATAATTCTGAGACTACATAATAAATATATGCCATTCTACACAGACAGACATTAAAATGCATTCATTCTCTTAAATATGCCTAGTGAGGGCCTAGAAACATAAATATTAGTAGAATTTAATGCAAAATATGTAGGCTAAACATGTCTAAGTAATTTAATATCTTTTAAATTTTACATCCATCTTTAATCAAAACTTTTTCAAGGACACATAAAACGCATTTATATGAATTTTTTGAGGCAAGTAAAACAAATGTAAAAATATGAAATGGAGCCAGATGTGAGGTAGAAATACATAGCATACTGATCTAGACACTTACTCTTGGTCACCTCACATTTAGTTTAAAACTAAAAAAATCATTACACTTGTACTGATGTTTTTTAAGAGCCTTATTCTTTCCGTATATTCCCAATCTCTCTCTCTCTCTCTCTCTCTCTCTCTCTCTCTCTCATACACACACACACATATTGGGGAAGGGATTATTGTTTTCCATGTTTCCATTTATAGGTAAGTAATGATAATCCCAAGGTTCAGAGATGATAACAAATTACTCCACTCCTCAGAGGAAATGAGCTAAGAGTTTAAAGAAGAAGCTAGTCCATGGACCTAGCATTTCTAAGACAAATACAGCTCTTTTTATGCCACAATATAAGATTTCTTAGAAGAAATGTATCTTAAGCTGTATTAAAAAATGTGATCAAAAGACCATCTTACATGAGGTGTTGTTAAAAAGACACAATTTGGTCAGGAGGAAGAAACTGAAATTTCACATTAAATCTTATGAATGGGCTTAGCTAGTGAAGAACTTGGTTACCAAGCTCAAGTGTTACCTGAGAGAAAACAGTCTCAAGGAAGTTTCCAGAAAATGAAGTGATGACATCTATAAACTGATTTTAAGATTCTCTTTTACAAGAAAGTCATAATGAAACCAAAATATACACTGTTTGAGGTGTTTTAATGACTTAGTTAAAAAGAACAAACAACGGGACACACACCTCAATGACACTGTTATCTGATACATTTTCACTGGGTTATTTCAAAATTAAAATAATTTTATAAGACATAATATATCTCTAAGTATCAGACATAGTTCAAATATGAAAGCCCTTGTTATTCACAGTAGTAAAAAAGGTATCAGAATTATCAGCAGCAACATCTACCAGGAAAGTAGGGAGTTTTTTTGGCACCAAATGCACTCAACCCCACAAGTAGGGCAGACAATAAACCTCATGGTAAGCTTTACATATGCAGTTTAATTAAGTAGACTATATCTGAGCCAGATTAGATATTTATAAATTAAAAAAAAAACAGTGGACTCTTGGGTGAGATTAATGTACCTACTATGCATCCTTTAGACTTTCTTCTAAAGTGAGTGTGAAGAGATTTATTTTTAAAAGCCTTTACCCACAAAGACCAGGAGCTCAAGAAAAGAGACTTCAGAAGCCATAGTTACACTATTGGCAAAGGACTTAACAGACCTAAGCAAACAGAATCCTAAGCCTATGGTGAAGAAATCCAAGAATCAACCTATCTTGGACCAGAATTCTTGGTGATTCATAAGTCAACAGTCCTGGGCATGCAGGTTATCTATTGCTGCACAGTAAACTACCCCAAAACTTAGTAGTAGAACATGATAACAATGTTATTATCGTCACAAATTCTGAGTGAGGAATTCAGAAAGTGTGCCATGAGGGTGGCTGTTTTCTGTTCCATGATGTCTGGGAACAAAATGGAGATGACTTGAATGGCCAGAAGTTGGAACAGCCAGGGCTAAAGAACCTGTTTTCAAGATGGCTTCTTTACTTACAGCCTAACAACTGAGCTGGATTAGACAAAGACAGGTTTGAGTTGGATATTTGACTAGAATGTCTGCAGATGGCTTCTTCGGTGGTCTCAAGGAAGCTGGACTTTTTATTACAATAGTTCAGGACTACAAAAGTGAATATTTCTAGACAGCAAAAGGAAGCTGCAAAGCCTTTTCTGATCTCGATTTGGGAATCACATGGCCCTCAGATCTCCCATACTCTACTGTCGAATCAATGATAAATCCACTCAGATTCAAGGAGAGAGGACATAAGCTTCATCTCTCAGTGGGGGGGCTGCCATAGCAGGTATTTCTAAAAGTGGAAATGAGGTGACTGCATTAAAAACAAAGATCTGTTTATGAAGCAGATAATTATCCACTGTTCTCCATACTAGGATGTTGCCCCACCCTTACTAAAAAAAAAGAGTAAAACAGCTTTTTCCTTGTCTAGAAAATATCAACACAAAGGTATGAGCAAAGGTATGAGGGAAAACACAGGATTAAATAGATACATATATGCTGGATGTTAACATTCTCCAGCTCTCTCTTCCCCATTAACTTCTAAAACACAGGGTATAGTATATCCTCTCAGCAAGAGACTTGAAGATTCTTTTCTGGGGAATCTAACCAGCCTAAGTTTGACATCAAAATTCCTCAGCTAAAAGGCTCGGCCAAGTCATCCTACAGTAAAGCATACGTTGCAAGCTCCATTCATGACCTTCTCATCAATTGTTGGTATCCCTGTTTAGATATAAACAGGTAACCATTGATTACTGGATATTTGAGGAAATCCTTTAACATTAAAAGTAAAGGAAAAAATAGAACATTGGAAAAAAATGAAGACTATGCATGGGACAAAATAGTAAAAATGATTGTCACTAATATTCTCAGAGGGATGAGAACAGATTTTGAGCTATAATATAAGAACAGAATAATAAAGATTTCTTCTAAGAACACAAAAGTTTTGGGAGATAAAATTGAAGTAATCACTTTGAAATAGAACAATAGGACAAGGATAGAAAACAGAGAAGAAATATAAGAAAATTAGAGTATCAATCCAGGAAGTTTAATATCCAAATATAAGAGAAAAACGGGAAGGAAACATCAGTAAAATAATTTAAGAAAATTCTCCCAGAAGGAAGTAACTTCTCAGATTTAAAGAAATGTCCATGGACATTGGAAATGTCCATCCAATAGATTAAAATTGGCATGCAACAAAGCCTATTGTCATATAAATCCAGAGTATTCAGAACGAGAAGTTCCTACAAGTTTATACAAGAGATCAGGAATCATAATATCTTTGGACCTCTCACTAGGGACAGTGGAAACCAGAAGGTAGTGGAAGAATGCTTTCAATATTATGAGAAAAATTCATTTCCAAACTTGAATTACACGCACAGCCAAACTATCAATCAAACGTGAGAGAACAATAATGTATTTTGATAGGCAAAACCTCAAAAATTTTACCTCCCTTGTATCCTTTCTTAGAACACACAACACAAAATAGGAGAGTAACCAAAGAAAGCAGTCAGGGTTAGAGGAAGACAAGATCCAAACCCAGGAAGGTGGTGAAGGAAAATTTCAGGACGCTAGGTAGAGGCAGGACAGGAGGTTCTGGGAGAGAATTCTTGGGGAAGGTGAACTTAGGAAAATAGCTGATGCATGTGGACTTTTGAGAGAATATATAGGCAATTGGCTAAAGGCTTTGAGGTGGGTTATTTAAAAAAAAAATCATAGAAAACTAAGCTAGTAAGAAATAAGGCAATCACTAATCCCCCTCTGGAGAGGGATAAAAAAATTGTTCAGGAAAATAAATGTCATCATCTCCTACCACATTGCTCAGTGGTAATTATAATTAACATAGGATAATGTAAGCTTGGAAAATGATCTATACAAAATGAGAATGTTAGGATATTACAAATGTGAGCGTAGAACATGGGAAGAATTTTCAGACTGTGGGGTCGAGGGAGGGAAAGGACAGATTTCTTACTTCCATAGCAGGATATTAATTTATGGGCTTGCAACCTCTGGAGGTTCCCAGACATAGTCTGAAAGTGCCATTACATGGAAGAGGGGAGGAAGAGAGTGAAGAAAGACAGATCATTCCAGATCGGTAGGTGGCAGGTTTAATAAGCAAGGCACTTGCAGGAGAGGTTTGTCTTAGGCAGCCACAAGACAAATAGATTTTCACACCTGCCTGCCATATCTTAAAAGTTTATATAGAAGCCTTAACTGAGTAAGACACATATACTGTCCAGGTGGTCTCATGCCACATTACTATCTCAAGGCTGTGTTCTTGGGGGCAGCTGCTGGGAGCAGAGAAGGCAAGCAAACACACATTTCAAGAACAGGAAAGGGGTTGGGGGGGGTTCCCAAATCCTCGGGTCCTGCTTGAGGGTTAATGGGTGGTCACATCCTTTTGATAGGCTCCTCTAACACCATCCCTCATCACCAGCCCTTACAATCTTACTTACCACCCTCTCCCAACTTGTGCCCTGTGTAGTCAGCAAGGGGTTCACTAACTGGGAGGTGGCTCCGGTGGCAATTATCTGGCTACACTGGAGGCAGATGCTGTAGCAAAAATGCAGGCACATGGAACAGAAAACAGAAGTTAGGACAATAATTCCCCAAAGCAGTGACAACTTCTTCCACCAAGAACCTCATGATCTGGATCGTTGATTTGCCAAGTCCCCTAGACTGGGAGGCAGATAACTCAAGGAATTCCCTTGTGTCTTCGCAGGGTTTAAAAAGGATGGCACATTAACAGACTCATCAGGTACGAACACACAACATTCTGCTTGAATAATGGCACCGGTCCCTCCTTTCTTGGCATTAATCATGACCAAGGGCCTTTCTATTTTGGAGGACAGTTTTATTGTTTAGAGACATTTCAGTGTTCGGTAAAAACAGGTTTTGTTGGTTATCATTTAAGGCTTTCTGGGTGAAATTAGTGAGGGCTCGTAGGTATGCTATGCTATCCTCCAGGCCAATGGAGGGATCAAAGACAGCAGCCAAATGATCGCACCAGTGGGAAACAGAACATGATCAGTTGGCCTTGAGGAGAGGAGGCTGCAGCTTTAGGAACTTGACCCGGTTGTACACATCATGCAAGTTGGCTGGGGCAGCCGGCACACTTAGGTACAAGGAGAAGGAGGGAGGGTGGGATATGTCAGACCAGGGTTCCCACCTTCTCCCCTCTTTCAATGATGTTTGCTTCCTTCCAGGTAGAATCTATTTCACCAGGTCCAGTTTGCTGTAGGACAAGGGTCCCAGTAGAGATTGAGTAATACCCTTCACTCAGGCATGCAAAGTAGCTCTTCCATCCCCGAAGGCCATCTCCTTGCAAATTCTAGTAGGTGGGTCCTTTCCCAGGCATAATGCATGTTCTCAGCAGCATCTCATGTTGATCCGTGGTGAGTTGGAGCAATGACTGTTTCCCGAGACCTCTACCTTTTTACAGTATCAGGTGCCTCAGCAGAGGTCCCCAGCTTGGTATGTGGGGCAATAGGCCCTACTGCTTGGTCATTCATATGTAGTAAAGCCTGAGATAGTACTTTAGTCCACACAACCAAGGTGGTTTTACCTGTTAGTAATTTAATCTGCTGCTTTTAATATTTCAGTTTTCCCTTTTACTAACCACACTTCTTGAAGATTATAGGGGAGATGGAACCTCTATTCAATGTCATGTTCTTTTGTCCAGTCTTGTACATCATGACCTTTAAAATGTGACCCCTGATCACTATTCCATGAGGGTATCTGTATGTGGTTATTCAGTTTCTCTGATACTCTGATGGTGGCAGCCTGGTTTGTACATCGATAGGAAACAGCTTGGGTTAAACCCGATGCAGTGTCCACACAAACCAGAACATATTTAGAAACTTCATTTTCAGGGAGGGGACCAATGTCATCAATTTACTCATCCCTTACCAGTTGGTAACTCCAGTGAATGGCCCCTGATTCCTTTTGACAGTTGTCCTGGACTTGTGTAGAGCACACAAGACATGCTGTTAGTGCACTAACCAAGTATTTCAAGGGCAATCCAGCATCCTTGGCCATATGTCATCCCACCTGGACACTCTGATGGCCACTCTTTTTATGCACCCAATCTGCTGCATCTACTGAAGGGTCATTTGCTAGGGCTCATGTCCAAGGCAGGGCATCAGCTTCCTGCTTGCCAGAGGGTGTCCGTGCCTTGTGAGCTGGGCCGTGAAGACAGTGAGGACTGTCTCAGACTCTTGCAGATGGACTCAAATGTCTTTCCACATATCCTGATCATCTTGTTGACGACCTTCTCCTACACAACCACACAGTATTTGAAGACATTAATGTAAATACCAAAATGACCATCTGTAAGAGATCAAACCGGTTGTGTTCCTCCTGGGAATGGGAAATAGGAGCAAACATGTAGAGGACAGTTATTTTTTGGTTAAAAAAAAAGACCTTTTTCAATGTTTTCAAAAAACCCTTTAACCTTTAAATGATTTTGTTTAAAAGTAAGGGCTAAAATTAAAAGTTTTGGATTAAAGGGGAAAAATAATAATATCACCAGAGTGTACGTCAGTAGGATGGTAAATAATAGTATCAAAGATTTGTTAAATATGTATTTGCAACATCCACAACTTTTTAAGCACTGAATATGTATATTCACATACATATATGCACACACATACACATTCCATAGCCTGTTGGTAACCCCAAAGGGGTTAACAAATTTTTATGTATTCCAACTTTCTTTTAAGTGTCTCATATCGTGTGGAATTCTTTGTTATAAACATATATTCTTTTTTTAATATATTACCCAAGGAACTGTTTTCATTCTGAATAGCAAATGTGAGATTATCCAAGATATGTCTTCATGGGTGAGACTAAAATTAATAATATATCTCTAAGTAGATACCTTTGTAAGTAGATGCATTGTCAGACCTCGGATCCTTTTAAAAAAAGTTATTCACTTAGTAGCAAATGCCAGTAGTTCCAAATGCAAATGCACACTTTGTGTATTTATTTCCTGCTAGCACACTGAAGAAAACTGCTGGGTATGAAATCTTTGTCTGATGTCTCAACTGATTTTAAATTTCCAATATTTTATATAACTGTAATTACCAGGTACTTTTTGGTTAGACTTTTTAACATGCTTAACCAATTAACTATTCATAATTAGAAAAGGAATGAAAAATATATGAGGAAAAAAATGTGTGTAGGGGTACCTGGTGGCTCAGTCAGTTAAGCTTTTGCCTTCAGCTCAGGTCATGATCCCCGGGGGCTTGGGATCAAGTCCCACATTGGTGGGGGGGGTCCCTACTCAGCAGGAAGTCTGCTTCTCTCTCTGCCTCTCCCCTGTTATGTTCCCTCTTCCTCTCTCTCTCTCAAATAAATAAAACCTTTTTAAAAAGTGTGTAGGGGTCCCTGGGTGGCTCAGTGGGTTAAAGTCTCTGCCTTCAGCTCAGGTCATGATCTCAGGATCCTGGGATTGGCCCCGAATCTGGCTCTCTGCTTAGCAGGGAGCCTGCTTCCCCCTCTCTCTCTGCCTGCTTCTCTGCCTACTTGTGATCTCTCTCTCTCTCTCT
Organism: Nasua narica; assembly: GCA_028533885.1. Taxonomy (NCBI): domain Eukaryota; kingdom Metazoa; phylum Chordata; class Mammalia; order Carnivora; family Procyonidae; genus Nasua; species Nasua narica. The sequence continues at coordinate 151,901,220 of CM052810.1, forward strand.
CTCTGTCAAATAAATAAATAAAATCTTTTAAAAAATTAAGAAGTGTGTAAAATGGTAATTTGGTGAGACAAAATAGCTTCCATTATTAAGACAAAATTTGGTAATAACCCAACAATCACAAAGTACATATTGAGAATTTGACTTCTTTATTGGCTCTCATAATTGCTGGAAAAGCTTAAATGATACAGAGGATGTCTTTAGTCATTCTTATCTCAACCTAAGGAGTGGTACTGATATAGAGGGGCTGATTCAAAAGAAAGAAGTTTATTTCTATTAAAGATGACTGTCAGTTACAAGAACATTATTGTCTCTAAAACCAAAGGCATAAACTCTTACAAACTTGGACATAGGAGGAATATCACTTTTCAAAAAATATACTACAGAAATGACCCTGGAAAACTGTCTGACAAGCAGTATTATATTTTAAAAAATATCCAACAGAAATGACTTGAAAAATTGTCTCACACAGAAACATACCGATACAAGCCACTTATTTAAGTAAAAGCCATTGTCCCAAAGTACTTACAGGAAAACGAGAAAGAATACACAAAAACAGAATCCCAATTAATCTCCAAGGACATAATAGATATAGCTCATAACGGTCATATAGAATCAATTTTCTATAAAATATTATTGTTTTTAGCTGAAGAAATGTGTTCTTTATTAGATTTACCCTTTACTTCTAATTTAAAGAATACCACCATTTCTATCTTCTCTGTCATAATTACTCTCCTTGTTAACACCTCATAATGGGGAAAAGGCAAATTAGTTGTGTCATTATAACTTGCTGCTAAACAGAAGCAACACAGCCATTAATGACTTTAACATATGTTCATGTTTTCCTGGCCACTGGGAACTTCATTCATCTGTTTCTTCTTGAGGAGGCAAGACATGGCTGTTAATAACATGATTCTGAGTTTATTTCTCTCTGAGTCAATATGCAGACAAAGTTTTCAGGTTCAACATTAGAGGTGAAGCAACTGAGAGATAAGGTGTCCATTAGGGATGAATGACTGGAGGAGCATCTGTTCCTCACCTTTTCCTCCCCAAGTCATAAACCTGCCTTCATTACAAATCAGTCCACTAGGTGGCGATATGAATATGCTACACTTCAAAAAGAAGGCGTCTGTAAATACAATGCAAAAGGTTCATAATTTTAATAAAAAAACACATTGCATTGAGCAATACGCTAAGTATTTTAACAATGGCTGGAGTTCATGAATTTTATTCTTAGATCTGAGAGTGCAGTGATTACCAGATAATTAGCTTAATAATTTAAACTCCTCCCACCTCTCCTTCCCCAAAATAAAAGATGTGCTTGTTATATTAAGTGAACTCTTTAGCTCATTGTTTCAGTTCTCAATTTTTTCTTGTCAGTTCAATCTAGTATTGGTCAAGTTACTTAACCTCTTCATATCTCATTTTTTGTCTAGTGATCTAATGTGAGGAAGCACTAATAAAAATGATTATAAAACACTTTGCAAATTTTAGTGCCAAAGACAACTACACTGCTTTGAAGTCACCAGACGTGTGACAAGTGTTCAGACAAGTACATAATTAAACTGTCCAAACTGCATTAGCCATTGATGGCATTTAACTAGGACTGACTGTTCCTATCAACTATGAATTAAAATTACAGCGGCCTCTGCAGGTCCCCAGACTCTTCCAGACTTGGAGAACTGGGAGTAGACATTGGAATCTGAAAGTTCATGTGTATCTTTAATGACAAGAATGAAAATAACATCATATTGAAATTCTTTCAATTTCTCCTTTTGTTTTTCATGGAAGAAATGGTAACTCTGCTAATTATTTTTAAGGGAGATGTTGACAGGCATTAGACATAAAGCCAAATCTATAGCACAACAGTTCAAAACGGAAGGTTTTTTGTAACCTTAAAATCCCAGTTTTCTCCACCCCATGATTGAGGTCACATTAATATTTGTGCCTGAGTCTGGCTGAAACCAAGCTCCTACCTGCTCATACAAGAATGTTATTATTCCACAAGTGTTTCTGAGAATCCTCAAGACGTGACTTAAATGTATCCTAAACTGAGCCTGGTATCACTCTCCCTGGTAGCTGAGTCAGATTCTAGAAGCCCGTACCTCACCACAAAGGGGCCACTTAAGCAGAGCTGCTTTATTTCCCCTTACCTGCTGACCCCCATCAAGAAAAGTAGGTATCACTTCAATTATTAATAACAAAGGGAATTTAATGTAAAGGAATGGTTACTTAGAAGACATAAGGATTTATAGTCCAACAGGGAACCCTAAGATTGGCAACAGCAAGAAGTTAGTATATACCTAAACAGGAGCATATCTCCCTAAAAGGGAGAAGGAATATGACCAGAAGCTAAGGGGTGATAGCTGCAAGCACGAGAGGGTCTGTCAGGAGCTGGATTCATGGAAGAGGACAACCACTGCTCAAGAATCTTCCAGAAGCAGAGCAGAGGTAGAGAAATACCCATGCTTCTTTCTCTCCCTCTAACCTTCCACCTAGGTCTTTCCATTGTCTTCACCTAGCAGAAAGCAAGCTGACTTAGAAGCTGGCAAGGGTGCCGCCACACAGAGCAGAGCAGATCAGGGGCAAAACACGGGCTGGAAAGCAAATTGGTGCAAGATGTTTACAAGAAGATTGGCTGCTGAGACTGGGTTGATGCTAGTGGCTGTTCATTCAGCTGTTGGCTCAGACACCTCTGCTGGCTGGCAGCTGCTTTGTGTCACCCACTCTGCTCAGTGGTGTGAGTTTCATGCCCTACTTCTAGAGCAGGAATTGCTAAACCTTTTCTGGAAAGAGCCTCATAGTAAGTATTCTCAATTTAGCAAGCCATTCACAACTATTTGATTCTGCTTTGTAGCACAAAAACATCCATAGGCAGTATGTAAACAAATGAGCAAGACTGTGTTACAATAAAACTTTATTTATAAAAACAGATGTCCAGAGTTTAGCTAAGCTATTCCATGGTATTGCTGCCTCGGCATCCATTTTGTCTGGCCACGTGGTCTGTGGGGGCCTTAAGCTGATACTAACGCTTCATGAAACCTCATGCCCTCTAGATAAGAGCCCACCAAATTATAAGGAAAAAGCAAAAAGTTCCTGATATGACTCCCCAGATAGCCCTTGTGGGCAACAGTCCCTCGCAGCCCCCTCCCAACATATAAACTCCTTTCATAAGACCCTGTGGGGCTTACCAAAATCCCACTCTTCTTGGTTTGAATTGATCAATCTAGTCATAGCAGGAAGTCCAAAGCCCTCTACCCACAGACCCTGATAAAGGCATGTGTCCTAGGTTCTTTCCCTCACTCTGCCTTGACCTCCCCATGTGACCCCTCCAGGTTTGCCTATACTTCTATGACTTCTGAGTAATAAACTTCTTTATTTCAATTTCTCTTATATTCTTTTGTTGAAGGAGGCTCACCATCCCGCATCCCCTTTCTACTTAACAAATATTAATTTAACAAAGTCATAACCACTGGTGTTGAGCAGTATGGTAGCGTCACACTGACAGTTGACCTGGGGAAATGCCTTGTAGCTGCAAATAGCTGACTACCTGGCTCTCCCAGGTGGCCAAGTTCTATCTGGAAGTGGTCTCCCGCCTGCTGGCACTCCTCTGTGCTGCACTCTATTACCTATGCACAGTGCTGCCACGGCCTCCTATCCCCAAGTGCAGCTGCTAAGGGAGCCACCAGAGTCCTCCAGAACCCCGGAGGACTGCTCACTGGAGCTGGCGTGAGCTGCTGCAGCCGTGTCTTCCACCTGCTAACACCCCATAGGAGGTGAATTTTCCCAGCAGGTGTTGGACCCGCTGGTGTATTTCCTGACTCTGAGCACAGACCCTGGTGCTGACCATTAGCCAAACTGGCTAAGATTGTACAAGGTCCCATTGCGTTAGTGAACGGCCTGGGACATGCAAATAGCAACTCTTGCCCAAGGGTGGGCTACCAAATAAAGGTGCAGGACAGTGCCTTGGGAGGAGAGAAAGACTCCCTTTCCCT
>CM052810.1:151905711-151966658 GCA_028533885.1 Nasua narica
CCCTCCCAAACAGTGTCTTAACCAAACTCAGTCTTTATAAAGAAGCACATGTTAAATTCCAATCAGATCTACTATTTAAATAGAAGTCAACTTATTTATTTATACATAATTTAAATGTTGTATCATTTTTTCATTATGCATTTTTCTTTAATCAATGCACAGCTCCCTTACATAGTTCCTCTGTCTCAGGTGAGGCAATGTTACTCTGCAGTTAATGTCACTGGGGGGATGTGCTGGAGAGAGAAAAGAACAGGAAATGATAGATCTAACTCTGTATTTTATTGACTCTAACATGTCATTGGTTACAAGGTACACCTTTATTTTATGAACCACTGTGGATCGATGAATTATGATATTTATTAGTTTGAGATACGATGAAGTTAAATGATATCTGAATCAGACTGTGGCCTCTCTTCCTATTCCTTTTTTTTTTTAAGATTTTATTTATTTATGTTGAGAGAGTGAGAGAGCATGGGCAAGCAGGGGGAGGGGCAGAGAGAGAGAGAGAGAGAATCTCAAGCTGACTCCATGCTGAGCTCAGAGCCCAATGGGATTGGATCTCAAGACCCTGAGCTGAAATCAAGAGTTGGGAGCTTAACCAACTGAGCCACCCAAGCACCCCTCTTCCTATTCTATTCTGAGGATAGGGATTGCTGAGGGCAGGAGCAGGACCTCACGGGTGACTATTTCTCTCTGTATTTATGTTACTCATGCCAATTACTCAAATAATGAGAGTGACTAGGGATGTGGAATAATTGACAACACAAATATGTTCCATATTTAATATCTATATCTATAACCATATATCTCGTCATTTGAAGGTAGCTAACAGCCTAATGAGGTCTCTGGATGACAGCAATTTTCCTATTTCTTTATCTTAAGACTCCCTGGACTCCTGGCACATAAACACCCAAGTGTAGATGTCATTTATTAAACTTTATCAATTGCACATCACTTTGTATGAAGCTTATTTCTTCTTATTATTATTTTTGATGTTACAAGGAACAATAATGGCAGGATGAAAAGCAGACTGAGAGCTGTGGGAGAGGGTAGGGGCTCGGAGACGGGAAGAAGGGGCACAAGACAGAGAACTGAAGACATCATTGCCATCACTGTGCTTCATCGCGTGTTCATCAATGTCTTCCTCAAAATACCAAACAAAAAGAACAAGTCAACAATAGCACACACAGGAAGTTGTACCGAAAAGAAGAACAAAAAAAGGCTGTGTGAGGTGGAAGGATTCGCCACAGATGGTAGTAGAGGCGAATGTTTTTAAATGGTCAGAGGCTATGGACATTGGATACATACAACCTAGTAATAAATATCATCATGTTTAAAAAATGAGACGAGGGTTAGTTTAACATGCATCCCCTCGACGCCGAAGTTCAGGAGAGGGAATTTCACTTCAGAAAATTCCTTAGAGTGAATGAAGACGACGGAATTTATACCATCAACAACAACAAAAACAAAGAGCTGAAGCTGAGAGAGCTCTAAGCTGCAATGGTCCACTAACACTCTGCTGTAGCCAATAAACCAGATCTTCTGAAAACTTTCTTAATTCTTTAGAAGACAAGAATGTTCTACTGCACTTGTTTCTAAAATTTAACATAGTTCAGGGGTCTAACTATCATCTGGCAGTTAGACCCCAATGTCAATCATTGGCAGAGGGTGGTAGCTACACTTGTAGTTATTGTCAACCTGACACACAAGCCTATGTGGGACATGTGATTTTTTTTTCTTTCTCTAAATATTCAGAGGAATCGGAGTGCTATAATCAATTCTCTCTCATCTTTTTATTAGCTGGCCAAAGAAAATCATTTTATTGAATTATAGTGACACGCATGGCAAAAATTATTTTTCTGGGTTACTGGGAGGGAAATGTAATATGAAGAACAGAGAAAAGCTATGGGATAGATAAGGCATTCTTTCTAGAATATAACCCCATCTGAATTATAGTATATTGATTACAAAGTGTTCTATTTTTCTTCCCCATACCCATGTCCTTTATAACATCTGTGCAGCCTTTCCCATCAAGAGGAGTATTTCTTTGCCTCTCAAACAGAGATGACCTTTTAACTTGATTTAGCCAAAAAAAAGTGATGGAAGCGATGGTGTTCAGTTTTGAGCATAGACCTCAAAACACCTTGCTTCTCCCTCTCTGTCTACTGTCATGGGAAACAAAGGCATAAGGAAATGTAGGTGAAATTAAATGTCCTTATAACTTGCAGCCATTGACAGTACTTGAGGCAGGCAGAGAGTATAATCTTCCTTCAGGAAGCTCCCAACTGTCTTAATGTTAATTCCTTGCTAGAGGGAAAAACAACCCTGGGTTGACATTAACAAGACTTCTGGTTTCCTGTAAATGAGTCTTCTTTAGCATATGAAAATCCTTTTGAAATTTCCCTTATCTTTATTTCCCCCAACCCCAAAGTATATAACCAGTTACTCCTCATAATCCCTGGGCAGCCTTGGGCAGCAAAGGGCAGCAGGGAGCAGCAGGCAACAGCCCCTCTTTCTGCCCTCGGGTCTCATCTCCCTGCTTTAATAAAACCATTTCACACCAAAGACCTCAAGAATTTTTTCTCCGTTGTCGACTCCGGACCTCACCCACCAAACCTCACCTATACTCAAAAACTACATCATCTACCTGTCTCTATCAAACACATACCTCAACCAGTCCGATAAACCCCAGCTAGTCTGGTGGAGGGTGAGAAACCTTGTGGAACAGAACCCAGAGAGCTGAAATCATTCTAGACTAGCTAGCCCTGAGCCAGCCCACCAGCTGACCCACATGCATAATAAATTTGGCTAGTCAGGATCTGTTGAGTCTGGTCTAAATCAGCGTGACTTCCGAGACAATCCATAGACCCAAGAGCTGAAGAGTCTATTACCATATGTCACTGAGGGCTTGTGGTTGCTTGTCACGCAGCATTATTGTGGCAAAAGATAACTTACCTAGGGGTGTTTCTAAATTCAAGCTTTTCTCCCTTTCTCAACTCCAGTGAATGAATAGACACTGACAAGTGTCAGGAGATGGAAGTATTTATTTCTTTCCTCCAGTCTAGTTCAAAAGTTGTAGAAGTTCTCAAGGGAAATACGTTATAACTTATATATTTTTTCACTTTTCTTGCTACTAGTCATCCAACTTCTTTTTCTTTGTTTATCTGAGGGGGAAAAAAAACCTGTTAAAAAACCAATCTCTGGAGAGGCATCTGGGTGGCTCAGTCAGTTAAGCATCTGCCTTTGGCTCAGGTGTTGATTCCAGTGTCCTGGGGTGCGGTCCCACATCAGGCTGCCTGCTCAGTGGGAAGCCTGCTTCTCCCTCTCCTTAGCCCCTCCCCCTACTCCTGCTTTTTCTCTCTCTCAAATAAATGGGTAAAAAAATATATGTAATATATATTTATATACATATATATTAAGTATAAAATATATATTTATATTTATTGTATATTTATATATATAATTGTATATATAAAGAAGTCAATCTCTGGAATCTCAAGCTTCTTTTTTATCTACTCACCAAGTTCCCAGGGCATACATGCTCACTCCTTATCGTCAGTCCTCTGTAACCAGTTTAAGATCCTTCACTCGCCCCATTCACCTGAAGGAAGAAATGACTGAAAAGGCCTAAAGCCTTATAAAGAGAGTTGAATTTTGAGCTCAAAGCCTAACATTGTTTTTTCTTAAATGGTCATCTTAGGTCATTGGCATTGGAATCATCCTGGAGAGCTAACTGAAATGCACACTCTGGGTCTCACCCAGACTTAGCACAACAGTAACAGAATTTGAGCAGAAGAGAAAAAAGTTGGATTTCACTGCAACTTTGTTTGTTTGTTGTTTAATGTTATTTTCCACTGCTGAAATTATTTTAAAGAGTCAGATCGGCAGTCAGCTACTTCATTTTAACAAAAGGGAAGTTTTGTTTGCAGTCAGGGATCCATCAAGAAAAAAGAAACTATTTTATACATTCCAATTATACAGGTTTATATTTGGATGTAAAATTAGAGAAAAATAAAGAATTGCTCAAATAATGTAAGGGCTAAGAGAACAGATTTAGCAAAGCTGTCACCAGCAATCCTAACCTATATCACCTATGCAACCAGTTCTTAAGGAGTTAACCTGAAGTTTACTTCAAATGTTACCTCTGACCCCAGCCCAGGAGTCTGTCCACAATTGTCTGTGGAGATTAATGATTTATCCTTGCTTTCAATTTCCAGAGTTCTCCCCAATGTGTCTCTCTGTTAGCTGACTCTCAATAGAAACCAGATGGTGAAGGGATTCTGGGAAATGTAGTTCCCAATTTCTCCTCGGTGATACAGACATGTCTTGTGGGGCTGGTAATATTAGGGGCCAAATTGGTATCAGAGATTAAAAAAAGAAGCCTCCTCTTTTAGGTAGAAAGCTAGAGTATGAGTAAGATCTAAACATTATTTACATTTAGGTTTTGGGAATTAAACCAGGAAAAAATTGAGGTGGGCATTTCAAACATATTCTGGAAGTGTTAACAATTTGGTCTTCAGGGGGTGAGCTAATTTCTATCTTTCAATTACATGTTAAGTTTTCCCCTGGAACTTTGGCAAATTTGATGTCTTATTTTTTAATTATGCAAACTGTTAGCACATATCTTCCTAAATTTTCATGAGACAATATGCAGCAATATTTGACCTTCTCTTGATGATTTCATGGAAAATATTTCTAATTGTATTTTTATCATTAGGCTTCTCTTATGGAACTGCCAGAACTAACACTGTTGTCCTGCTTGAACATGATGGAAATAATCCTCTTTGTAAAATCCCTTAAAAATAAGACTAAAAACAACAATACCCTAGAGATAATAAGCAACAAAACCGACACATGTGACCACTAATGCCATGGAATGGAGGGCAGATTGCACAGGTTTTTATCCTGAAACTTACCTGTGAAAGTCAGTCAGTTCAAAGTTCATGAACAATGAATAATTTATCTATATCATCTATATCTATATCTATATCTATTTATCTATATCATCTACCTATTTGTCTATCTATATCTATATAAATTTCCATCTCAAGCAAAAATGAAGGTCAGATGTGTGGCAGAAATGAAAGCAGCTTCTATGTGTCAAGAATTTAATTAAATTCTTGCAACGAGCCAGTGAGGTGAATATCGTCCTGCCCCCATTCTGTACTTGTTGGAGTTGAGGGTCAGAGATGATAAATAATTAAATCAAAGTCAAAGAGTGTATTAAAGAAAAAGCTTGAATTTAAATTTCCAACCTCTAACTCCAAACCATGTGCTTTTCCTACTTCATCCCTCTGCCTCCAAAAGTACAACTTTCAAGCATATAAAGTCCTTTCTGGTTTGCAGCGAGGCAAATGTAGCATTGTTTTCTGTCTTCCTGTTGTCTTTTTAGTTGCCACCATGGATTCTTGAGATGAGAGGGAGGAAATCCTTCACATATAAGGTCTCTACTTTCCTCTCTGGGCCTTTTTTATATGTTTTTGGTTATCAGTGGTGACAAATGAAAGTTGCAAATCAAAGTGGATCTGACTTGATTGTGGGTGACCTTTTTTTGTTTCAATTCTCCCTGTGTCTATTGCTTCTTCCTACCAGCAGATCGATTTCTTTCCAGATTTCTTCTTTCTTTCTGTGTGTACTCTTAGTGGAATGTTGAAACCAATGTTTGCCTTCCTCTATGGACAATGAAGTGGCAGGTACTTCTGCTCCCCATCTTATCACATCTCAGGGTGGACTTGTGGCTGAAGATTGACCAACCAAATGCTCTCCTCTAGAACTTTGAATTTTGATCAAAAGATGAAAGGCACAGGGATAATTTGGAGATCATGAGAGTCAATGGCAGACAGCTTCTGGTATAAAATTGTTTCTGGAGTCCCTGTTTCAATGTTGCTCTAGTTTCTATCAGTTTCCAAACAACAAATTTTCTTCAAGTTTATGAGTAGAAGCTACCACTATATTTTCTTTTTTTATTGAGGTTAGCTGATTTAATTTCTATAGTTGGCAATTTAAGAATCCAAACTAATATAGTAATCTTTCTAATTATTAATTCATTTACCTGCTTTAACTCATTCATAAGATGTAAATCATGAAAATTAAAAACAAATGAGAAAACTGGAAAGGAACTTACTTGTATTAGGGAATTATCTTATATTTAATGGGTAATTTGTATAATATTCGGGAATGCTTTCAGTTGTAAATAGAAGGAAAAAATCCCATTGTACTTGAAAATTGTGGAAGAAAGTGAAAGAAAAAATGGGAATAAAAAAGATAAGATGGAATTTAGAATAGGTACTACACAACAAAATGGAAGCACACTTTTAGTGTATTTATGGTGTTCATGTTGCATAATTTGTATAAAGGATGCCTCAACTTTGACAAAGAACTTTCTGTAAGTCTAAACAAGAAGAAAACATTGCCAATTGTGTATACTGAATATTCCTAGGATAAAAACTAAGCATTTGCTCAGAAGGAAAATTATTCATCATACTCATTCCAGAGAAAAAACCCTAGTCTCTTGTTTTCTCATGTAAGAACTGTACAAAATGCAGTAAATAGTGTCTGCAAACATAACCTCTGGAGGAAACACTACCACATGGTTCACACACTGTTTTTATCATTCTTCAGTGTAAGTCAATAGTATCATGACAAATTGAATTCACCGAAAGCAGTTTTATGAGGTTCGAAAATGATATGACCCAGGTATGCAACTCTCTGTGGGTCTGTTGTTTTATCCATGGGGAGAGCTTACGATATTTAGAGAAATGGGTAGGTAGCCGACATGCAAGAACTCTTTCAAAGCTATTGTTTCCCTAAGGTATTGCTGAGAAATGAATTTAAGGTCACACTCTCCAGCAATTATCTGCTGAGCAGCTATTCTATGTTGGCTGTGGAGCAAATGTTTAATCTAGCCATTGTTAAATTGGAGTGACTGAGGACAGAAGGATAAATAGAAATAAACTGTTTTTCTGCTTGTAGAAAGGGAGAAGCAAGCACTGGGAAGAGTCAAGATTATCCTTAAAAAAGTATTAACAAGATTTATTTTTTTCCCCCAACTACTTTTAGTTTATTTTTTCAGTGTTACAAGATTAATTGTTCATGCACCACACTCAGTGCTCCATGCAATACGTGCCCTCCTCAATACCCACCACTAGGCTGGGTGGGTAGCCTAGGCTCACCCAACCCCCCACCCCTGCCCCTCCAAAACCCTCAGTTTGTTGTTCAGAGTCCACAGTCTCTCATAGTTCATCTCCCCCTCTGAGTTCCCCCCATTCACCCTTCCTTTCCTTCTCACAATGCCCTCCATGTTTTTCCTTATGCTCCACACATAAGTGAGACCATGGTCCATATATACAATGGAATTATTATGCCTCCATCAGAAAGGATGAATACCCAACTTTTGTATCAACATGGACGGGACTGGAAGAGATTATGCAAGTATTACGAGATTTAAAATGAAGGATTAAAGATAGCATTAAAAGTAATGCCCTAAGGACAAAAAATGTAGAAGTAGGAAGTCAGTTAAATAGCTTCTTCTTTGGAATGAATATACAGTTACTTAAACAACCCACTGTCTAACCAAGACAAGAAAGTTTCGAGAAACTTCAGACAAACAAATTAACTAATTTTTTCAAATGATAAGTAACAGTTTCAGAGGAAAATTAGAGTACATTTTAGAGTTTATGTGGCTCACCTCTACTAAATTAGAACTGTAAAAATCTTCATTAAAATAATTATTTTCTAAAAATATAATTTTTTCAAATCTGACCATAAGAAATTAAAACACAAGAATTACTAGAAAATTTCTAAGGAATGAATGTTTATGTCTCCTCAAAATTCATGTTGAAGCCTAAACTCCCAATATGATGGTATTTGGAGGTGAGGACTTCAGGTGATTATAAGGACTTTGATAAATCTCCCATAAATAGGATTAATGACCCTATATGAAGAGATGTCAGAAAGAGGCTCTTTCTTTCTCTGCCCTCTGTCGTGTGAGGATAAAATGAATGTTAGCCATCTGCACACCAGGAAGTGTGTTCGCACCAGAATATGACCACACTGGCACTCTATCTTGGGCTTCATAGCCTCCAGGACTGTGACAAATAGTTTGTTGTTTAAACCACCCAGTTTATGTATATTTAGTATAGCAACCCAAACCAACCAAGACAGAAATTGAATAGAGAAATTTTTGAAAATAACTGACTCAAACTCAACCATATCAACAATTACATTGAAGGTAAATCAATACTCTGTGATGGGCAAAATAACAGTCCTCAAAGATGTCTGCGCATGATCCCTGGAATCTGTGAATATGTTACCTTACTAAGCAAAGGGGATATTGAAGATGTGATTAAGAATATGGACCTTGAGATGTGGAAATTATTTTGGATTATCTGGGTTGGACCAGAACCTTTAAAAGTGGAGAACCCTTCACAGCTGGAGTCAGAGAAAAAGATGTGATGAAGAAATTAAGGTCAGAGAAATGCTCTATTGTTAGCTCTCAGAATGGAGAATAAGATTGTAAGAAAACAATGTAGGTACATTCTAGAATCTGGAAAAGGCAAAAAAAATATTCTCCCCTAGAGCTGCCTAAAAAGAGCACAGCCCTGATGATACCCTGATTTTAGCTCAATGAGACCTGTATTGGCTATCTTCCAGGACTATAGAATAATATATCTATGTTGTTTAAGCTTCTGACTTTGTAGTAATTTATTACAGCGACAATGAAAAAAACGATATATTCCTCAAGTATAAGGTAGAGACTTTCAGTATGAATTAATAAAAACAATGTGTTATTTAGAATGAAGATGCTTACATGAATACAAGAATACTGATAGATGAAGTAAAAATACAGAAGGAGATGTACCATGTAAAAAAATTAACTATAAGAAAACTGATCTGGCTATATCAATAACAGACAAAGTTTACTTTAGTGTAAGGTAATTTAATTACCAATTACAGAGAGTAAACTTATGACCTGATAACGAAGTTTCAAAATATATAGGGCAAAATAGTAGAAGTAAAAGGGGCAATAGATAAGTCTATAATCATAGTTGGGAATTAAAAAATCTTTCTCAGAAATTAAACAAACAGACAAAAATATCAGGAAGTTAAGAATACTTGGAAAACTCTTATTAAATAGGTTGGTCAAATTCACATTTATATCTATATAAACCAACTACAATATATGAGTTATTTTTAAATACTCATAAAATATTCACCAAAAGAGCATGCTGGGTCACAAAACCAATCTCAATAAATTTCAAATAAATAAATAAAATATTTTTTAAAAAAAGAGAGTCCAGAAATGGACCCATATATACAACTTCTTGATTTACAACAGAAAGTATCAGTGAAATTCAATGGAAGAGTAAACATTCCAAATTAAATTGGTAATAAGGCAAGAACAAGATGATTTGGGAATAGTAACATTTTTGTCTTAAAAAATATATAACTATTACCTCATTTTTTTCTCCCCAAATATGTTTATTTTAATTTTTCAGTGTTACAAGATTGATTGTTCATGCACCACATCCTGTGCTCCATGCAATATGTGCCCTTCTCAATACCCACCAAGTGTGAGCATGCCTGTAAACCGAATTTCTTAGAATCAGTGCTAGTTATAAAGCTATTGCTTCTTAGTCTCAAGTTCATCCCTCCATACTCTTTTGTGAGATACTAGGATTCAGATTCTCCGAAGCATATTTACTAAACTTTCCTGACAGCTGGCTTTCTGTTAGGTTCTGCCCGTGAGAGGCCCTCACAGGAAACTGGAAAACTGGATAAAGGACAGAGTGGAGCTATTCCCATTTCCAAGTCCTGTCGCTTCCCTCCAAGGGTAGAGGATTGCTACAGCCCCTGGCTTCTTTTGACATGTTATCCGGGTGTTGCCCTCCTCAGAGGTTAACATCTCAGCTTTGTAGGGGCCCTTTTTTTAAGCCTAGCAATCTGGTAGCTCTCTTTCTTCCCTTTTGTTCTTCCAACCACAGGACTAGTAGCTGCTTCCTGCAGTTAATAATATTAGAATACTTCAGCATCCTTTGTACATTTGCAGCTTTCAGATACATTTGTATAACCAATTCCTTATATCAAATCATCTCTTTTACAAATACCTGATGTTTTCTGCTTTCCTGGATAGGCCTTGAATGATATAGAGCCCATAACTCACAAGAAATGTCTCTCTTGAGGCAACTACATGAAAGTTTAAGATATCCTTTTCAAGTATAAATTATCTAATTGAGTTTTTAAAACCCTCAGGCCACCTTACCCTTCTCAGCAACTAACTTTCTCAGTCCAATAATGAGTACTAATGGATTCCAGAGCAGTTAATGCAAGAATAAAAATAAGCAGAAGTGATTGCTTTCTATGGTCTCCAAAATATCTGACCTAGAGGTAGCAATAGACACCAACTGGACTATGATTTAATCTGTGATGCTGTCATCCAGGATGAAAATGTCAATGTGGACTCCTCAGATTTTTTACATTTGCTACAACCCACCACTAGTTTCTATATCTAGGTAAGTTTGGCAACACATTTTCAGTTTAGGTTATTACGATTGTCCCTGTGGCTAACAGCAACTTAATCAATCATTACACAACAGCTCCAGATGGAATCCCAACATATCAGTTGCCAATTCAGTATTCAGGTCCCCAAAGATGGTTGACTCTGTAATGAACAAGCTGAAGTTAGTATATGTTCAAGCTGAAAGAATATATTTTGCCAGGAGAAGGAAAGGGTTAAAATAATCATGTTCAGGTTTACTAGAGAAGAAAACAACACTTGAACGAAATAAAGTATCTTTTTTTTTTAAAGATTTTATTTATTTATTTATTTATTTGGAAAGAGAGAGAGAGTGAGAGAGAGCATGAGAAGGGAGGTCGGAGTGAGAAGCGGACTCCCCATGGAGCTGGGAGCCCGATGTGGGACATGATCCCGGGACTCTGGGATCATGACCTGAGCTGAAGGCAGTTGCTTAACCAACTGAGCCACCCAGGCGCCCCGAAATAAAGTATCTTAAGAGAAAGCCCTTGCCTTATATCTGCTCAAATTCCTTTCCTTCACAACCAATAAATAAGAGATCTAAGATCAGGTGTATAGAAGAGGTGTGTTCTAAATTTTATATATCTTATAAGAAATAAACATTCATATCAATCCTAAAAGTCCATCAGAATGTGATCATTATAATCCTTCCTCATATTCCATGGCAGAAATCTTACTCATTGAAGAAGCTCACTCCAGGGCATCTACTAAATCAATAAACTGACTACTGTAAATAGTAGTGGTAGTAATATTAGCAATAATGACAGCTGCATATGAGTAATTATTTTGTACTGGTAAGCCTAAATGCTTTAAATGTATTATCACATTTATTTCTCATTAAAAAACAGAAGTCATTCCTACTTCTATTAGGCAAAGTGCCTCTATTTAATTTTTTCTTTTTTTTCAAGATTTTATTTATTTATTCCAGAAAGAAAGAGAGAGAGCAGGGGAAGGAGCAGAAGGAGAGGGACAAGCAGACTCTGTGCTAAGTGTAGAGCCTGATATAGGGCTCAACCTCAAGACCCTGAGATCGTGACCTGAGCCAAAACTAAGAGTCAGACGCTTAACTGACTGAGCCTCCCAGGTGCCCCTCTATTTGCTTTTTGAAGATTTCTGTTTTCTCTGGGTGAGTTCTGGCTTGAAGGAGTTCTTAAGTGACTCTGTCTTTATTGAATGAAATGATAGGTACATGACCCAACTTAAGTGAGTTGGACTACTCCCAGAACTTTGAATCTTCTTTGGAGTGATTTAATAGCCACACTACCCAGATAATATCCTCATATTTGCTAGCTACTAAATAACTACTCGTTCCTACTTTTTTGAACCTCAATCACCAGCCTTTCCCTTGATTTCCTAAGCTACTCAATGTCCATCCAACAAAATCCTTTTCTGCTTAAAATCAAACAATCAGTGGCTGTTGCTTGCAACGAAAAATTTTCTAAAGAATTGTCCTTCTTTATATGTGAGAAAATTAATGCTTAGTGTGGTTAAGTCAATTGTTCAAAGTCAAAGTATTTGTAAAATACAGAACTGGGATTTTAGCCCATGTCCCTCTGATCTTATAAACCCAGTGCTCTAGATGAAATGTCTTTGTAATAGATGTGAAAGCAAATTGTATCCTATCCAAATTAAGAACAATTTTTAGAAATCAAAGAGGCTGCAAGATTTGGTCCTGGTCATTCATTCTGTGATGGATCTTACTGCTGGGTCACCTAAACAAATGAATGAGATTCTCAAAGCAAGAGAAAAGTTTTAATGTGAATGGATAAAGATAGCCTCATGGCCAGGTTCTTCCCATGGTTGGGAAAGGGGTATAATTAAAAGGCTGCAAGATAATGAGGCAGACCCCCATCAAAGACAAGATTATTCCCCTGTGATTTGCTTCAACAAAGGAACTTAAAAATATTTAAAAATAAGATTTTTGTAGGAGAGAGTAATAACTGCTTAAAAGTGTTTATTGGAAGACAGCTTTTTTCTTCAAAAAGTTAAACACAGAATTACAATATGTTCTAGCAATTTCACTTTTCAATATATTGGAAAGAATTGAAATCAGATACTTGTAAAGGCACATTCATAAAAGCATTATTCACTATACCCAAAAGGTGGAAGTGATTTAAATGTCCATTAATGGATGAACAGATAAACAAGAAGTGGTACATAGATATAATGGAATATTATTCAGCCATGAAAAGGTATAAATCAGCAGTGCATACTACAACATGGATAAACCTTAGAAACATGCTAAGTGAAATAAGTCAGACACAAAAGGCCACATTTTATATGATTCCATTTATATGAAATATCTAGAACAGAAAAATCCATAAAGACAGAAAGCTGATTGGTGTGATTTCTGGAGAATGGGATAAAGGGACAATAGGAGATAGGGATATAGGATAATGGTTAATGGATTAATTAATTAATTAATGGATATAGAGTTCTATTTTGGGGTAATGAAAATGTTTGAAATTAGACAGAAGTGGTGTTGCACAACAATAGGAATGTAGTAAATGTCACTGAATTATATGCTTTAAAATGATTATTTCATGTGAATTTCTCCTCAATTTTTAAGAAGCATTTCCTATATTCTTTAAACACTTTGTATATAATACACATTTAATCTGCAAAACTACTTTATGAAGTAGGTTATTGTTACCATCCCCATCTAAAAGACAGGAAAACTAAAGTATAGAAAAATTGCTATTTGCCCATGGTCACAAAGCTGGTAAAACAGTGGATTTAGAATTCAAACTCAAAAATTCAAGCTCTGGCTCCCAGGTATGTATCTTCAACCTTACACTCCTACAGTCTTCAACAATGGGGAAAATTATGATTATCGTCTTAGACCAGCACTATCGAATAGAACAGTGATGATGAAAATATTCTATATCAACTTTCTCCAATACAGTAGCTGCTAGACACATGTGGCTACTGAGCACTTGAAATGCATCTAGGAGGGCCCCTGGGTGGCGCAGTTGGTTGAGCGACTGCCTTCAGCTCAGGTCATGATCCCGGAGTTCCGGGATCGAGTCCCACATCGGGCTCCCAGCTCCATGGGGAGTCCACTTCTCACTCTGACCTTCTCCCTTCTCATGCTCTCTCTCACTCTCTCTCTTCCCTAATAAATAAATAAATAAAATCTTTAAAAAAAAAAAAAGAAATGCATCTAGGATAACTGAATAACTGAATTTTAAATTTTCTTTAAGTTTAAATTATTTAAATTTAAATTAAATTTAAGGAATCTTATGTGGCTTTGGGCTACATACTGAATCATGAAAATCTAGACTCTGATTTGTTTGTTTATGTTATTCTTTAGGATACACAAAAACATTCCTAAGAATGTATGGTCTTTTTTCTGGGAAATACAAAGAAATAGGAAAAGAATGGAGCCGTCCCATCTCAACCGTCTCCTTGTGCTCTGAGAATTTCCAAGTATGAATGGTAGATTATCAATGCCAATCATTGTGAGGCGCTATGAACCTTCATTTTTTTCATAGTACCACATTCTAAAGGTCATGAAGGTCTTGACATTCATAGCACAGATATATTTGGCCCCAAATGAAAAATTTTATTTGGGATAGCCCTAAATATAATTCATAACGAAGTAAGCCAGTCAGTGGTAATACACAGTAGCACCCTACCATCCTCTTACTGTGAAGCAAATTGGAATGAACTTGGAATATGTATATTAGACATTCGGCATAAAAAAGTTATAGTAAATGTAGTTGCAGATTTCCCACTGTGCTTCATCCTATAAATATCTTTTGCAAGTTTCTCTTCTATCTGTTTTTTTACCTAAGCTAAGTTTCTTTTTGTTTCAGGACCCAAATTGTCATGTTTTGCTTTTGCTTCTTCTTACATTTGTTTGTAATGCCTACTTCTTTAATACAAGAATCTTGGGTGCCAAAGCAGAGCAAACATTTTTCAACCCAAAGTAGCTCAGGCATATACCAGCACACGAGGAATGTAAACATAATATCACACAGACATCACAACTGGAGAGTGCTTCGAGATGTCTCCAACCCAACTCTAAGACTTTGCCAGGATCAGAGCTCCAGGGCCTCTCCCACAGCAACTATCACCTTCCCTTCTTGCTATCGAAGTAGGTCCAATTAATCTCTTTTCCTTTAGGCTTTCCAGGTGAGAGTTGTGTGAAGTCCTCTTTGTGGGGATTCCCAAACTCCAGGGAAAAGAGTTCAAATTTGACCAAGAACTCTATAAACTTTTCCTGCTCTGGTCCCACAGCCCGAAGCTTAGCAAGCATCTAGCCAGGAGGCTCAGCAAACATGTTTCCCCTCCAGTCTCTATTCATGGTTTTCTTAAAGCTTCACTGGGCTGGAGGAGAGGCTGGGGTTTGAGGAGATAGAGAAGATGAGGCAGTAGGTGGGGACAGACAGCTCCCTCCTCTCCTCAGTCAACTGGAGGGCTATGGCACAGCCCCTCCTACAAGAGGCAAGGGTTCTTTTGCTCCTCTCTACACCGAATCCTCTAGACACAAATTGTGGAGCATTCCTCTATCTCATGTCCTGCCGGTCACTCAGAATCTCTTTTTAAGAATGTGAAATTAGGGGTGTCTGTGTGGCTTAGTCAATTAAGGTCATGATCCCAGGGTCCTGGGATGGAGCCCCCGCATCAGGCTCCCTGCTCAATGGGGACCCTGCTTCTCCCTCTCCCTCTGCCTGCTGCTTCCCCTGCTTTTGCAAGCTCTCTCTCCCTTTCTCTCTCTGTTAAATAAATGAATAAAATCTTTAAAAGAAAAAAAAAGAACGTGAAATTACTTCTCTTATGGGTTTGCGGCTTCAGATAACATTCCAATTCAAATAAAAACTCTCAATTAAAACCCAGCAAATATATTTTGTACCATTTGACAAATATTTATTGAGTGCCTTCTTTGTGCCATCGTGGTTCTTGGCATAAAGCGTGTCCAAAAAGGATACAATCTTTAAAAAAAAAAAAAAAGGATACAATCCTCACTCTCTGCTAGTTATCTCTGGGGAATGAGTGTCTGGCTTTTTCTCCCATATAGTTTTAGACTGTGAGATTTTTTTCTAACAAAAAACATAGATTTTATTTTTTTTAAGTTCATAAATTATTCTCAGAATGAGAGCAAAACATTGTCTATTTCTTTGCCACAGACATGCTTTTAATTTCTTTACCTAATGTAAAAATTCAGTTACTGTATTTTAAAAATGTAGGAGGCTGGTCACAATTCCCCTTAGGTTTGTGACATTCTAGGACCACTGCTTATAAGCTGTAAAGAGAAAAATCACTGCTGCCTCAGTGACTTATTTTATTTAGTAAGTGTAATTGCTCCTTTATAAAGCATTGATTAAACTTTAGAATGTAAAAGGTCAGACGGAGATTTATGCAAGATAAGACCACATCTTACTTGCCAACTCATTCAAAAATGACATTGCTACTTACCTTGTCCTTTTTTTGTGGCCCTAAAAGATCTCTTCAGTCTTTAGAATAACCAGTTAGAGATGTATCTTCTAGATGTAATTAGTTCTCTTGAAAGTCTCACTTATATGGAGGAATTAGTTTTTTATTGGATACCCCAAAATCAATTAATGAGGGATGGATCTCTTACTGTAAATTTGGGAGTTATGAGAAATGGGAAAGAGAATTCACATCAAATACTACATAGCCAAATTTAATCAAATACTTATGCATTAGTTACATATTGTAGTGTAACAATTTACTCCAAAAACCCTAATTAGCTTAAAAATTAACTTTTTTTCCCCCTCATAGTTTCTATCCACTAAGAATCTGGACATGGCTTTGTTGAATGCCTCTGTTTCAGGGTTTCCTACAAGGCTGCGGTTAAGACATTGGCTAGGGTTGCAGTCCACCTGGAGCCTGGACTGGGGAAGGATCTGCTTCAAAGCTCACTCACATGGTTGTTGGCAGGTCCTCACTGACTACTGTCCAGAGGCATCAGTTTGTGCCATATTGGTCTCTCCTTCGGGGTCTTTGCCAACATGGCAGCTGGCTTCTCTAAGACCAACGGATTCAAGAGAAGGAGAGAACAGATCCCTCAAGATGGGAACCACAGTCCTTCCATAATCTAATCCTGAAAGTGACATCTCTTTGCTTTACTTTAGTCTGTCTGACAGAAGTGAGTCTCTAAAATAAGCCCACCATCAAGGGAGGTTGTGAATACTAGAAAGCTTAGATCTTTAGGAGTCATCTCACAGGCTGCCTATGACAACATATTTGACAGTTCTCTTCTCTGTGCCTGACATCCCCACCTCCTGAAAGTTCCTGTTCTCAGGTGGTCAGAGTATCATTCTTTTCTTCTGAGGCAGCCTAAAATTCTCTCTATATTTCATTGTAACATTTCTCCTTGGTTAAAACACCACATATAACAAAAGAAAAATTTAGGTTAGCAGAATGCGGATACTGTTGTTTCTTAAAATGCCCCTGGATGGGTCTCAGTGGTATAAATGGAATCATGTAAATGTACTATAATATTATACTTAGGATTAATTATTTTATCTGGCTCTATTGCAATTAAGACTTTACTGCTATAAAATACTTGCATGGTCTCAATAATTAAATCTTTTTGGATAGAGAAGCTATGTTCAAATGAATTCTGTGTTATTGTTGGTCATATTTATAGTGAGGTTTCCCTGTAAAGAGTTGTGATTTTCGAAAGAGTTTTCTTTTTTTAAGTTAAATTTTATTCAAGCAAAAATCTGTATTTGTTTGTTTCCAAAGTCTTTTCTTACCCTTCTTCATGTGTCTCAGTACTAGTTCAATTATGGTGAAGAGGAACACAAAGCTTTTGACATTTGGGCCAAGAACAATGTTGGTTATTAAACTCAGTCTTACCTTGGAACAAGCTGCCTCCTCAGAAAACATTTTGTTATATTTTCCTTGTCTGCAGAGTCAGTAACAAATAATGCTATATAGCCTTGAGTGCTCAGTGAACAAATGATACAGGGCTTTGAAGAGTTTTCATAGCATAGTGATTTCTTTCCCTTTGCTCTTGATATTGTGATTTTTTTTTCTTTGTACTAGGTTAAATTTAAGTGTTTTCCTAGGCTTGTCCAAAAATTCCAGAGGGAATAAACTTTTACGTAATAACTTTCAGATAGGCTTGTACCTATTTTCAACTTTTCTCTCTAAAATTTGTAAAAACTTTTTTCTTCTGATCTTTGAAAGTAAGAAGAGAAATAATCTGATATCACTCAGTTATGTACAATAACATGACTTGACTATTTCCAAATTTTCTTATCCAGGAAGATGAAATTGCAAATAACTTTATTGGTTGTTTCAAGGTCCTTCTGAAAATCCATTTATCTGAGCATTAGAAGACTCAGCCAACCCTCATAAGAGGACTCAGAACAATAGTTAGCTTAACTAGGCTCATCAAATGACTGTTTACTTCTCAAGACTTGATTTAGAACCCTGGGCTCACTTTGTCCACAACTCTATATTATCAAATTTTGTGCAATCCCAAACAGACTTTCACAGTGAAAGACCTACTTTAAATCAATCCACAAAACCTCATAAATATTTTGTTTTTGTTCCCTCCCACCTCCAGACACTATTAGGACTCTACCAAAGAAATGATCTTTCTTCATTTGGCAAGCAACAATCTTATTTATAAGTTAGTAACTTTATCTTGCTTTATCAAGAAGCTGTTTTGGTGGTCTTTTCAGAGAATGAATAGTTGATAGGAGCAACCAAGAAATGCCTATAAAGGGGAAAAATTTCTGGGTTTAACCACTGTTTATTTATCACATGTGAATCCTACTTTCTCCAGGGAGGGATATAACAATATACTCAAGTTGTATCATCCAAAACTGATATAGGAAACATGTCTACAAAAAGTAAGACAAATACTTTAAGTAACCATTATATAAAGTTGCAGTGATATGTCACATCGCTGAGATGAAATATGAGGCATCTTGGAAGTCAGGCAAGCAAAGCTGAGGAATAAGTGGTAAAATTATGTTGTGTACATGATTCGCTTTCACCAGTTAGATGAGAAAGAATAACAGAAGGAGCAGATCCAAAAAAGAGCTTCTGTACATATGTAAATTGCATGGTCTGCAACAAAGATATTTGCTTTGCAGGTAGTATCCCATTGAATACAATGGTCGTGACTTTAAGGAGGCTCACCAAAATGTTTGCTGTCATGAGGTTGAAAATCTAAAAATACCAGTTTGGTTAATAGTGATGTATATAAAAATCAGGGCAGATATAATATACTATCCCCTCAAGTGCTGTGATTGAACATAAACTTTTCTTCCAGGTATAGATATGCATTTTGATTGTCACAGCATCTCTAACAAGGAGTCTGATGATCAATTATCTGTCTTGTTCAATTAGAAAAGAAAGATATCACCCTTGTCTCTGCTGAAGGTGTCCTTGAACACCAAGTGATAGCTCTTTAGAAGTGGGCTTCCTGTCATTGGATCCCTGCCACTTCAGTAACCCACATCCCATCCACTCAGCACAACATGTTTTTAATGAACTTCAGTGAACTTCATTGTCCCCACAATAGAAAAACATTTGAAGTTTTTTTTTTTTTTTTTTTTTTTTATCAAACAGAAATTCTCGGTCTTCTTCAGTAAGAAAACAGAGTCATGGCAGACTGAACCTCAGGTAACATGAAAGGTGGCTTCAGGGAGGGAGATAAGCACATTGAATGGTCTCCCTCTTGACATAACATTAAGAAATAAAATGAATATAGAAATACAATGAATATATCTTCTGTTGTGCTCCCTTTATTTTCTTTTTTATTTTTAAAGATTTTATTTATTTATTGGAGAGATAGAGCATGAGTGGAGTAGAGGGGCAGAGGGAGAGGGAGAAGCAGACTCCCTGTTGAGCAGGGAGTCCAACCTAGGGCTCGATTTCAGGAATCTAGGATCATGACCTGAGCTGAGACCAGACACTTAACCAAGCCACCCAGGCTTCCCTACTTTTTGTTTTAATAAAGAAGATATTGGGATGCCTGGGTGTCTCAGTTGGTTAGGCATCTGACTCTTGATCTCAGCTCCGATCTTGATCTCAGTGTTGAGTTCAAACCCCACATTGGACTCCATGCTGAGCATGGAGTATACTAAAAAAAGAAAAAATTGCATTTGGGCAAGGCTACCCAGTTCCTTAGACTGTATCATCAGTTTGCCATCTTGAGAGATTAAAGAAATTGAAGAACTTGGTAAGTGGGCCACCAATAGTCTAACAACTATCAACAGTATGAATCAATACACATTTTTTCTTATGGATTTGTGGTAGCCTTCTCATCTTTGATATTTACCATTTTTGCTTGCAGTAATGTAGATTTTCATTCCCTGATGTTGATTCAGTCCCTAGGCGTGTTTTTCAAGGCTATGTTCAATTCACATAAGCATAGGGAAATGCAATAGGCAAGTTAAAATAACTCATTCCACTAAATACATCAAAACAATGCATATGTATTTAAAAAATTCTATTTTTAAATTGGTAAAAAGACTTACCTTTTCTGATTTTAAACATTGTTTTTAGGTTACTTAGCAAATAGTGTTCCTAGACATTTTCAAAATTCTGTTAATGTAAAATTTACTTTCAGCACCAACATTCTTTTTCTGGTATACACCAAAATTCCCCACTGAGCTTTTTCAGGTATTTTTTTAGAAAGTTACTAAAAACCCACTCTTGAATAAAAACAGCAAAATAATGATTATTATCTTGT
This sequence comes from Nasua narica, assembly GCA_028533885.1. Taxonomy (NCBI): domain Eukaryota; kingdom Metazoa; phylum Chordata; class Mammalia; order Carnivora; family Procyonidae; genus Nasua; species Nasua narica. Next base: position 151,925,931 of record CM052810.1, read on the forward strand.
CCAAACAGTATCAATGATCAGTCTTATTGCTGCCTAAGTAGTCACTCCAAAACTTATTGGTTAAAAACAACCATTTATTTGCATGTGTCTTCATTTTGGGCTGGGCTTAGCTGGGTGGTTCTTGGGCAGAATTCTCTTAGATCACGTACACAGTTGCAGTTAGGAGACAAGGCAACTGAGGGCTGCTGAGTCCTGGATATATTTGTTCATATGTCTAGGACACATGAATTACTCTTTACATGAGGATAGCAGCATCATAAAAGGACAACATAAAAACTGCAAGGCTTTTGAAGTCTTGCTCAGAAGTCACATAACTTCACTTTTGTCTCATTGTATTATTCAGTTCAAGTCAATCCAAATTCAAGGGATAGGTAAATATATTACACTACTCTGTAGAGTTCAGTAAATTGTAGCCATTTTTATTCTATCCCAGTATCAGCAATGTTATATGTAACCTAATATTAGATATTTAGTTAAATATTAATAAACATGTTTATAAAAACTACTTATTCTCCAAAAGAAAGAAGATAATTTTTAAAAAAATTTTATTTATTTATTTGAGAGAGACAGAGTGAGGAAGAGAGAGCACAAGGATTGGGGACAGACAGAGAAGCAGGCTCCCTGATGAGAAGGGAGCCTGGTGCAGGGTTCAATCCCAGGACCCCGGGATCACGATCACGACCTGAGTCAAAGCAAATGTTTAACCAACTGAGCCACTTCAAGAAGATAATTTAAATATTGTAATTTTATTGCTGAAAGTTAAAACCTAAACGCAAACAATAGTTATTCATATTTTAATTGGCTTGAAGAATGTTTGATCAGTTCTTAAATATATGTCAGAATTCTGGATCTTCTATTAAACTTGAACTTGAAAACAATAGCATTTTTTTTAATTCAAAGTATCTAAATACAGAGATAAAGGACTATTGACATGGGTAACTTATTTTAGAACATATGAATATGGTAGTCAAATTGAAATGTGAAAATGTGACACATGAGTATCTCCTTAAATAAAAAATAGAATATAGGGGTGCTTGGGTGGCTCATTCAGTTGAGCATCTGATCCTTGATTCCAGCTCAGGTCATGATCTCAGGGTTGTGAGATCAAGCTCTGGGTTGGGCTCTGTCCTGGACATGGAGCCTGCTTAAAATTCCCTCTCTCTCTCTCTCCCCCTGCCTCTCCCCCAAAACAAAAACAAAATAACAAAATAATACTATGATGTTTGTAAATTTGAAAGATTGACCTCAGATTTTCCATTTTTTTCCATTATATTTATCATGGTTAGGGAGTTTTAACTAATATATTAAGCAAGTTATAGTGAGTTAATAAATTCCAAGCAGATTTTATGATTATTAAAAATACTCTTCCTTTGAATGTCTGTATGGAGTTATTTTAAAGCTTTTTAAAATGTCTGGAGGATAATGGTGGTTATCTGAATTTAAATCTTTCCCCATCTGACAAGATAAGGAATCTTGGGCCAAAAAGAAATGCAAATAAAACTATACTTGACACTTCACCATTACTAGGAGCCAGAAAATATCAAGCCCTTCAAATTACTTTTAAGTAGAGAATAAACACCAAATTCTAACAGAGCTATCATTGAAAGATCTGGCTGGAACTACAAGACTTTGAATTCAAAGCAGAAGAGATAAGGCATAGATAACCCACACAAAAGAGGAGAGGTGGGAGGAAAACTTAGAAAATACTAAGACAAAATCATTCCCAGAAAAATGTCAGACTCTAAGTGCTAAATTTTTGAACTCAGAACTAAGACTTGGTAGATAGTCCCAGAACTATATAAATCATTTCAGAGTATTAAAAATGAAGGAAGGGGCACCTGGGTGGCTCAGTTGGTTAAGTGTCTGCCTTTGGCTCAGGTCATGATCCTAGAGTCCTGGGATTGAGCCCAACATTGGTCTCCCTGCTCAGCAGTGAGTCTGCTTCTCCCTCTGCCTCTGTCCTCCCTCTCTCTCTGTGCTCTCTCATGTTCTCTTGCTCTCTCTCAAGTAAGGAAATAAAGTCTTAAAAAAATCTTATAATAAAAAAAATAAATAAAAATGAAGGAAAACTTCAAAATATAATACATACAGCTAATCTTGATAAAAATAGAACAAAAAGTTACAAATTAATATCCCTTATGAATACCAGTACAAACATTCTAAATAAAATGTTAGCAAACAGACTAAAAAACCATAGAAAGGAAATAAGCCATGATGTAGTAAGATTTGATACTGCTAATGAAAGAATGACTCAATATTAGAAAATCTATTAATGTAAATTCACCATATTAATAGGTCTAAAAAGAGATATTACATGATTATCTTCATAAATATAGAAAAGGCCTATAGCAAAATTCAGCACTCATTTTTATTAGAGACTTTTGAGAAAAGAAGAATGGATAGCTTTTTGCTTAGCATGATAAAGTATGTGGCCCATTCTATGTAATAAGAAACACTAAAAATATTTTCATTCTGGTAAGGAGAAAGTCAAGATGTTTACTATATCCACTAGTAATAATTTTTTAAAAATATTTATTTATTTATTTATTTATTTGAAAGAGAGAGGAGAGAGCAGGGGGAAAGGCAGAGGGAGAGAAATTCAAGCAGAATCTGTGCTGAGTGTGGCACCTAACAGGCTCGATCCCAAGACTGAGATCTTGACCGCCAAAATTAAAAGTTGGATGCTCAACCAACTGAGCCACCCAGGTGCCTCCTGTCATAAACTTTTTATGTGATTTAAAAACAGGAAAAAACAAGAGATTTACGAATTAGAATTGATGAAATGAAACTGTTTTCAAATGACATGATGGTATGCCTAAAAACTAGAGAACCAATGATAAAATTACCTCAAACAGTAAGATATTCAGCAAAATAGCAAATTTACATACAAAAAATTAACATATAAAAATCAATAGCATACAGATGCTCAAATAGTAATCACTTAGAAGACGTAAAGATGACAGAAACGCCATTCAAGGTAGCAAAAAATGAATAAAAAATAAACTTAACAGCAAATATTTAAAATTTACACATAAAAAGCTATAAAAAACTTCTAAAAGGCACAAAAAGCTGACTTGCACAAATGGAAAAACCTCCCTTGTTCTTGGTTAGAATATTCCAACATTTAAAGATATCTGTTCTCCCGAAGTCATTTTATAAATTTAATGTAATCCCAATAAAGATATCAATGAAACTGAACAAGTTTATAATAAAATTCATATGGAAAAAGAGATACTCAGAAATAGACAAGAAAATTACAAAAAAAGAATTATTCTAGAGAACCATTTCTACCAGGTGTTAAAATATGCCATAAAATCTATACAACTAAAATCATGTGGCACTAATAAACAAAGGAATTTATTTGATATATTTCTAGGAAAACTGTCTTTAAGAAAAAATAGGAGAAAATACTTGTGACTTTGGGCAAAGATTTTTAATTAAGATACAAATAGAACCCAAAAAAGAAAAAGTGTAATTAGTTCAACTTCTTGAAAATTAAAAACTTCTGATCTTCAAAATGACCTTCAAAGAAAATGAAACAGTTAAAAATTTTGAGAGAATATATTTGCAAATTACATACCTAGGCAAAGCACTTGTATCCAGATTATATCAAGTACTCCTACAACTCAGTAATAAGAAAGCACACAGCCTAATTAAGAAATGAGGAAGGTATTTGATCAGACACTTCACACAGAATTAGATATATGAATGGCTAATTAGCACATGAAAAGATATTCAGCATCACTAGTCATCAAGGAAATGTAAATTAAAACCACAATAAAATACCAACACACATCAATTAAAATGACCAAAATTTTAAAAATATGTATACTAATAATGCAAAATATTGGCAAAGATAAGGAGAGAATGGAACTCTCATCCATTGATAGGAATATAAGATTTTATGGACACTTCGGAAAACAGTTTGGTAATTCCTTAAAAAGTTAAAATGCAACAACCATATGACCCAACCATTCTACTCCTAGGTATACATTCAAAATAAATGTCCCTACAAAGACTTAAACATGCTGATTATAGAAGCTACAAGTTTTATTTATAAATCCTGAAATAGAAGCAAGCCAAGTATCTATCAATAGGTGAAAGGATAGACAAGTTATTTCTTATAGTACAACACTACTCAGCATTAAAAATCAATGAATTACTGATGATAAAACATATGGATGAATCTCAAACCAAAAGATTATATAAAGGCAGCCAGACACAAAATATACTGTATTGTGACATACTGTATGATTTTAGTTTTGAAAAATCCTCAAATAGCCAATACTAATTTATAGAGACAAAAAGCAGATCAGTAGTTTCCAGTAGAGCCATGAGAGGGGGTAGAAATTGACAGGGAAGAAACAAAAAGAAACTTTTTGAGGTGATGGAGGGGCACCTGGGTGGCTCAGTACTTCAAGCATCTGCCTTCAGCTCAGGTCACAATTCCAGGGTCCTGGAAGAGAGCCCCACGTCGGCTCCCTGCTCAGTGGGGAACCTGCTTTTCCCTCTCCCTCTGCCATTACCCCCTCTTATATTCTCTCTCTCTCTCAAATAAATAAATAAAATCTTTAAAAAAACGTTTTGAGGTGATGGAAATGTCTTATACTTCAATTTTGGTGCGATTATACATCATATATGCACGTGTGTGTATATATATATATAAATTCATAACTAATCAAGCAGTATTCTAACACAAGTGTTCATGTTATTATATGCAAATTCTACCTTAATAAAATAAGAAGACAAAACAATAACATCACCAGTGAAGCACATATACTAATTGCTTCTCAGAAATGATGTCCTGGAAAGAACACACTATCACTTACATAGTACTACAATTCAGGATGCATAATCTGGATCTAAACATGAGGAAACATCCCACAGTCCTGAATTGAGAGTCTACAAAATAACCTGTATTGCTCAAAACTGCAATAGCGAAAAGATGAAAGACTGAGAATCTGTTCCATTCTAAAGGAGACTAAGGAGAAATGCAACAGAAATCTGGAGTCTCTGTGCACTATAGGTGTATGTGAGGCAATAGACAATGAAATATGATGGTAGCTTAAGGTGTTATGCCACTGGAAAATTTTCCAAATTTGGTAACTGTACTGTGCTTATATAAGAAAATATCCTTTTCTTAGGAAATATACGCTGAAGTGTTAAGGGTTCTGATGTATAGAAAAACTGTCCAATGGTTAGAAGTGATTAGAAAAAAATATATGTACATAGGTTTACATATATATATATATACACAGAAAAGATGAACAGAAATGTGGCAAATGTTCAAAACTTGGGACTCTATATAAAGAGTACATGGTCTTTCTCAGTAACACTCATAAACTTTCTGTAAATTAGAAATTATTCCAAAACGAAATAACATTGGAAGTTAACATTTTTAAAGTGGAAGATTAAATAGGATTTAATTCAAACACATTTTCCTAAAATGACTCTGATATTCAGTCAAGATCTCCAAGTCAATGCACTGATTTTCTCTAAGTTTTAGAGGAAAACCATTTCTGTAATTTTCTGCTATTTTCTTAAAAATAAATGAAATTTTGCTTTATACATTAAATTATCTTTTCAGTTTTTAATATAGAAATTAAAATAAAGTGACAATTCAACATCAGTTATATTGTAAATACCAAATATGCCTTTAAAAAAAAAAAGCCATGGGGCGCTTGGGTGGCTCAGTGGGTTAAAGCCTCTGCCTTCAGCTCAGGTCATGATCTCAGGATCCAGGGATCCAGTCCCAAGGGAGGCTGCTTCTCCCTCTCCCTCTGCCTGCCTCTCTGTCTACTTGTGATCTCTCTCTCTCTCTGTCAAATAAATAAATAAAATCTTAAAAACAAACAAACAAACAAACAAATAATTTTTTTAAAAAAGCTTACCATAAAAACAGCAGCCATAACCTCTGCTATTTACCCTAGTGTCAAGCCTCTCTTAACCACTCCAATTATTACATGACAACTTAGCAAACTGTTGCTTCATTTTTTTGAGTGACAATAATTTGATTTTAATCCTTGAAATCCTGTCAGTTTATATGCTTTCATTCTCTATGTAAGTTAATACCATTCCTGAATCTAAATTGTACATGAAAACCAATGATCCCCATATGAGCAAACTATGTGAAAGGCCATATATCGTAGATGAGAAACTGTTTCTTAAAAATTCTTTTTTGTGACCTTCTGAAAAATGTCTGTAGATAGACAAGATAACCATGTAATTTTGAAAAAATATATATACAATGAACAGAGTTTTGGTAAACCCATTTATCTCCATTCACCCATATCTATTGGGTATGAATGTTCTTATTTGATCAATTTCATTATTATGAAGATGCTATCTTTTTCTTTTAGTAGGAGTTTTGACTTTGTCTTTAAGTTATTCCTTCAAGGTGAAGCTACTAGAACAAATACATCCATTATGTTTTAGATATATGTTTTTGCATTCCCTGGAAACTAGGTTTAATCAAATGGAATATTGTCACCTACCCAGAGTTTGATCTCAACCATAAGGTTCTAGGTTTATAAGATACAATGAGGGGCGCCTGGGTGGCTCAGTGGGTTAAAGCCTCTGCCTTCGGCTCAGGTCATGATCCCATCCTGGGGTCCTGGGATCCAGCCTCGCATTGCATTGGGCTCTCTGTTCAGCGGGGAGCCTGCTTCCAGCTCTCTCTCTGCCTACTTGTGATCCCTCTCTCTGTCAAATAAATAAATAAAATCTTTAAAAAAAAAAAAAAAAAGATAAAATAAGCACCATCCAGAATTTGCAAGATACTTACAGGGAGTACTAAATTTCACATTCCAGTATTATGGAATGACATACATTCCAAGGCAGCTCCTGCTACAAATTAACCTAATTTAATATAAATGAGACCCTTTAAGGCATTGCTAGGCTCAAAGAAAGTAAAGAAGGGAAGATTTTTGGAAACTTTACTCTGCTAGCAACAACAAAAAAGTGAGCAGGCAGTAGAGAATTGTAAGCACACTCCAAATGCATAGTTTCATAGAGACACAAAACATGACAGCAGCAGGTTGTGGTACTGACCTTAATACTCATGAGTTAAGCTACGAAAATGAAAGTGAGCTGATGTGGTCTTCGATAAGAGAGGCTTTTGGATGGTGAGAACAAACACGGATCCTCTCTAGAACTAAAAAATATAAAATTGTAATAAGAATTCTCAATTGATAATTTAAACAAACTATTAGAAATTACTGAAGAGAGAAAGGGAATTGAAAGATAAATATTAGGATAATCCAAATATATTTTTACAAAGTTTAAGAGTTAGGTCATCCAGGAGGTAGAACTATTTGCAATATTTACATATGGTAAAGTACTTATGCCATAATATATAAAGAATCATTTAAAATCAATTGAAGTGTCAACAGTCCAATTTTTAAATGTACAAAGATTGGACAGGCACTTCAAAAAGATAACCTAAAAGACAATAAGCATATGGAAATAATCATCAGATAAAGATCAATTAAACCCACAGTGAAATTCCAGTGCTCATCCACTAGAAAAGCTCAAATTAATAAGGCTGAATATACAAAGTTTTGATGAGATCATAGGTCAATCGGAAGTCTTACATTTCCTGTGGAATTGTAGAAATTATTGGTAGAAACAATTTAGAAAATGCTTTCGACCAAAATATTACTTATTTTGTAATAAGTAATTACAAAATTATTTTTGTATATATACATTATATACATATATAATTATATATTTGTATATAATGTATAATAATTTATACATAATAATTTATACATTATATACATATATATTTATATGATTATATATATAATTAAAAAATACTTATTTTGTAAAAAGCTGTAACACAGCAATTCCACTCCTACACATATATCCAAAATAAATAAGTGTATTTGTTTTATTATTGTTTGCTGTATTGTTTGTAGTATTGTTTATAGTAGATTTAGTTGTAATTATCCAAAACTGGAAACTACCTGAAATAGCTCAACAACAGAAAGTAAAAATTATGGTATATTTACACAACAAATTACTACATGGCAATGAATGGAGATAATTACTACTACACTGAAATGTATAGATAATTCCATAGACATAATGTTTAGTGAAAGAAAGACAAAAGTGTACCTACTATATATACAAATTTCAAAAATAATCAAAATTACAGTGTTAGAAGACAGAATAAGATTTACCCTTGGAGGACTCAAAGAACACATGAGCAAGTTTTCTGGGATAGGAGAAAGGTTCTATGTTTTGATCTGGCCTGTAAAAAAATATTTTAAAAATTTATAGAGATATTCAACTGAGATTTCAAAAAAGAGCAAAGGTGAAATAAACACATTTCAGATAAACAAAGAGAACTTATAGACACTAGACCTTCACTTAATGATTTCTAAAGAATATACTTCATGAAAAAGAAGAATGACCCCAAAGAAATATTTAATATTTAAGAAGAATATTGAGCAAATAAACTTGTAGACATGTATATAAATGCAAGCAAGCGTATGTGTATAACTCTTATTTATTATAATAAAGTTTAAATCAAAGGGTTAGAAAGTCAAAGAAGAGTTAGAAGGATGTGAAGTCATGAGTCCTCAAGCAAGAAAGTTCAAGCTTCAGGTTTTAGTTCTGCTTTTTACTCCTTGATCTGGTGCTCATGGCAAAATCCCTTTAAACATCACACTTACACTTTTAAAATAAAAAGATTTATAACTCTTTCCCATTTTACAGAAGTAGTTATGAGAATCAAATGCACTAATGCAGGGGTTTTTAAAAATTATAAAATATAATGATTAAGATACTGTGAGTGTTATTAGTAAAACATAAAATGAGATAACTAGAAACACTTTTTAAAAATTGCTCACCTTTTTCCATGTGAGATGAGAACTAGAGGAAGCTCAAGTGACATGTCCTATATTACACACCCGGTTAGTGACAGTGCTCATACCAAAATAAGACTGATGCCCTGACTCCTTGTGAGTGTATTATTTTCTTAATTTGTTGACATTGAGAGATTTAAAGTGCTAACAAGAATGGCTCCTGGAAATCAAGTAGAAGGGGCATAGCTAGCTCCCTCCTAATTTTCCACGGCTGCTTCCCTGTTTTTCTGAAGATAATATTATTGACATGTTGAGAATATGATACAAAGGTCCTACCAGGGCATCTCAGCTTATTTTCCCTTGGGCTTATTACCTCTATAAAGTTGAACTGATTATTATAAGAATTCAGCTGAAATCTAGTACCTTCATACACACACACACACACACACACACATAGCTCTTTGACCTTAGCTAAAGCAAATACACTTGAGTTCCTTAAGGCTGTAACTGTAACATTGCTGTCCTCTTTACTATTGACATCTTTCCCTTCATTAAGCCTTTATCAGAGCCCACACAGGTTTTTTCTAGGTGTGGTGCAAGGAAAGAAATTTTCTATTTCAGGCCAAGGAGCCAAGTGAATGGAAAGAATCTAAAGTAGTATTTTTTAAAAACCTTTAGTGTCTTATAAAGCTTTGGACCCTTCCTGCTGAAAAAATGAACACAGACATAGACACACAGACACACACACACACACACACATGCACGCACACACAGTGTGCACACTCACTTATGCAAATTTTGCATAGAATTGCAGGAAGCCCAAAGGCCAAAAGCTAAGAGTGCTTGGTGTAAAGGAAGTAGATAGAAATGGAAGAGAAAAAAAGCAGCCCTTACCATATGGCTATTACTCTAGGAAACATGGTTAGGTTTTTGTGTCAGCAAACACATAACTCCAGATGGGAGTTATATTCCCTCAGATAAAGTAAACGCTTTCAGTATGCCGTTCCCAGGAATAACAACTAGTGATCTCAGATCTTAAATATCCCTCTTAAACGTCACTTCCACTGCCAAAGTAGAGTTCAATTTTAAGTTTAAAATACATTATTCTCTACCAACCTTCCTTTTTTTTCTTCTCTATTTTATCTATCTATCATCTATTTATCTATTATTTCTTTATTTTTAACTGATTTTAATGCATTTAAAAAAATGCTGAAGGTTCAGTGACCCAAATAAAGCCAATAAAACTGTTTACCTAGCAGTCCTCAGAATAATTCAAAAGTCTTTGTTACTACTAAGAAGAAGATCACAAACGGCTGAAAGTTTATGAATTTGTATAATCTGAAGCTATATAAAAGTGAGAAAATTGTTAGCAACCCTCTGTAATCACTCCAGCACTCCATGTCTAGGGGTTAGACTGGGGAGCATTTATTATGAGAAGAATCCAACGCTCTCTTTTTTCCCCTCAGATTACAAAGTCTTGCAGGATTTAGACTCAGATTCACAGTGGAAGCGCTTCGGTGTTTTTTGCTTCCTTTGCTGCTGTGACCAGATGGAAGCATCACCTTCTTTTCCAGAAAGTCTATGAACAGGCAGAGTAAAGGTGACAGCTCACACAGAGTAGTGCCAGATGCTCTTGTTTATTCCAGAGTGTTAAGGGATATTCATTGGCAGAAGTTCAATGGCTTTTTGGAGAGTTTGCCAAAGAGTCACATTTTGGGGGGTGAAAACTTGCTTCTGTGTGCAGCCTGCATAAGGAAAACATCCTTTGCCCACCAGTCTTGGCTTTGTTTTTCTTGGTTTACATTGTTTCCCCAAAATACAGAAAGGTTTTAAAAAAAAAAACCAAGCCGGTGTATTTCGTGGGAACCCAACATTCTTGTCTACTTGTTCTCTCTCTCCCTCTCTCTCTCTCTCTTTTTTTTTTAGTCTACTTGTTCTTTTTAAGGAAATAAGAAATTGGTACTCAGAGCTGCAAATGTTCCCCTTTTATCTTTTTTTTTTATTTTCTAAAGCTGAGTCATAATTATATTGAATTGAACTAAAAGTTATTTTAAAACTGAATGAATGATAAATGCTAAACATGTTTATGTTTAAAGTCAGGCTATGTTAATACTGGGAAGAATATCTATCCTAGTCTTATTTAATTAGCAAATTTATTATAGTACAATGGAGAAGGCACATCATTGGTGCTTAAGCGCATGAGCCTTGGATTTCAGATTTTGAAACTTACTAACCATTATCACCTGGGCAGAGTTACTTGATTTCTCTGTTTCAGTTTCCTCATATGTAAGATCATCACAATAATAGTACTCATGTCCTAGCATCTGAGTGAGATCTAAATGAGGTTTTTATTTTTTCCCATGAAATACATTTATAAAAGTACCTGGCACATAATAAGTATTCATAATAAGTATCAGTAAATGTTAGTCACTGCTACAACCATTGTCATTATCATTATTATTATATAGTCATTTAATTTTGGTTCATTACATTATAAAATGTGTATTCTTCCTTCTTGGGCAACATTTGTTTTAGGGAAAATGTGTCAAAAGTATTCAGATCAGCAGAAATGGCAGGAACCTCAAGAGATTGTCTATCCAACCTTACCCAGCCTTCACAAATAAACCACAAAAGAAAGTGTTTATTTTGCTTTCCCAGGAAACCAAAACTACCATTTCCTTCAGGATTTTTAAAAAAAATTTTAATCACCCTTATAAGCAACAAAAATCATGTCTTATGTCATATTATATAAATACATGTCTTATAGCACCATTTATTAATAAATAAAAATAAACATTTTACAAAGAAAAGATAACAATTATTTTAAAAAGAAGGATGCCGGGCTGGCTCAATCAGTAGGGCATACGATTCTTGACCTGGAGGTTCTGAGTTCAAACCCCATATTGGGTGTAGAGATTACTTAAAAAAAAAGATTTAAAAAAGTTGAAAAAATATTTTAAAAAGAAAACAATAAGCTTACGAATTTTATTAAATTAGCAGCTTTCTCCTTTGTATGGATATTCTTTTACTTTGGGGGAAAAATAGCTTTATATATATATATATTACATATATATAATATATGAATAGCTCTCTCTCTCTCTATATATATATACAGTTACAATAAAATAAGATACTTCATCAGATAAACTATAACAGAAGTATCTTTTTTTTAATGAATTCCCAAGTTTTGGATTTCAAATCCCAGGTGCCTGATTAAATTAAAAAAGATTTATTTTCAAAGTTAAATTTATTTTAATGTTGATTTAATTTAATCAATTACAGAGTTATTGCTAATGTTTGAATTTGCTTCAGTTTGGGTACTTTGTCAAAGTGAATCAGTTTTTGTAGTTCTAGAATACTTTGTTATTTTAAGAGCACAGAATTATTAAAAACGGTAAGATACAGCTGTTAAAAATGTAGTACATTTGGCTGCAAATTATAATCTAAAAGTACGGGATGCCAACTTTAATTGTTTATATATAAATAACTTCTTTTGACTCTCATTAACTCTGTTCCAAGAAAATAATAAATACTTCTTGAAAGGAGAAACTCAAAAAAGGAAGGATTTGGAATGGAATCTACAGATCTCAGTCCCGGTGACCCCAATTATGGATGGCAGCGCTCCTGCCTAACTGCCTAATGTGTAAGTCACGCCCACATTTGTTTTCAGCTCTAGCCATATGGCAATGCTTCCTGAATGATTTGGCTTCTTTCTTTTCTTTCTCTATCATTAGAATATTATGGCTTTATTCCCTTCAATTCTTCCAGCTGGAAAGCAGAAAGAATATTATCTTGCCTTTCTTATTCTTGATCCTTTTTTGAATATTCTCCGTTGCCTTAAACACAAACTTTATCCAGCTTGTAGCTACAATTTAAAGGATTCAGTTGCTGGGGTGCCTGGGTGGCTCAGTGGGTTAAAGCCTCTGCTTTCGGTTCAGGTCATGATCTCGGGGTCCGGGGATTGAGCCCCGCATGGGGCTCTCTGCTCAGCAGGGAGCCTGCTTCCCCCTCTCTCTCTGCCTGCCTCTCTGTCCACTTGTGATCTCTCACTCTCTGTCAAATAAAGGATTCAGTTTGTGAAAACTGTTCTTTTAGATGAGTTTAAGGACCTACATTCCTCTAATATACGTTATTTTTAAATTACCTTTTAACATGGGGTTTGTGGAGTGGAAACTTGAATTCCTTGGGGTACAAATCCTTGCAAATAATGTGTATATGTTGGGGAAAAGTCTTGAAAATTGTCAGTCTTTTTCTTCTTAAGATTTATTTTATTTAATTGAGAGAGAGAAAGAGAGAGAATGAGAAGGGAGAGGTCAGAGGGAGAAGCAGGTTCCCCTCAGAGCAGGGAACCCGATGTGGGACTCGATCCCAGGACTCCAAGATCATGACCTGAGCCGAAAGCAGTTGCCCAATCGACTGAGCCACCCAGGCTCCTGAAAATTGTCAATCTTTTTAAAGGGCAGCCTCCTGACTATAAATCACTTTGGGCTGGCTTTTCATGGTCAAAAGCATATTTCTACTATGGATAACAAGTGCATGACTTAGTTTCTTTCTAGTAACATGTATAGCAATGCCAAAAGATGGGACAAAGTGAAGATTACTTCTGGGTTTGGAAAAATAATAGTTAACTCTGAATTTTGGAAATATGAAAGTTTATTTCCTTCAAGTGTTAATTTGAGTCTGGCAGCGAGAGGCTAATGCCTTCTATTGCCAGGTTTGTCAGGGGCATGGGTCTCTGCTTGTTCATTACAAGCAAACCAGCCTCACCAGAGCACATGCACCCAGAGAGAGAGCCTGGTGAGTACTCTACGGTGATGACAGAATACGCACTTTCAAGTCAAAAGCCTGCGAAATATTGATCCTCCAAAGAAATTGTTTAACAAACAGTTGTAACCTTAAAACCAGAAAATGACCCATCATTACTAAAATATGGGACACAAAAATAAAATAAAACAAAAACGTAATCTTGTACTCTAAGGAGGCTTGAGAAGCATCTGGGAAGGAGGGACTGGGTGGCTCAGTTAAGTATTCAGCTCCTGACTCCTGATTTTGGCTCAAGTCATGATGTCAGCGTCCTCGAATCAAGGCTCATGTTGGGCTTCGTTCTCAGTGCAGAATCTATTTGTGTCCTCCTCCTCTACTCCTCCCTCTCCCTGCTACCCCCCAGTTGACACTCTTTCTCCTCAAATAAATAAACCAATCCTTTTTTTTTTAAAGAAGCATCTCCCAGATTTACAGTGATTCACATTTTACTGACCTTGGGTCACCTGCATGTTATTGATAATTATATCAATATATTATACAGGGTTGTCCTTTTTTTAGTGCACACCCTCCCCCAGTTGCATATAATCTTTTAAATTTCCAAAGTACGTTCTTTGAAAATAATAGTTAACTAAAATGATAACATAGGTTCAGGTTTTTAAATTCTTTTGTGTGGGATAAAGAGAATATTGGTTTAAGAAAATCCTTTTTCATAAGAAATTTGGTTGGCAAAAAAAAATTCCTTAGCTATCATTAAAATGGCAGTAATATCATAAAATGGTAATTAACCAAGGGCTCAAAAAGTAATCCTTTTCCTGGTATTTGAGTGTTTGCCATCAATCCTTCCTTAATCAGTTCGTGTCCAGGGGAATGTAGTGGTCCTCAACTGGCTAGCCCAGCAACCTGAGACAGATGAAATTCTGGTAGGGGAATGGCAGTTCCGCAGATAAATGTTATGGTAGGGTTACCAGAAGAAGAAGAAATGCGTTTCGACCTTTGCAAAGAACATGCTGAATAAAATCAGAATGTATTTGAAAGATGTTTCTGACTCTTCATCCTGTTTGCCACTTTTCCTTCTTCTTTTTACTTTTTTAGATATGGGTATATATCAGCATTTTGTTCTCGTATCTTCATCTTCTTTTCTCTCTCCGATATCATAGTGGCACTCTTGACTCCATCATCTGAATATGGGAGACTTATAAATGTCTTCTGAGCTCTACTTTGTGTGTCAGCTAGGTTTCGTTGCACAACAAACAGTCCACAGGTGTGCATTGGCATTCTTTACATTTCCATGGGTGCTACTTGGATTCCCTGGCATTTTATTGGATCCTATTGTAACTTTTTCCCTAAGTTGACCAAACATTACAAAATCAATGTCTCTATTTCAGAAAAAAAGTAATTGCCTATGACTAAGGAACTGTGTTGCTCATAGAAGTTATAGCCGTTAAGAGCTGACCTGTTTATTATTATATTGTAAAATTGTTTATTTTGTAA
Organism: Nasua narica; assembly: GCA_028533885.1. Taxonomy (NCBI): domain Eukaryota; kingdom Metazoa; phylum Chordata; class Mammalia; order Carnivora; family Procyonidae; genus Nasua; species Nasua narica. The sequence goes on from CM052810.1 coordinate 151,940,996, forward strand.
GTCTTACAATTCTTGACGCATATATATATATATATATATATATATATATATATATATATTAGGTAATACAATATGAGGTATTTAATTCTCTTGTTGAATAAACAAATGAGTCAATGAATGAATTAACTTTTACCAACTGTATTTTCCTAGGGAATTTAAGTCTATGACAACCTCCCCCCCCAACCATGGACTGATAATATTAATACCTAAAGGAGTAGTTTTCCACTGAAGGAATCGACAAGTGAAATGACAGTAAATGTTAACCATAAAAACATTTGAGGAATATCAAGAAGTCCGGAACAAAAGGGAGTTAGGAAGGTAAACAGCTTCTAGGTTAAGTAGTATCTTGTATGCTATAAGATTGACTCATGAGCTATCGGGGTTTTTTGAGAAGTAATATAACCTATCCATGTCATGTTATGATATTTCTAAAGGGAATTATGACAGTGGGCCGAAAATGAAAGGGAGACTGAGTGGAATATAAGGGTAAGTTAGGAGTGAGGGCAAAACATTATTCAAAAAAGAGATGGTGATGGCTTAAAATAGGGTGGTAGCAGTGGAGGTGGTTTAAAATCATTTGGGAATTTTTTAAAAATCAAGGGAACTAAGGGAACTTTTTTTTTTTTTGATTTATAGGAGAGATTTATTTGAAGAAATATTACAACATATAAAAACTACATAAAGTCTTAATTTCCACTCATACAGTGGTAATTTGATACAACGCAGAATAAAAAACTTTTAAAATCCAGAATGCACAAAGTACGGCACAGTCTGATCACTATGTCATTAGTCGATGAGCAAACCTCACAGAACGGCTTCATGTCAGCCAAGGCCACAAACACCGTGAACGACACATTGGAACCGGCAGACCGACATGTTAAAAATACAACATCAGTGCATGTGGGGGATCCCTGGTGCCAGAAACAAGGGCGACGAGAGGGCAAAACTAGTCCTTAGTAGTTTCCTCCTCCTTGACTTTAACTGAGGTACTCTCTCGAGCTTTGGCCAACATACAGCGCTTGATCTCCAAGCCAATGGCTTTGGCCAGGGGTGGCGGCACGGCGTTACCCACCTGCCGGTGCTTGTCGAGGATGTTGCCGAACAGCCGGTAGGTGTCCGGGAAGCCCTGGGAGCGGGCACACTCCCGCACACTCACGACGCGGTGCTGCTCGGGGTGGAGAACGCGGCCCTGCTTGCCCATGGGCTCAGGGTTGGTGACAGTCGTGCTGAAGAAGCCATCCCACTCCAGCCGTCCTTAGAGGCCGGCCCAGTGGTTGTGCCTATTCCCGGTGTGGGGCAAGCACCAGGGGATGAGGGTGTTGAACTGCCTAGCTGCAGAGTCACAGGCTTTGCCCGCTTCCACGCAGGAGCAGACCCCGCGGAGGGCCCCAGTGCTGCTGCAGCCGTTCTTCTTATCGTGGTACGTGTAGCGCAGCTTCCTGGCCATGGTGCCATCGGAGAGCCGCACCTCAATATTCGGCAGGTCGCGCCAGTCTGAGCCGGGGGCCAGAGGGATATGCCGCATGCGGGCCGCCACCAGTGCACTCATATCCTTACAGATGTGGTCCCTGAGGATGGGCTGGTACTGGGAGCCCCGGAGCTGCCTCTGGAACCAGGACTGAGGCTCCCCGTTGTACAAGATCTCAAGGGCCGACGCTCCATTCCGGATCTCAGGGAGGTCAGACATGGTGTCCCGCACAGTGATGGTTCGGAATGGGCCCGAACTTAACCTGGTGATGTTGCTGACGAACTTCTTGTCGTCCACCACGACGCTGAGCTGGCAGGCCCGAGCCAGCTTGACTGATGGGTCGAATATTGGTTGTGAGATAAAGAAATGAGTCAAGAGTGATCAACCTGGAGGTTTTTTTAAGAAATGGAGAAGACTGGAGAGGAACAGTCTTGAGGGAAAAAAAAAGTTCACCAGTTCAGTTTTGAACATGTTAAACTTGAGACGTCTATTAGTAATGTTTAAGATTGGAATTCTAGGGTTTAACTGCTCTACTGCTTATCAGCTGGACAAGTGGCCTAACATTTTTGTGTCTTATTTAGAACTTCTGCTAAATATAATCATAATATATAAATATAATAGGTCTTGCCTTCTAAGGTGTTGTAAGGATTAAATTAGTTAATCAATATGAAAAATCTAAGACTGATTTCCAGTACACTGTAAGGATTTATTATTATTATAATCTAAGTAGAGGTGCAGACAGTGGTTATGAGTATGGAATTCTGGAGGAAGTCAAAATAAGATTACATAGAATTTAAAGCCACAGGACCAGATAAGACCATATAAATTGTGAGAGCATGTAAAAGAAAAAAGTCAAAGACAGAGCTCAGATATATTATTCCAAGAACTTGAGATATTCCAAGATATTCCAAGATTTTGATGTTGGGAAGGTGAAAAAGAATCAGCAAATGAGACTCAAAAAGATCTGCTAGTGCAGTTGGAGAAAAAACAGGAGTGTCTGATGTCCTAGAAGCAAAGGAAAGTATTGCTAAAAGGAAGGTGTGATTTTCGTTGATGGATGTTGATAAGTGAACATTGGCTTGAGCAAGATAGATGTGGTTGGCAGCTTTGTCGTTCAATTTTCAGTGGAGTCATTGAAATTAAGTGACTCAATGGGAGAATGAAAAAAGAAAATAGAGTTAATTAGAATAAACTTTTTTTGAGAATATTTGCCTTTTATAGAGCAGATATGCTTGGTGGGGAGCTGGAAGTGGATAGTGGTTGAGGGTGAGTTTTTATTCAGATGAGAGACATATCACCATGTTTGTGGGTTGATAGAAATGATCTCATTATAGACATTAAGGGATTTTTCACAGTCTTTATTTTCCTGCTGCAATGAATTTGAAATTCAATGAATACACATTTGGATAAAGGTAGCATTATCTACTTGCCTCCAAATAGAGAAGTTGCAATTATCCAAAAAGAGTAAAACTCAGATTTTGATTATACCACTTTCCATAGTCTATTTGTGTGAACAAGAAGGTGGATCTTTGTTTTTAAAATCATGAATGTGAGAGCAATACCCTATGGAGGTATTTTATAGTGTTACTGAGCTATTTTTGTCTTTTAAGAAAGACAAATTGATCTTTCGTTACTAAGAAATAATAATTTTATTTTTTCCAGGATAAAATAATGTCACAAAGTACAGTTAAGTTTTTAGCATATAATAATAGGCAAGAAATGGGTCCATTTATCTCAGGTTCTCTTTTCAAATCCTCCAGTCTACCCAGATCTCATTTCTCACTGCAACTTCACACATCTTGCTTTCTCCTGACCAAGCGCTATATTCTTTATAAATGCCAATATGTTTCTAGGACTTTACAACTCAAGAATGTGTGTTTACACAACTCCCCAACTCCTTTCCCCCGCCCTTTTCTGCATAAAACTAGTTACAATGTATTTTTCAATGACTCCCTAATAATGAATCTCTTCCAGAATTGTTTCCTAGATTAGTACAGTCTGTTCTGACCACAAGTCTGCTTCATATTTTCTAGTGACTTACAGTGATGCACTTGATCATTTACATTTGTTGGCGGGCTTTCCCTAAGAGCTTTATGTTGCTTTCTTATAAATAAGTGAAAAATTATTTCTTTTAAGAAATAGGAAATAAATTTATTTCTTATATATTTATTTCTTATAAAATTTATTTCTTATTAAAAGAAAAAAATTCTTACAAATAAATACTTAATGCTGATGAGTGAAGAATTCCATGTTAAGGTATTATGGTCAATCTATAGACACAAAATATCTGGTGGGCAGCCATGATCTAAGTTTTCCCTTATAAACTGTCTTGGAAAGTGGGCTTTTCATCACAAGGAGAGACTAAAAATGATTCTAACCATCATTGTACTGAGAAAAAAACAAAACAAAACAAAAACCAACTGAAACTCTCAAGAATAATTACTGCTCTCAAAGAGCAGCACCCTCTCCATGGTTGCAACCATACTCATTTATTTGTTCATTATTTATTGATCATATAGAATATTAACACTGTGGGTGGTGACCCAATACGAAATTGCTAATTGAGACTCAATCATGACTATCAGAGAATTAATTGTGAGAAAGAAACACGTTATGTCTTGTTGCAGCCACAACTGTTAAGTCTTATAATAATGATGTAAAACGTTCAATGAGAAGAGAAAAGTGGGGATTTACATTATAATAATTATAATGAGGCACCAAAGCTTCCTTGGGAAAATGACACTCTAATTTTGAAAAATTAGAAGTAAACTACAAAAATATAAATCCAAAAAGGGAAATAACTCTACAGGTAATTAATTCTATATTCTATATCAGAATTTACACACACACACACACACAGAGTGATAGTGAGAGAGGCTTGTGTGTGTGTATGTGTGTGTTGAGAGCTGGAGAGAAAAAGAGTAGAGGAAGCTAGAGAGGATTTTTGGGAGCAATCTTAAGTATGTGTGCTGAGTGCTGAGTTCGTCCTGAGTGCTCTGGGGAAGATGTCAAAGGATTTTAAAGAGACAGTGGTAGGATCAGGCTTGCATCTCTGAATGCAGCAGAGATGGTTTGGAGAAGGCTAAGCATACATCAGGCACACTCTGGGGGACTCCTGAAAGTCAGCCATGTAGGGGTAATAGCCTATGTTAGGGCAGTAGGAAAGAACGAGGCATTGTCTACAAAACATGGAAGTTTTATGACTCTTGGTCCTTAGGAGAGTAAATACATGTTTCCTTCTTAAGAAAAAAGCAAATGAGATCTTCCTTCTCTTCTTTTATAGACTATATTAATTTCTTATTTTGCTGTAACAAACTACTACAAACTCAATAGAAGAATAACACAAATTTATTTTACAGTTCTGGTTGCCAGAGGTCTTAAATGGATCCTACAGGTTAAAATCAAGATGTCCATGGAGTTGTGATCTTTCTGGAGGTTCTAGGGGACAGTCTTGCCTTTTCCAGTTTCTAGAAGCCATGTGCATGCCTTAACTCATGGTCTCTTCCAATGTCATCATCACATCTCCTCTCTCTGATTTTGATCCTCTCTCTTCACTCTTATAAGGACTGTGTGACTGCACTGGTCCCACTCAGATAATCCAGGATAATCTCCCCACCTCAAAATCCTTAACTGCATCCACAAAGTCTCTGTTGCTATGTAAAGTAATATTCACAGATTCCAAGGATAAGATGTAGAAATCTTTAGAGGGCCATAATTTTGACTAGCACACTGAATATTTGTGAATTTTTGCAACCTCTACCAAAGCTGTAAAACAGAATTAAATTCAGAACCTTTGTCCATATAGACCAGACTGAGAACCTGCTAGGGTCTTGTTCTGTCCTTCTTTATCACCATGAGGTGCTCATTCATTGGTTTAGCATAAATAGATACAAGAAAGAAGCTATTTTTATTACTTAGAAACTTTTAACCTCTTTTGCTGACTTCCAAGGTAACTATGGGGTGTTGTGTCAGAATATGCTTTACGTGAGCAGTTTTCAATTACCTATGTTAGTGAAACACATGGGTCAAAACATGTTGGTCATTGAACAGGGTTTGCTTAAAATACCTCCTAATTGAAATTTGCTATGCAGATTACTTCCAAGTAAAATCCATGCCAATAAGTTACAGTAGACACCAGAAAATGATTCCTTTTTTCTCATCTATTTAAAAATCTTTATATTAAAAGAAAACCCCAAAATTATTATTATTGTCTCATCTCCTCAATAATGAAGTGGGGAATATTCATGCTATTTGTATTACCTTCACTTTGCACATAATATAATAGAAGAATTAAAAAATTAAGATTTGCCCCTTGCAGAATCAACACTAACATCATGCTGTGTTAACTCACTAATGTTCTGCTCTAAAATTTGTGAATCTTTTTTTTCCCCTTTTCTACTTAACCCTCTCCCCCTATAGGAAAAAAATCTTCTTAACTGTTCTATTTGATTATGCTACTTTCATTCCTGACATATATCAGAAAGGATTACTTGGACTTTCTTAACCATGAAAGCAAACAAACACTACCAGAAGTCCCCAAAGGCTTTCTCAATCCTGCTGAAGAAAAATAACAGATTTAGGTCTTAGCCTTTCAAAGTCATCTTTTCCTGAGTTCGTGTTTATCTGAAATGAATATGGTTTGGACATGTTGGCTATGATAAATATGGAATATTTTGCTCACAATGTTACCGGGCAGGTATACTTAATGATTTAAGTTTTATAGAGTGCCCTCTGGGTCTTTCTATTTATTGAATAAAGAACTCAAACATTTAAGTGTTCTTTCTTTCTCTTTATATGTATACAGGCCCTCTTTCAGCCTTGGGAGCAAGAGAGATTTATCATTTTCACACTTGTTGAATAAGAATATCTGATTTATTTGTTGCATTTATTCTCTTGGTAAGCTGAGCCTTTAGTATGCCTAGTGAGCTGATTTGTAAGATATGCAATATGTTTTCCTTATATTGCTGCCCAGTGCTACAGTAAATTAGATCCTAAAATCGAAAAACATACATCTGTCATTGGCTTTAAGAAGGGTTTAAAGAATCATTTCCTGGCAAATCATAATTGCTGATGACTGCTTATTTCATGCAAATTTTCACACATGTGAGACTATTAATGTGGCACTGCCCTCAATGAAATCATACAGCTGCTACTGACAAGGCAAAATTGCCAACAATGTGATGCATCTTAATGGTCTGTGTGGCCAATCAGTGAATGAAATAATCCCAGAGCACCAATTCAATTTCTAATGGAGAGGTTGATAAAAACAAAACCACAGAATCTTATTAATTTTTATTTAGGATTAATTATGAATACTTTTAATCGGATAACTCCAATTTTAAGTGTGTTCCACGAAAGTTTTAGAATGCTTATCTCAGGAGGTCTGATTTAATTAACAACCTTTCTTATTTCTTTAGTTTTGTGATATTAAGACAAAACAAAAAATAATTTCTCTGTTCTATTGTACTTTCTGAAACATTTATCTATAATGACAGTAGTCACACCTAAACTTGCTTATGACTATATCTCTATTGTAATGTTGATGCCTTAACACTAGAACAAAAAAGAATTGTGCATATACATATGTGTGTTTTAAATATATATTAAACTCTGACTTAGTAAGGGTGTAGAATTGGTCGACTCCTAAGATAAAGACCAAATAACTGCTATATATAATAGAAGTGAATTTCTCTCTGTAATTGTTCAAACTTGAGCAGTGTAGGGAGGTTTTGTAGCTGCAGTTTTGGGGATCTAGTTTCTTTCTTGTTCTACCATCCTTAACAGGTAACTTCCACGTTGTAGTTTAAAGATTTTATTTCTTTATTTGACAGAGAGAGAGAGATCACAAGTAGGCAGAGAGGCAGGCAGAGAGAGAGAGGGAAGCAGGCTCCCCGCTGAGCAGAGAGCCGGATGCGGGGCTCGATCCCAGGACCCCGAGATCATGACCTGAGCCAAAGGCAGAGGCTTTAACCCACTGAGCCACCCAGGCGCCCCCATGTTGTAGTTTAAATGACTCCTAGCAATATTAGCAGGAGAGAGAGAGGAACAGTGGAGGACACAAAATTTCATTTTAAAACTGTGACCAGGGGATGCCAGGGTGGCTCAGTCAGTTGAACAATCTACTCTTGATTTCAGCTCAGGTCGTGATCTCCAGGTCATGAGATTGAGCCCCATGTCAGACTCTGTGCTCAGCGGGGAGTCTCCTTGGGATTCTCTCTCCCTCCTCCCCTCCCCCCACTCATGCAATCTATCCCTCTCTCTCTCTCAAATAAATAAATAAATCTTTAAAACTGACCAGGAAGTTGCTCATATCACTTCCTTTCCTCCCCCATTGATAAGAACTAAATTGTATGACCACACCTAGCTGAAAGACAGACTAAGAACTAAAGACAGACTAAGAACTAACTAAAGTCTTTAGTATAAGCCCCTTTTAATATTAGAATTTCTATTACTAAAGAAAGAAGAACAGAATGAATATTGATACCCAATCATCAGCCTCTGTCATATACCCTAACATTAATTTAGACTATTTTGACAATTACTATGTGGAGGAAATCCAAAGACATAGTATAATGCCCATGAAAATTTTATCATTGCAAAGTAGAGCTGTCTTAAGCAAATTCTTCCTTTCCTATTTCCTTCCTTCCTCCTTTTCCCTCCCTCTTCTTCCAACTTGTGTCCTCCAACTTCCTCCTATTTTGTTATTTTGTGAGCTTCTGTATGTCAAGTATTGCCTTATGCACTGAAGTTCAAAGTCATTTCCTCTCTCACATAGTCATATGGAGGAAAACAATAAATTAGCACAATATGTTAATTTAATATGTTATTTTAATAATATACTATAGAGATAAGGAATTAAGTCTTCCTAGGTGAATCCAGAAAACCATCTTTCTGGGGCGCCTGGGTGGCTCAGTGAGTTAAAGCCTTTGCCTTCAGCTCAGGTCATGATCCCATGGTCCTGGGATTGAGCCCCGCATAGGGCTCTCTGCTCACCAGGGAGCCTGCTTTCCCCCCTCTCTCTCTGCCTGTCTCTCTGACTACTTGTGATCTCTCTGTCAACTAAATAAATAAAATATTTAAAAAAAAGAAAGAAAACATCTTCCTATGTGGTTCAAGAAAACATCACTAACAGGTGCCACTTGAATTCAATCTTCAAATGGAATATGAGTTGGTCGTTACATGATACTTGGCCCAGTGTCTTTTCTTCATTTGGTTGAGCTTTCATTCTACATAAAGACTTTATTGACAGCTATTAGGATGTGTAATTGTTAAAACACAAATATTTCACTTAACGGAAATATGTATCAGGCAGGGAGCAATAGAAAGATGTGTTCTTAGTAATTGACTCTGAGAAATTGATCCTACATTCACTCCTTCCGTTCAAAACATTGAGGAATATGCTGGAACTATTACTAGGTCCTTGTCCCTGGAACAAAGGGAAAGGGTGTCTCAAAATTGGTCAGGAGGGATCAAGAGAGTATTAGAAAAAAAAAAGACCAGACAGAATGTCTGAAGAAGTCTTCACCAGGTTTAGATGTGTCATGGGTGCTCTGCCAGGACTTAAAAGCAAAGGATGCTTTTCCTTCTAGGAAAGAGAGTATAACTCTTTTTCTCTTTTCCTTTCTTCCTTCCTTTCTTTCTTCCCTTCTTTCTTCCTTCCTTTTTTTCTCATCTTTCTTTTTTCTCTTTCTTTCTTTCTTTCAATTTATTTATTTATTTATTTGAGAGAGTGAGGGGAGGGGCAGAGGGAGAGGAAGAGAGAGAATCTTAAGCAGATTCCTCCTGTGTGTGGAGCCTGATGTGGGACTCAATCCCACAATCCTAAGATCATGACCTGAGTGGAAATCAAGAGTTGGACACTTAACCAAGTGAACCACCTAGGCACCCCAAGTAAGACTCTTTCCTTATAGTCAATTTTCAAAATGTTAAATGCTTGTCTACTGCGAAATAAATAAAACAAAACAGAAGCAGACTCAGATACAAGAAATAAACTGTTGCTTGGGGGGGCGTGGGTGATAGAGAGCAGGCAAAATAGGGGCAAGTGATTAAGAAGTACAAACTTCCAGTTACAAAATAAATAAGTCACAGGGATGGAATGCATTGCATAAGGAATATAGTCAATAATATTGTAATAACTTTATATGGAGACAGATGGTAAGTAAATTTATCATGGGGATCATTTCATAATATATAAAAATATCAAATCCTTATGATGTACACCCAAAACTTCTAGGGTGTTTTATGTCAATTATATCTCAAGAAAAAAAAAGTGCTTGTGTCATTTGCTTCTATCTCTTGCTCAATCAATCACCATCACTCTGTTGAAACTTACCCATGTGGAAGTTTCATATTACAACAATCAGCAAACTTCTATAGAATTTGATGGAATATAGATGGAAACTTACCCTTTATTGTGTTTATTTACATAATACTCTGAATTTAAACACATAAATGGTCTAGTCAATTTGTTAGAGAAATATTTTGCCTAGAAAAAAGGAGCTCTATGTGTTTATAATTGTAATTATTAGTTTAAAATGTTCATGGTTAACATAATTAAACATAGAGTAAGACCATCTTTAATAATCCAACAATTGAATAATATATGCAAAATGCAGCATAGTGATTGATTTAGAGTAGAAGTAGCAAGGAAGAGGATGTGATTAGGAAGGAGATTTTTCTTTTTAAGATTTATTTATTTATTTGACAGAGAGAGAGATCATAAGTAGGCAGAGAGGCAGGCAGAGAGAGAGGGGCAGGCAGGCTCCCCACTGAGCGGAGAGCCCAATGTGGAGCTCCATCCCAGGACCCAGAGATCATGACCCACCTAGGCACCCTGGGAGGAGGGGTTTTTATCATCACAAAGTTTTATTTCTAAAGCTGGATTAAGGATTGGTACATGGATTTTCTAATAATATTCTTTATACTATTTTGAAAAGTTTATACTAAAAATTAGTATAAACTTTTATACTAATTTTCTTTATACTATACTATTCTTTATACTATCTGAATCAAAAATTCAGATATTTTTTAATATCTGAAAGGTTTCCCAATAATTAAAAAAAAATTCTTATACTCTCCCCCTCCCTTTTTCCTTATTTCATTTTCTAGATGTTTTAGGAGTTAAAAAGAAAATAGCCCATGGATTTAGTAAGTCACTTTTTAAAGAAAAAGATTATTTGTGAGGGAGAGAGAGTAGAGGGGAGAGGCAGAGGGAGAGAATCTTTAAGCAGACTCCCACTAAGCAGGGAGCCTGAGGCAGTAGGGCTAAATCCCACAACCTCTAAAATCATGCCCTGAGCTGAAACTCAGTTTGGTAACTTAACTGACTGAGCCATCCATGATCCCTGATAGTAAATCACTTCTTAAATCATTGTTCCAATAACTCATTTTATGCTTTAATTGGATTCGTTTGTTTCTTCGAGTTTCAGCTACTTCTGAACCCATTCGATCAATTCTGATGTAAATATATTATTGTTTTGTTGCTGCTGTTGTTAACCATCAAGACGATTATTTTGACATACTCTATAAATTAAAAGATATATTGTGGAATATTACTGATAAGGCACAAAAATGTACATTCTTACTCTCTAAAGGTCATTTTTGATGAAAGTAGTGATTTGAGGTTTAAGGGCCTGAATTTTCTAAATAACTGCAATAACTTTATTTTACATTGCCATTATAGATCAAAACAGTGATATCACTAGTTCAAAAAGAGCATATAGTTTCTATTTTCATTGCACTGTTTTTCATCTGTGCATCTGCTCTCCTCAGCTGAGAAGCCATATAATAAGTTATACTGTTTCTTACAACAAAGAGACTACTTCAGTTCAATTTGTTCTGTGGGTTAAGATAAATGGGTCATGTTTTGAATATTTATGAAAAAACTGTACAGATAGTGATCTTTTAAGTCTATTTTCTTGTACTAAATTGTGATTTGTAATATCTTGTTATTAATATTTTAAAAAAAAGCCCTGTGATTTCTACCTATATTTATTTCTTAGGTGCAACCCCATTGGCTCTTTTACATTTTTTGTACCCTCATGGTATGTGTACCTTTCTAATTTAGGGCTTTTGGGGAAAAGAGGGTCAGGACTTGTCACAGAGCCATAAGACAGTCAGATTTCAGTCACTGCTTTGAGCTTATCTTGGTGCAAGGCATGCACATTTGCATAGTGACCTTTGCAAAACCAAACAAAGAAGGTGATAGGAGGGTCATTTCCTAAGTCCAGCTAATGAACTGATTATCCCCTAAAACCTGGTAGTCTGAATAACAATGAAGAGTGGAAAGTTCACTTCAAATCCTTAGGGGCAAAATAAATCCCTGAAGTAGATTTTTAATAAATCGATTGTATATTACAATGAATATTTTAATTGTTTGTTACTGAACCTCCCAGTGTCAAGAGATCAAATTGTTTGCCACAGAAAGGTATTGTCAAGCCTTCAGATATACTTTAATTTTTAATTCTTTGTCTCTGAAATATTGCTCTTTAAAGAGTCCTTTCTTAATGGAAGAGGAGAGGGTGTGATGAAGATTTTTTCTGAAACACTTCTAGTAAAGAAAGTTCGCAGATATTTTTACTTAAGTTTATTTATTTTCTAGGGCAAATTGGTGTGTAAATAAATTAAGAATATTTTTATTATAAAAAAGAATATTTTTATTATTATTTTCTATGTATATGTTATGTCTATGTATTATTTCTGCACAAGCATGTGGCATAATATTTCTAGAAAGGTATCATTATAGCTGGTTATCATTGGAATTATTTTGACAAAATTCCAGTAGGTATATCTTCCTCATCAGAACAAATTCAAAGGAGAAATGATTTATACTTGGGACTTTTAGATTCCACTGACACACTCAAGTTTTAAACTCATCTATGCCTCCATGTTTGTTCGGGGTAAGGTCTAAACCAGAGATAGTGTGTGATTAAGAGGACACGATTTTACATTCTTGGTGACTTGACATTGATGTTAACTGATTGACTGATGTTGAATAAAGTTAATATTAATTGATTATTTTCAATCTATATTCTTGACAACTTTTTTACCTTAATTCTTGATTTGGCTAGTTCATTTAAGTATCAGTCTGACCTAGTTACAAAATTATTCATGAGTGTTTCACAGAGTCGATGCCTATGTTCCAAAATCTTATTCTGTGAGCTAACTAATTAACTAGCTAACTAAATAAATAAAAGATGAAAGGATTCGTGGTTCCCAAGTATTACATCTGTTTAGAATTAAAGAGGAGAGTAAAGGAAAGGAACAAAATCTTACTGCATTGACAAAGTAGATTAACCTTCCTTTTAAAAATTCTGTTGGTACATAATCCTATACTTCCCTGAATTCCTCTCTGACAGCACTCTGTGGAACCTGTTTTATGTCCTTAATCAGCCGGCACCTTACATTCCAGTGTACAATGAAATTCTTTCTATGGTCCTCATCTTTTTTTCCAATTTCCATTTTCTGGGCATTCTTTTTTTTTTCTTTTTTAAAATATTTTATTTATTTTTATGCCAGAGGGAGAGAGAGAGCACACGCAGGGAGAACAGCAGGCAGAGGGAGAAGGAGGCTCCCCACGGTACAGGGAGCCCAATGTAGGACTCAATCCCAAACCCTGGGATCATGACCTGAGCTGCAGGTAGATGCTTAACCAACTGAGCCAACCAGGCAGCCCTGGGGAATGGATTTTAAACTGTGGGTGTAATTAGTTTTCATGGGTATGACTTTATTCAGCATTTCTAATTCCTTTTGAGTAATAAATTATTTTTTCTAAGAAATTATGCATTTTTTAATTTTTCAAATTTATTGGAATAATGTTCTTTGACATTTTTACTTTTTATTTTATCTCTCCTTCATTGAATAAAACTTTGTTAAAGTCTTTTCTTAATTATTTTTTTGTCAGATAATTGGTATATACCATTTCAGACGCTCTTGGCCTGAAACATCCCTGGCATCTTGAGCTACTTTTTCCAGCTGCTACAGTGATCAGCTCTACATGGGAGTTTGACCAACTTCAACCTTACAGCGCCTTGGTGTTTGTACTTCCTGCCTCTTGCTCAAAGGTTGTCTTTTATACTGAGCTGTGGAGACTTGATAAGACCACATTTGGTACTTAATATACAGCTGAGAAAGGAAGATGAAAGGGCTAAGACAAAATCCAAGAGCTATAGAAATCAGTAGATGAAGTTTATAAAACTTTTGAGAAATGGTCTATGGAATCAATAAATTACTCTGCCCTGTGGCCAACTGAATCTCACCCATGTCTCCTCTTTGGCTGCTTCAGGCCCCTTGCCCCTCACTTTTGAATTCAGGGATCACATTCCCTAATAAAATGTAGAACAAGTACTCCATATATTAAGGTCTGCTTTTGGGTTAGAACCAAACAGTTTTTACAAAGAACCAACTTCTGGCCTTGTTAAGCCTCTCTGCTACACTATTATTTTGTAAATAATAATTACTTCTGTTCTTGTATTTATTTTTTCTTCTTTCAATTTTCTTGAGTTTTATTTTTTCTTTATTCTAACTTTTAAAACTGAATAATTTGTTAATTTCAGTCTTTCTTTCTAACATAGGTGTTTGTTGTTGTGAATTTTCCTCCTTGTTATACACCACTCATTTATAGTTTAAGAATTTTGGTATTTTGTACTTCATTGTTAAATTTGAACTATTTTCTGATTTTCATTTTGAATACTTCTTTGTATTATTAAAAAGTGTGTTTTGTTATTTCCAGATACATGGTGGGTTTTATTTTTGTTTATTGTTTTCCAATTTACATATCACGTCTATTGTATTGTATTTAATTTATCTTTAGGATACCAAACTGCAATTTGTTGAAGTTGTTTTATGGCATAGCATGTGACAGTTTTCAAATATATTCCACATGTGCTTGTGAAGATATCAATTTTCTTATTGTTGGCTACAGGATACCATGTATGTCCTTCAGATTAATGTTATGTTGCTCAAATTTTCCATAACCTTATTAAGTTTATGCCCACCTCATCTCTCCGTTACTGAGAAAAATATATTAAAATCTTCCATTATGATGCTCAATTTCTATTATTTATGTACACATGGACATACATATATCTGAGACTATGCTATTAGCTATATCCATATTTATAATTATATATCATTCTAGTCTGAACTTTTATCCTATTTTTTATTCCTAATTTGTTTTTGCCTTAAAGTTTCTTTTGACATTAATATGACAACTTTCCACTTTAAAACATTTGCTTGGCAGACATTTTTCTATTCTTTTATTTTCAAATTTTCTTTCTTTTTTTTTTTTTTAAAGATTTTATTTATTCATTTTAACAGAGAGAGAACACAAGCAGGCAGAGAGGCAGGCAGAGAGAGGAGCAGGCTCCCTGCGGAGCAAGGAGCCCGATGTGGGACTCGATCCCAAGATGCTGGGATCATGACCCGAGCCAAAGGCAGTTGCTTAACCAACTGAGCCACCCAGGCATCCCTATTTTCAAATTTTCTGTGCCTCATTTTTTTTTCTCTTATAAGCATCACTTAGCTGAAATTCAAAGAAAAATGATGAGGTAATATTTTTCTTTTAACCTGTGAATTTAGAGCAAACTATGACCTTTAAGCCAAGTGAGGCAAGCTCTTTATTTTTGTAAATAGAGTTATATTGGGATAGAGTCACACCCACTCATTTATATTTTGCCAATTTCTGTGACAATAACATAATTGTATCATCATGACAGAGACCATATGGTCATCAGAGCCTGAAATATTTACTATCTGTCCCTTGACAAAAAAAGTTAGGTGACCTATGGACTAGCAAATTCATATTTATAGTAATTGCTAATATTTTTGGAATTTGTGCTTTTTATTTGACTTGCCTATAATACAATTTTTCCTACTTTCTTTTGCAATTTAAAACATTATTCTATTTTTTTCTCTTCTAATGAATTGGAAGTTATTACTTCTATTTCTGGTTTTTATTTGTCGTACTTACTATTGGTCACACAAAAGCATAGTATTAGTCCATAACTCAGTTTTCCTTCAGATCAATAAAATGATTTCAAAAATACTGAACTATAATTACCTTCTTTACATTTTATGTATACTTGTTTCAAAATTGTAGTCCAATTTGTATTTTTCACAAAAAATAGACAATGACATGTTTGCTTGCTCTATTTATTTATACATATCTATACTGTTTTGCTACTCAACCTTCTTGTGTCTCATGCCTTCATTCTAGATTCATTTTATTTCTTTTTGATGTACACCCTTGATCATATCTTTTACTACTGATGAGAATGCAGTATTTTTAATATTTTTAAACTTTTGACTTTGTTCATTTATATTTAGAAGCGAATGCTACTTTATTTTGATAAATATTTTATATTATGCTTTTGAAAATACTCCTCCACCATGTTCAAGTTTTCATTAGTGTCCTTCGCAAAACTGATAGTTGATAATGATCTTTCTCTTGATGGTATCTTTCTCTTTTCTTTGGCTGAATTTAAGATTATATCTTTGTTGTGTTCTGCGATTCCACTAAAATATGTCTATGGGCAATTTGTTTTTAATTTCATGTTTTTGTGTTTCATTAACGTGGGAACTTTACAGCTTTTACCTTTTTAGAAAAAATATTTTCAAGATTAAATATTCAAATATTATATTTCTTCCACTATACTCTTTTTTTTGAAACTTCAATTATATGTATGTGAAACCTTTGCATTAGGGTACTATTGACCCTTAGACTGGTACAGAGAATAAAATGTGACAGGAGGGTACTAGTTTCAGGTAATGTATGACTCCTAGCAGGTGAAATCATTTGTGATTTGGGAA
Organism: Nasua narica; assembly: GCA_028533885.1. Lineage (NCBI taxonomy): Eukaryota > Metazoa > Chordata > Mammalia > Carnivora > Procyonidae > Nasua > Nasua narica. Next base: position 151,957,272 of record CM052810.1, read on the forward strand.
ACAAAATGGCATATGGTAAATGAAAGAGAACAAGTGTTGTGGCTAAAGTCTGAACAATTTAAGGGCCCTGGACTCCCTCAACTCCACCAGCTGAGAATAACAAATAGAAAGGAGAAGTCACTCCTTTTCTTTCTAAGATGCTGCCAAACTTATGTAATACTTTGAAGACTGAAAACATCGGTGTCTGAAGTAATGCATTCTTAAATAAAACCAGCGTTATTGGAAGTGATGATGGTGGTTTTGAGTTAGGTCACTGGCAAAAGCTTGTGTTGATTTGTGAATAAGAATAAGATATCCTTTCTTATAATCTTGACAAACCTATAGCGGATAGTGAAGGGGGGCTAAGAAGGAAGGCTGTTTTGGATCTGGCAATGATATATTCAACCTTGACATCTGTAAGAGGAGCCTGAGATTCACTGAGCTGTCTTTTAAAGAATATGGGCATTCTCACAACTTTTTTTATCCAAGAAAAGACCAAGTGCTGTTAAAAGAACAGAATGCTAGACAAGATGTATGTCAAACACCAAATTCTTGCTATTAAGGCCATGTAGAATTTGCTCAAAACTAGATTCTCATGTTAGTTGGGAATAAAAATAAAGCCAAACTTTATCTAAGATAAACCAATGTAATACACAAAGTAATGAATATATTAAAGACTAATGTTGCTCACAATTTTATTTTTTGCTCATAATTTTTTGACAAAATATTTCTATAGCACTAATGTTTAATTTTTATTGGTATCCTAAGTCAGTCCAAAATGACACCTCAATTATTCCACATGTGCCACATGAGGTAGGGTACTATGTTACAGATAAAGGTCTGTAAAACTGACAATTACATGCAAGTTCCCTGTTTAATTATTGTACCTGTAAGTATTATTAATATAATATTATCTAAGAAAGAAAATACAGGGTTTGAAGATTAGAATATTATCTTTTTAAAATATAAAAAGATAAAATTGTATACAAGAGCATAAAGTAATTTATTCACTCTAGTATAACATTGAGAATTTGGCATTACTGATATTTTGGGCTGGATAATTCCTTTTCGTTGGTGTGCTGGTTACTCTCCATGTTCTAGGATGACTTGCTGCATCTCTGACCTCTACTTTCTAGACACAAGAGACATTTATTCTCCTTTTATGATAAAATTGTCTCCAGATATTGTGAAATGTTCCCTTGGGGAAAACTGCCCTGGTTGAGAATAACTGCATTAGTTTTACCAAGCTTCTCCTACCTACCAATCTCCAACACCCCAGGAAAACACCTTAATTAATTCTTTGAGTGAACGTCTAGAGTTTTTGCAGGTAAGCAGCTTTTTTTTCACCATGAAAGTATATTGTTCTTATTTGTTAAACATATTTTTACTTAAATTCAATTAATTAACATACAATGTATTATTGATTGTTTTGGTCCCTTAAAGATTGCAAGGACATTATGAAAATTAGGGGGTTGTCATAAGTTTTAATCTTTTAATGAACATTAAAATTACTTCCAACTTTTTGTTATAAGTTTTAACATAAATTATATATATATATATATATATATATATATATATATATAGTGTTATATGCATACATGTAGTAGTAAGATAAATTCGCAGAAGTGATGTTTCATTTCCAAGGAAATAGAAACAATCACCAGAAATTATTATCAACAGTTATATGCCAATAAGTTAAGTAACCTAGAAGGAATGGATGCATTCCTGGAAACCTATAAACTTCCAAAACTGAAACAGGAAGAAATTGACAACCTGAATAGACTAATATATAGTAATGGGATTGAAGCAGTGATCAAAAACCTCCCAAAAAACAAGAGCCCAGGACCTGATGGATTCCCTGGGTAATTCTACCAAACATTCAAAGAAGAACTCTTTCTATGAAGCCAGCATTACCCTGATCCCCAAATCAGGCAAAGACCCCATCAAAAAGGAGAATTTCAGACCAATATCTGTGATGAATATGGATGCCAAGATTCTCAACAAGATCCTAGCTAATAGGATCCAACAGCACATTAAAAAGATTATCTACCATGGCCAGGTGGGATTTATCCTTGGGATGCAAGAGTGGTTCAACATTCGCAAATCAATCAGTGTGATAGAACAAATCAATAAGAGAAGAGAGAAGAACCACATGGTCCTCTCAATTGATGCAGAAAAAGCATTTGACAAAATACAACATCCGTTCCTGAAAGGGTATTTATATTTTAAATTTTGGTGGATATTGCCAAATTCCCCTGTAAATTTATCAATTTATACTCTTATCAACAATGTAGTTTCACAGAAAATAATGTTTTAAGGTTGGTAGAGGTGGTGGTGTTGTTTTTGTCTTTACTGTTTTTCCTTTGTTTTGCTTTAATTTCTGGGGAAGAAAAAGGTGAAGGCATTAAATTATACTCCTGCCATACTCATACGGTAGTTCCTTTTATAAACTTTTTTCTTGGAAATCAACTGTAGTAAAAGTTCCTGAAACTTTAGTGAAGTAATTTGGAAGACAAAATTATCTTTAGAGAGACTGAAGAAAGTGATAAAGTCCAAAATGACAAGGTCACCGGTCTCCGGAGATCCTGATAAAATAATCTTATACTCTATTTATCCACTGAGAAAAGATGATAATCCAACTGGTCCTGACTCTTGTTCTCTACAAGGATAGTTCAAGCCAAGAATTTCAGAGTGATAAACCTATTAAGCATTTCATAGGCTTTCCTAGGACAGCAGAAACTTTTGTAAAGAAGGAAAAAGCATGCTTAATTATGGTTTCATTATAAATATAGACATTGATAGGTGAAATCTGTGATAACGTTCACCTTTGGAAAACATCTAATAAATAAAAATCATGGCAGTATTAATCTCCCATGGTAATTAAGATTAACTTTCATTTTTTCCTTGCTGTTTTTGAATGCTGTTTTATAAATGATCCCAAGTATCAACATCTTCCTACCTTCTGTGAGAATTCACTAATTATAAAAATTTCATAGAAAGGCTTTTGCCCATATGCATCATATGTAAGAAGAAGACCACCACACAGGGGTATCAGTTTGAAACACAATTTCTCCTTCCTTCTCATCATGAATTTTTTCCATTTCCCTATTTCTTCCTTATTTCTATAACTTGCCCAAACTTTCAACAAAGAAAAGTTATTGGAAGAACTAACCAAAGACTTAATTTTGTTCAGAAATTGTGAGCTCATCAAGTTTACTTACATGATGATTATTAATATCTAGTGTTGTCCCTATTAGAATAAAAGCTATTCACTTTGTATTACAATTAAAATATGATTACTATGGATGATCTGGAAGGTGTATAATACTGTAGTTAGTGGAACTCACAGAACTCGTCTTCATTTTCATGTCTATAAAATTTGAATCCAATTATTTATAAATGATTTTGCTCTTTCAGATATCTTTCCCCAGCCAAGACAATATTAAAATCATCATGTAATCAACAATAATGGCATATGAGAAACTCTAAAACTATGAACATGACTGAGTACCTTTTATGTCTATAAATCTGAAACTACTTAGAAGGTCTAAAATTTATAGGTACTTTAGGTATTATAAATTTTTATCAACTGTGACCTTTAAAACTAAAGTTTTATTCATGTTATGTGCATTTTTACACAGCTTACTTGACTAAAACCAACTTTCTATATAAACCTGATTGCCAGAGAACAACTCATTTGATAATCATATGTCCCAGAAGCCATCACTTTGAGCTCATTCAAGACCAACTTGGGTTGATCAATGATAATTAATTATTGGATTTCTATGGAAGAGGGAAAAGATATAGCAACCTAAGAAGGTCTTCTTCTATATGTTCTTGCTGATTATTCCTTTTAGGATGCCTTTCCAACCCAATTCCCTTTGGGAAAATATTGTTGGAATGCTTTCTTCCTCCAGGAAAGAAGGAGCAAAGTTGAGTTAAATTGGTGAATTTAAAAGTTGACTTTTATTAAATAAACAAAATGATTTTTTGTGTATTTTGCTTTACGCATGATGGTATATTTTGGCTAGGTTCTATAGGATCTTGGTGGTTCATTTCTCTGACCAGATTATATTTAGACTTAATGTTAGTTATTGATCTGGTGTCCAGAAGAGGAAGATCTTGATGGGGCTTATTTTGCCTAGTAAAGTAAATTTTCCTTGCCCCCAGTTCCCACACTTTATCAAGAATAGTTGTTCCTGATATTTTTGCCTGAATTGTGTAGTTAAGGTTAAATTAAATGATTTCTATGCTTTCATTAAGTGTCAATTTTTAATTCAGAAAAGTTGAAATAACTCTTAAAAATTTAGAGTCATATAATACTTTGGTGGATCCCCATTTGCTATGGGGAATAAATAAGAAGCATGTTAGCTAACGCCTCTAAAGATATTATCAAGGCACTTGAAGAATGAAACTAGGAGTTATCTGTAGAATATCTTACTAGAGAAAACATTTAATTTTATTTTGACAGGTATTATGTTCTATCTTTATAAACTGGAGATTTTATCCACTTAAAAATGTTTTATTAGTCAATTAATATAAATATATTATAAATATAATTATATTTCACAAATTAGTTCAGAAGTATCTTAATACTTTTAAAGGCTAAATAAATGTTTTAAGAAAAATTCATATATGAATCCCATTTGAAAAACCACTTAGTGTACTCACTCCAAAACAACATATGCTTTTAAATAACTTGTATATTAGGAAACGCAATTGATGATTCTCCAGCTCATTCAGAAAACTTTTAGGAAAACTGACAGTATTTGATGAGAGAGAAATCTTGTCACACACAAACCTTGATCACTGACGAGCTACAGACTTGGTCTGGGAACCTAACCAACGTTGACAGGGTTTGCAACCCTCCTATTTTTCTCTTGGTCATTTCTTTTCTCCTTTATTATCTGGCCTCCCCAAAAGACCTTAACTTTTTCAAATAATAAAGAATGATTGATATAATAGCATCTCAAATTTTCAGATCCATCTTAGATCCTCTCAATTCTTTTATGGCTTTAAGCAGAAATATAAATATTTTTATATTTTCTTAGCTTCATATTCTATTCTACTTAAGTAGGAATTATGAACAGTTTTGAATGTGTTAGATTAACCCACCTTGAGGTAATACTATCCACATGTTATAGTAATGACCTAAAACTTAGTTTTAAGTTACTGTAAGAATTCGTGCTTATATTTTATTGAAAACTAAGTAACAATATGATCATTTGATAATACTGAAAGTGGAGCTTATGCATATATTAAATGTATTAATATAGTTCATTTGTTTCATTGTACTCAACATAGGTGAGACTAGGAAAATAATATCCACCAAAGAAATAAAGAATTGACATGATTAGGTGATTTAAGAATTGGATACTTGTTATTTCAACATCAGCAAGAGAAGATAAGGAGTTAAGAATTAGTTTTTGTTTTGTTTTATTTTTCTGGCTACTCCTATTTATGTAATTATTCATACTAATTAACTCATACTGATAACCCCATCCAATTTCCTAAAAAGAAAAAAAAGTGTTTCCCAAAATGGAAAATGTATCTGTGTTAGAGTTCCATGTGTGATATTTTTTTTCCAGAAATCTAGAAGAATAACATAAACTACTGATATTCTACCCAAGAATTTTGTCTTTCTCTACCCAAATGAAACCTTTGAATCAATATTTATCTCAATATACGATTCCACATTTCACCCAATAATTTATTATTACCTTTCAATTTTTTAATTGAGATCATTCACCAAAAAATAGTGATGTAGTAATTATATTCTACTTTTTCCCAGAGAAACAGTTGTTTCTAGTTGTTAATTATATTGAAATATCATTTTTGAATGCCTGTAGCACTAATTAATTAGAGAATAAATTTAATAAAAACTCATCTGTGTTACTTAGTTCCTATGTTATTTTGAGGATAACTAAAGCCATTATGCCTTTAGGATAATATATTTAGTTAAACAAGCCTTCATTTGATTCTAGAGTTGGACCAGTGAGTTTTAATATAGAATGTTGCCATGTAACTCCTTTAGGAAATTTCTAGTCATTGTCTTTAGAAGTGATTACTAGGAAGTTAATAACAAATTTTGTATCCTAAATAATGTAGACTAACTTTAAATTTCTGTTTGGGGTTGAAATATGTTAGCTATGAATTATTTATAATAGACATAGGGAAGCAGCTTGAAAATTATACTTTGATTACCTGTGTAGAACATTAGTTTGTTTTTATATTTGCAATAACTGTATGTCTGGAGGTATGCAAGGATGACTTAAATCTCAAATAAGTTCCCTGTCCCATTCTGATTATTCTGGAAATATTTATATCTCTTAATTTAGGTCTTTATACAACTTTCTTCAAATCTCTATGCTGTGTATCTAAACCAATCTTCCATGCTCAACTAAAAGTTGCAATAAACAGAGGGTATTTGATCTAAAAAAATTATTTTGATATGTACTTCACTCTTTACTTTTGTTTTATTATGGTTGAACCTTCTCATTCTTTCATTCCTCTGTTGTCTAACACCACTAGCCTAGTTTACTTACTGGCTACCTTGTAGGGTTTGGAGTTTGAGTCTGTTTTTTGACTTCTGATCTTATTATTCGAGCCTTGTACTATGAATTCTCTGGTAATGATACTCTCATTTGAAGTGACACCAGGACCCAGGTACTGATCTTCTAAGTAGCTTTTATCCAGTTCTGGAAAAATCTGCCTTGAGCATCTGTAATTGAAAAATCAGAATTAGATAGAATTGTAATAAAACATACTGTAAAAGCATGAAAACTATACAAGATCATAGCCTGAGATAATATTGTGATTATCAATGAATATTCATGCATGTTCACTTTCATATTAAGAAACAATGAGATTTAGGGCGCCTGGGTGGCTCAGTCGTTAAACATCTGCCTTTGGCTTAGGTCATGATCCCATGGTCCTGGGATCGAGCCTCGCATTTGGCTCCCTGCTCAGCAGGAAGCCTACTTCTCCCTCTCCCACTCATCCTGCTCGTGTTCCCTCTCTGTCTCTCTCTCTCTGTGTCAAATAAATAAATAAAATCTTAAAAAAAAAAGACAAAGAAACAATGAGACTTGGGTTGACCCATCAGGAGTGTAGTTTTTTTTTTAAAAAAAAGAATTACAGGGACGCCTGGGTGACTCAGTTGCTTAAGTAGCTGCCTTCGGCTCAGGTCATGATCCAGGCATCCTGGGATTGAGTCCCGCATCAGGCTTTTTGCTCGGCAGGGAGCCTGCTTCTCTCTCTGCCTCTGCCTGCCTCTCTGCCTGCTTGTGTTCTCTCTCTCTCTGACAAATAAATGAATAAAATCTTAAAAAAAAAAAAAAAGAATTACAATAAAAGAACAGCATTTTGGACCAGGACTAAAACAGAAACATTAAGATAGATATTGATTATCGATGCTACATTGAAATATTAGGAAGCAAAAACTGAACCATAATATAGTTGCATATATATATTTTTAAATATACTGGCACAAAAATATTTTATAATATTTTAATAAGTTATATGTAATAATCATTATATTATGTAAGTTTAGTCTTTTCAACTAAATTTTAGTTTTGTTTAAAAAGTCACTGTCATAAAGGTCTTATTTTGGTGTTATAATGAATAGGTTCTAGAACAGGAATTTATAACCAACATTTGCCTTGGTTATTGGTTATTCCCTTTACTTCATTGGGAAATAAGTTAAGTATATCTCTCTTTTTTTTTTTTAAAGATTTTATTTATTATTTATTAGAGAGAGATTGAGACTGAGAATGAGAGGGGAGAAGGTCAGAGGGAGAAGCAGACTTCCCGCAGAGGCAGGAGTCTGATATGGGACTTGATCCCGGGACTCCGGAACCATGACCTGAGCCGAAGGCAGTCGCTTAACCAACTGAGCCACCCAGGCGCCCAGTATATCTCTTAAATAAAGATCATCTAATGTGATGGGATAATCTGAGAGCATGTGCAAACTTCAAGGGAGAGTTAAATCTTTAAAGTTCCCACTTCTGGAGAATAATGAATTAGTATAAACTTCCTCAGAAAATGTAGTAATCTACAATAAAGGTGCAACAGATTCCTAGGGCTAATACTAAGGTCCTACACTCCCTATACCTGCTTGGCTGACAGTTATTCTGATTAAAAATACCTCTGTCATTCAGGCTATTAATATTTTTGGATAGCATACCTATGTTTCAAAAAAATCTACTTCTTAATGCATCTTCTAAATAAATTTTATATATACATATATATCACATAATACGAAATAAAAATATTAAACATTTATTTTAAATATATATTTAAGAAGACATGTGAAAGGATATTCGTTGTTGTAATTCCCTTTTTTTAGTTTATTTAAATTAAATTTAAATAAATGTATGTAATTATTAATTATTTATGTTAGTTAACATACAGTGAAATATTAGTTTCAAGTGTACAATATAGGGATTCTTTATAATATCAGAAATTGCAATTAAGGACACTTTACAAACATCTATAGGCTTAAGAAGAAGAAATTTTGGTGGGAGCAATTATGTTGCATAAATTTTGATTGGAAACTGGAACATTCAGCTACCAACTGCTGCTTCCAGGAGCTACTGTAAATGGAGGCTGGCTGGCTGGTCCTATGCTTCAGGTAAGGCTCTGTGGAAGTATTTCCACAATCTATCATTCAGCCTTTAGGTACTCAGCCTGAGAACTCTGTGATACCAACCCTTCCACAAGTGATTATGCTCTGAGGAATTGATTCAATGGCTAATCCCACAAAGAAGGAGATAGATAAACCAGAATGGCAATTTATACATTCACTATAACAGATATCTGGCAGGATAAACAGCACCTGTCATGTCCTTGGATTCTTCCTCCTGATGAGTAAATCAATATAAAAGGACCAAATAATAGGCCAGAAGATTGATCTGTGTGCCTTGGGCTAAAACAAGGGTCACATAGTTTAAGGATATTTAACATAGGACTCATAACTTGATTTTTTTTTTGCTTGAAAGATTTTTTTGCCCAAATAACTGACACTAGTCCTTAAAATTTGCCACATGTTCCCTTTTCAGAACTGTAGAAACATATGAATATTCTACTATTTGGGTCTCTTTAAAGATGAAAATAATTACAAAATCATATAAATAACTTTCCTTCTTTTTTATGGCTCAAAGTTACCTTGAATACGTTTTGATATATTTAAAAATATCCTTGTCCGTGTGTGTGTGTGTGTGTGTGTGTACACCTGGTCTCAGGATAAATCTTTGTCAACCTGGCTGTGCTTGGGAACAATTTATATGCCCATTTAAGATTCATTCAACAAACTCATATTGCCTGCCATGTTAGGCATTGGGGGAGACAAAAATAACCAGTCCTGGCTTTCAAAAATTGAAGACTCAGGGAAAAGAAGGGTAAGCACAC
>CM052810.1:151977102-152011730 GCA_028533885.1 Nasua narica
GGAAAGAACCAAAATGCCCTTCAACAGATGAGTGGATAAGGAAGATGTGGTACATCTATACAATGGAATATTATGCCTCCATCAGAAAGGATGAATATCCAACTTTTGTATCAACATGGACAGGACTAGAAGAGATTATGCGGAGTGAAATAAGTCAAGCGGAGAGAGGCAATTATCTTATGGTCTCACTTACGTGTGGCGTATAAAGAAAATCATGGAGGGCATTGTGAGAAGGAAGGGAAGGGTGAATGGGGGGAAATCGGAGGGGGTGATGAACCAGGAGAGACTGTGGACTCTGAGCAACAAACTGAGGGTTTTGGAGGGGAGGGGGTGAGGGAGTGGGCAAGCCTGGTGGTGGGTATTGAGAAGGGCACGTATTGCATGGAGCACTGGGTGTGGTGCATGAACAATCTATCTTGTAACACTGAAAAATTAAAATAAACATATTTGGGGAGAAAAAAAGAAAATATAAAATTATAATACAATGAAGTAAGTACTTTAAATGTAATGGGAGTGCATAAGGTGGATATCTAACCAAACTAAGGCAAAAATGTATCTTGGACTGTAAATTCTAACATAAATCCTTAAGGGTAAGAAGCAATTAGCCAGGTGAAGACAATAAAGGGAGGGGGTGTTGGAAGGAGAAAATGTATCCAATCCAAACCAAGAGAACAGGGATGCTACAGTCTGGAGGAGAGAGAGGAAAGATGGCAAACAAAACACTAATATAGCTGCGTCTGGCAGAAATTTAGAATGCAAGTGGGCATGCCATGGTAATCCCAGCGGCTGTTTTCAGAACAACACTAAAGCTTTAATTTTCATTATAGAATTAACAAGGATACAGTGCTCTCACAGAAAGAGCTTATGTATCATTATTCATAGTAGTCTTTTGTGATCTTTTGTATTTCTGTGGTATCTGTTGTAATGTCTTCTCTTTCATTTATAATTTTATTTGAGTCATCTCTCTTAATTTGTAATCTAGCTAGTGAATTTATATTTTCAAAAATATTTTTGAAAATATTTTATATTTTCAAAAAAACCCAACTCTTAGTTTCACTGATTTTTTTTATTGTCTTTCTGGTCTCTATTTCATTTATTTCTGCTCTAATCTTTATTATTTCCTTCTTTCTGCTAAAATTGAATTTAGTGTTTTTTTTCCCTAATTTCTTGAAGTATGAAGTTAGGTTGTATATTTGAGATCTTTCCTTTTTCTTAATATAGGCATTTATCATTATAAACATTTTAGAACAACTTTTGCTACATACCATAAGTTTTGTATATTGTGTTTTCTTTTTATGTCTTTTAAGATACTTTCTGATGTCTCTTTTGATTTCTTCTTTGACCCGTTATTTGTTCAGGAGTGTGTGGTCTAAGTTTCTAAGTATTAGTAAATTTCATAGTTTCCTTCTGTCATTTATTTTTACTTTCATACCATTAGAGTCTGAAAAAATACTTGATATGATTTTAATCTTAAATTTGTTAAGACTTTTTTTGTGGCCCAACATATGATCTACCTTAGAGAAAGTTCCATGTGTACCTGAGAAGTGCCTGAGAATGTGTATTCTGGTGCTGTTGGATAGGGTATCCTCTGTCTGCTAGGTCAAAGAGGCTACTATGAACAATTAATAATGGGATAATCTAGAAGTAACAAATTCTTAGAAATGCAAAACCACTGAAGATCAGATTTGAATAAACATAAATCTGAACAAACCAATAATAACTAAGAAGACTGAAGCTGTAATCAAAAACTCCCAACAAAGAAAAGTCCAGGATTAGATAACTGAATGGGTAAGTTCTGCCAAACATTTAAAGAAGAATTAATGCCAATCCTTTTCAAACTATTTATTTGTGTTTTTTCCCCCAAATATGTCTATTTCTTCAGTGTTACAAGATTAATTGTTCATGCACCACACCCAAACTATTTAAACAAACAAACAAACAAAAATTTGAAGAAAGAACACTCCTAAACTCATCTTAGCAGGTCAGAACTGCCTTGCTAGCAAACACAGGTAAGAACGTTGCAATAAAAGAAAACTATAGGCCAATATCCCTATGGATATAAATGCAAAAATTCTTAACAAAATACTACCAAACTGAATTCAATAGCACATTAAAAAAATAATACACCATAATAAAGTGGGGTTTAACCCTGTGATGCAGGGATGGTTCAACATACATAAATCAATAAATGTTATATACCATGTTAACAGAGAAAAGAATTTTAAAATGATCATTTCAATAAATGCAGAGAAAGTGTTTGGCAACATTCAATATCCTTTCATGATAAAAGCTTTCACCCAATTGGATATAGAAGGAACATGAACATACCTCAACATAATATGAACCATATATAATTAGCCCACCAGTAACATCATACTTTAGTGGAAAGACTGAGAACTTTTCCACTAAGTTTCAGAACAAGACAAGGGTGTCCACTTTGCAATTAGGCAAGATAAAAGAAATAAAAGGCACTCCAATCAGAAAGAATTATCTCTGCATATATCATGATTATATACTTATAGATATAATTCTAGAGATTCTACCCCCCAAAAAATGTTAAAACTAATAAAACAAATTCTAGGGTGCATGGGTGGCATAGTTGGTCACTTGCTGACTCTTGGTTTTGACTCAGGTCGTGATCTCAGGGTTGTAGAATCAAGACCTGGGTCAGGTTCTGTGCTAAGCAGGGAGTCTGCTTAAGATTCTCTCTCTCCCTCTCCCTCTGCACACTCTTAAATAAATATATTCTTTTTAATTCTATAAAGTTTCAGGATATAAAATCACCATACTTTACAAATGATAGATTTGCATTATTTCCCCAGAGGGAAAACCACAAATTTTTTCTTACTTAAGGGTAATATTTTTGACTACTATAATTTACAGAATTTTTGTGGTACTATAAAATTTAGATATTTATTTTAGTTCAAATTTTTTTGAATACCCCAAGAAGGGACTTAACAGCTTCCTCAAAAAACTAAACATACAAGTACCATATGACTCAGCAATACCACACTAATAAATATCCAAAAGAACTAATAACTGGGCCTCAAATAGATTGCTTATATGCCAGTGTTCACTGAAGCATTACTGACAATAACCGAAAGAGAGAACAACATGATTAATGGATCACCAAAATGTGGTATATACATCCAATGAAATACTATTCAGCCATAAAAAATACATAAATCTCTGATAGGTACAACATGTATAAACGTAGAAATATTATGCTATTGAAATAAGCCAGACACAATAGGACAATATTCTATAATTCCTGTACCACTTTCCATCATCTTCAGCACCACAGACATTTTTTTCAGTGAGTCTATCTTTAGACACATTTGTCTCAGAAAGTCTGGCATTGTTAGCGTTTATCTTTCAAATGTGTCAGGATCATGCATGGATCAGCTTTATACTATTCCCATTGTATCCTAATGACATAAAATAGTGTTCCTAACAGAGAATGTTAGATTTTGAATGATAATATTAAATATTAATATTAAAATATTATTATTAAATAATATAACTTATTAAAATATGATAATATTAAAACCTACAACTGTTAAAACACACAAACATCCACTTGTCTTAGTCTGTTTTGGGGCTGCTATAATAAAAATACCATTGATTAGTGGCTTAAACTACAAACTTTTATTTCTCACCGTTCTGGAGGCTGGAAAGTGCCAAGGTGCCAACAGATTCAGCGTCTGGTGAGAGCCCGCTTACTATTCATAGAAGACCATTTTCTTGCTGTGTTCTCACATGACAGAAGAGGTGAGATCGCTCGCTAGGGTCTCTTTAATAAGGGCACTAATCTTACTTATGACGGTTTCATCCTCCTGACTAATCACCTCCTACAAGTCCCTTCTCCCAATACTATCGCACTGGGGTTAGGATTTCAACATATGAATTTGGGAAAGAACACAAATATTCAGTCCATTGCAGCATGTATACTAAAGTACTGCATAAATCAGACTCTAACAAAATGGAGATTCTGTGATGATAGTTAATTCTAAAGCAAAGGTAGGGACAACTCTTGGTGGTGTTAATTTATAAAAGGCATTATTTCAAGTGGAGCTAAACAAGTGGAAAATTAGCTAAATTACCTAAGAACTTTCTCCCTCTCTCTCTCTCTCTATATATATATAGCTATATATATATATATAGCTATATATATAAATATAACTTAATTGTGAATATTCATATTCATTTTATACTTTTATATGTTTTGCTTGATAAAAGTGCAATTTTAAAATATTTCCTAGAAAAAAATAAAAGGCTGCTCAGTTTCAAAATTTTTTCTTAAATTCCTTTTACTAGACAAAAATTAAGTATTAGGTATTGGGAAATAATGGAGAATAAAACAGATATTCTATAATAAATAGCTTCTTTTGTGTATAAATTATTTTTATGTTTTTTTTACATTTTTTACTATACATTTGTAATTTACATTACAAATTTTACATTTAACACAGACATAAAAATACCAAGTTTAAAAATAACATTTTATAATTATATTAAAAGTAATTAAGTCTGTGTATAATAAAAGCCATGTTACATTTTCTTTTATTCACAAGAAAATTCTAGAATCCAGTTTTTCTGTTTTTTTTTTTTTCCTGACTAAAAATCTCCAGCCTCAGAACCACAGCTGATGCCAAAGATAAATAGAATTAATTCTAAAGCAGCCCAACAGGCAATGTAAAAACCATTTCTGCTGAACATGTTCTTTCTACTTTGGGAATCCAAAGCCTAATCTTGTTACATTTAAATGTGTAACCCCTGTCCTGTCACATTCCGATAAGCATCTTTTAGTACTAGAAGAGTAATTTTCTCTTTAGCTTTATAAATTCCTGCCTTTATTATAAATAGCAAGTGATTTATTGTCAACTTGCAAAGTTTATTTTTGAATTAACATTTATTTCCATTTGTGTGAATATTTTTAGGTGTTGGAAAGACATTGAAATTTGAAGGTTTTGATTTGCACATGTGGTCTTGCTCTTCTTATTTATGTCACTCACTCTTCTAACAATAACCCCCTTTATTTATACATTGTCCTTCAAAGCATCCTGATTTAGACTTTTCACTGAGAATTATTTGGAGATATTTGGTTTTTAAAGAAGAGGTAGAAAAGTGATAAGACAGACCATCTAGACACAATATAAATTTATTCTTTATCAATGAGATCTTTTAATTATCTTTTAATCTATTCTGTAAAACTATTTTGGAATATCTCTGCTGTTTATACAATTGTGTGTATTAACTTCTCAAACAGTAAATATTTTGAATATAGATGAAAATAAATATTTCTGTTGCAATTAAAATAAAAGACTTACCCATGTGGTTCTCTAAATCCATAGCTACCACAGTTTTTAAATTCTCGCATTCCACACCATCCTGACATAATTTCTGAGAAAAAGGTGTTCAATAAATTTGGGTTGAATAAATGTCATTCAAGATTTGTGGTATCAACTCAATCACTGTTCATTTTAGGAGAGAATGTTTTTGCCCATCTCCTCATGTTTCCATAGAAACTTCTATTAGAATTATGTTCTTGTTCTCTGCCTTTTCACTTACACTTTCCCAGAAGACAAGGAGGGACATTTACCTTCTTATAACTTTAGAAGAAGGAATTGGGCATGTTAGTTTTAGATACTTCCCCCTCCCCCTGATATTTTCTTCTTGTGATAATAGGTTGCATTGAATTACAAATTCATCTCTTTAAGTTAGAAGCTTATCCCTACCTAAACTATGTCAATAACTGGAAGGAGGGAGGGTAAATCTGTTAATTCAGGGAATGTCTAGTTTCTCTCTTTCTATTCCCTATATGTATCTCTCATTTGCTTCGTGAGTTTGGGTAGATAATAGGGATGCTGTCGTTGGCCTTCTAAAATTCTAATGGTTTATCGAATATAAAATAGTTATCAAAACTTCCCATATGTTTGATGGTGTCTGAGAATCTGCTCTCAAGTTCTTTCTACAATGAAAAATATCTAGTCCAGTCTCTCCTTAACAACTCTTGAAGGAGGTGGCACAACCAGGAAATATTTCTGATGCAATTAACCCCCAAAATAGACCACTGATTTTATTCTATCAGTGGTTCTCGTATTTTAGCACTAACAGAATCTTGTTAAACACCATGGTATGTGAGACAAAAAAAGGTAAAATAAAACATGACATTTTACAACCAATTGCAAAGTATAGCTTCATATTCACAATTTTTCAAATACTATTAGAGCATAAAACCATAAAGGGACAAAAACCAAGACTTTTCAGAATAAAATCTAGATATTAACCCATGTAAAAATAAAACATTAATTAACAGGTGAAGTAGAAATAGAAAATCAATTCTGACATGGACTGTGTGTACTCTTTTCTTGGAAATTATTGCAAAATGGTTTGGTTTGGCTTTATGACATTCCTGACTGATATGGGGCATAAGTGGTCAACTAAGATAAGCTTCTAGGTGAAATCCAAGTGCAATGAAAGCCCTCATCCTCTCTGGACAGACTAATTCTTTGGAAGCTAATTCTTTAGCTCTGGCACTTCTTTCCTTATATTTTTGAGGTCCTATCACTTCTGTATTACAGCTTGCATGAAATTTTCAAATTAAAAAAAAAAAAGTGCCTTTCTATGTTCATAGGTCTCCTGGAAAGAATACAACATTACATTTGTATTTCTACCCTGTTGACCAAGGCCGCTTTTTATTCAAGGAGGCTTCAAAGTCTTGTCTTCTCAAGTGGTAGTTCTCAACTAAACTTTCTTCAAACTTAAAGCCCTTTTCCTCAATCAGTTCCAAAGGACTACTTCATTTAAATATCAGCTCTTACAGAGATGATCCCATTGAGCTGCTTTTACCATAATCTAACCAGTACCACATCCTTTATCATCTTCCAGGAAAATGTTCTCTCATAGGCATCAAACCTGAGAAACATAAACTAATGAAAACATTCCAAGCTAAACAAAACTACTAATAAAGAGCATCCAGCTATGCACAAATTAGCCAAGGCTAAGAGCTTAAGAAAAGTAACTTAATTGTAGGATGTTAAAAAATGTATAGTCGTTGGGTTCATAATGCTAGTTGTCCCCAGTTGGATGTGATCTCTCTTAGCTATGAATAATCAACACTTGGTTTGAACCACTTCTTTGTACTTATATGACTTTAGATTAATTACATATATTTCTGAGCCTCAAATTTTTAGCCTATAAAATGGGGTTAAAAATACTCACAAATGACTAGTGTGACAATTAAGTGAAGTAATTCAATATAAAGTACTTAGTACAATACCTGGATTATGTATTAAATATATATGAATGCTTTGAGTGTATACATATACCCTGAATATACTTTAAAAATAAAAACATGGTGATAGCAATAATAGGAACCATTTATATAATGCTTACTACTATTTCAAATGATTTACAAGCGTTATTATATTCAAACCTCATAACAATCTTATGAAGTAGAGCCTATTAACTTTTTTTTTTTTTAACAGATGAAACAGATACAAGAGAAGTAACTTACCAGAGGTCAACCAAGTACATGGTGGAGTTGAGATTTAACCTGGGTACTGCTGATTCTAGGTACTGTTCTGTTAACCCTTTTGTTCAATACCTCAATTTCACAAAACATTTGTATCACACATGTCTTGCTATGACTTGGAAAACTTCTTTTGGTTGCTGATGATTTTAGCATTAACATAGAAATTGGGTGTGAGAAGGTCGATATATCTTTAGATGTGCCACACTTAATCCTGCTTCGTATGGAGTCCCATTCACTCTTCCTTCAATGAATATATTAAATTTGCTAATTTGTACACAGCTTAAAAATAAATAGAGTATTATAGGATGGAGAATTCATTTCTAGGGGACTCACATGGCAAACAGATATTCTGAAGCCATATAGGATTCTTTCCTCTCTATCAGTCACTGATATTTCTAACTTACTCTGAATATAAAGAATCACAAGGTTTTTATTAAAAGTAAGATTTCCAGGTTCCTTCTTTAGAGAATTTTATTCAGTAGAGCATTGAAATCTGTATTTTTAACAATCAGTCTGGATATTTCTTATGAGCAGGCAAGTTTAGGAAAATCTAATCTAATTTATTTAAAAAAAATGACAAAACCCAATACTTAACCATATGGTAGATTTAATAGGTAAATATTAATTTGAAATTTACAAATAAAATGACAATATTATTTTTATGGTAAGAGCTTAGAGTAAATACCAAAACCATCCTCATTGTTTCATCCTATTCAAATTATTGAAGAAGTCACATCTTCAAAATATGACAGGTAAAATCTAATTTTTGAAACTACGTATGTTGAACTGATCTGGAAGGAAATGTGCTAAGAATTTTGTGGATGGAATTCTTTAAAAGGATCTGGTTACATCCTATATGACTTCAGTATTCAAGATTTGACACATTCTAGCTTTAGTTTTTATTGCTCCCCAACAAGAAGTTATTTACTTATTTCAGATCAGTTTGTATGCCTAATTTGGAGGCAGCAGGCATTGCCATTTCTCCACTTATGCATATAGCCTTTCTGCTTTTGGGGAAGACACAAGGAGGACTTTGGGGTGATAGTTCAGTCCCCAAGATAATAACGCATTCAATCATATCCCAGGATGAGTGACAAGCATGACCCCCTAAGATAGGATGGTTGTAGTAGAGAAAAGGGAAAGTGCCAGATATTAAGAGAAAGAAGTAAAATTGAGATCAACTATTATCTATAGGCTTCTCCCAGGCCTCAGAGAAGAATTGGTGGGTTGTGAGGTAACATAATCTAGGTTCTGATGATGTGGAGTTTGGATATGTCTGGCTTCTATACTCTAAGAAAGTATATTCAAAGAAAGTGCTTTCATAAAAAGTGGACATTGGGGAGGGTATTTGCTATAGTAAGTGCCATGAAATGTGTAATCCCAATGATTCACAGACATGTACCCCTGGGGCAAATAATATATTATATGTTCATAAGAAAAAAGTGATAGCACAAAATAGTTGCCACTAAGAAGCCCAGCTCATTGGGGGCATGTTCTATGTTTGCCACTAAAGGTGCTACAGACTGAGAATCATTTGCCTTCATATTTTTTCCATGCCAAAAATAATAATAACTTTCACAATAAATATATTTTTTCATTTGTTTCTTGCAAAACCTCTGAGAGGAGCTTTTTATTTTCTAGAGCATTAAACTGAGTCTGAGAGGCCAAATATTTTGCCCAAGGTCACACGTGGCTAGTGGTAGATAGGAGATATAGGCCGAGGTGTGGGTGACCCCAGAAATTTTTGTTAACACTCAACTGCTACTAAACCTGTTTTTCCCACCTTGTGTACTCAGTTCCTTGCTCACCCCAAAATAGTGCTTATAAAAATACTAAGAACTCAAGGGTGTCCCTTTTCTTACTAGGAGATTTATCCCTTAGTCATTCTGACTCTTACTCTAGCTTTGATCTTTTATCTTATTTCTAGTCACTAAGCCTCCTGAGAGCAATTCTCCACATTTGAACCCACTTCTCCTAACTAGAGATATCTATTCATAACTACCTCAGTCTCTGGGTTGAACTGATTTCTTTTTCTCCAATCTTTTGCTCATCTATTTTAACTTTTTTCGTGTTATGATAAATGTCTTTACAGCTCCAAATTTCCTCAACTGGACTGATACTTCTGAGAGGTGCATTGAGGTACAATGAGCTTTTAGAAAAAATCAGAAACTAGATCAGGTATTGCAGCCAATGTGATGTTAACAGAAAGGGAAAGCACACAGGAAATAGCAACTTCTTTTTCTCTCCTCTACCCTTCTAACCTTTTTTTTTTTTTTTTTAAATTTCCCTATAGCAGAGCTTAACAGAGCCAGATGGATGGGAGAAGTGTGTTTTGCATACTTCCAGTTCCAGGATCATAAAGAAGAGTATAGGAGGATGGGTTTGGAGCTGAACAACAATACTTTCACTATCAGCTGCTCCTGGATTTTCCGCCTGCTTCAGGGACAACACTTACAGTGACCTGTATGGGCCTCTTCCACTCACTCGCCAACTTTCCTCCTCATAGGCACTACAGTGAGCACTAATAATATCTGAGGTTGGACACTCAATAGAAAAGGAGTTGACTCTGGGGATCCTACTGTAAAGACCTGTAAAGCTGTAACTGCCAGAGGCTTCCGAGGCCAGAAGCTGTCATCAACTATTTTCTCCACTTACAAGAGCAGCTGCCAGAAGACCATGACTTTAAGACTTTGATTAAAGTTGGCAGTAGCAGGTATTTTTGCCTGAATAAGAGACCTTTATTTCTCCCTATCTCTGAGAGAAAGTGGGAACAGACCTCATTGCTCATTTTATATTTAGGTATATGAGTAAAAATATCATACATAGACTAGAAGACTTGATGCCCAGAGATTAGATAACTTGCCTCAGGTCACATAGCTCATTAACGCCAGAGCCATATCACACTCTTGGCTTCCCCCTGTGTGTGTGGTTTTTTTCCTGTTATATTACAGTATCAATTCAGTTTCTCTTTAATTATAGATACAGAAGATACACACCTTCATTTATATATATAGTTATATATGCAACTCTAATTTCCAGAAATTTGGTTGAGTATGTCAAGAGATATAAGGTGGAAAAGGGTACATTTCTTCTCCACAGTTTGTAATCTAAAAGGAAAGATAAGGCGTGCACATACGTAGCTATAATCCAAGATATAAAGAGACATTCTTTCCTGAAGCAAGGTAAGTAAGTGGAAATAGAGATTACTAACTAATACTTGGAAAAAAAGAAGTATCAAAACCTCTCAAAATGGACACTAAATAGTCAAGGAATACCAAATGTAAGTTAATGCAGGAACTTTCAATATTTTAATTAAAAGTATTACAAATTACAATTATGAAAAATTACCAAAAAATCAATCCTTCTCTTACATCAATTTCAAAGGACCCTCCCGAGTGTCCCACTCCAAGATTCTGTGTTCTGACAAGTCCAACCTTATTCCTCTGTTCTCCCAGCTCCAGCTGTGGGAGCTGCTTCCTGCAGTTGCTATCTCAGTGTTACTTGTATATCCAATTCTTCAAAGGAAAGGTCACTTCTCCTGACTGGATTAAAATGAATGCACCAGCCATATTCAAATATCCAAACATCTTCTGAAAAAAAAATCAATCTTTCTCTGACATCAAGTGTAAGTTACCTGAATTTTCTTACTTAAAATGATTTTTTAAAATATTTTATTTATTTATTTGACAGAGAGAGAGAGAGAGAGAGTCACAAGTAGGCAGAGGCAGGCAGAGAGAGAGGGGGAAGCAGGCTCCCTTCTGAGCAGAGAGCCCAATGTGGGGCTCAATCCCAGGACCCTGAGATCATGACCTGAGCCAAAGGCAGAGGCTTTAACCAGCTGAGCCACCCAGGAGCCCCTCTTAAAATGATTTTTAAATGTTGTTTTCAATAAAAATAAGCAAAGACAATACAATGAATAGAACTACTATGTAGCCATAAGGAAGAGCTCTCAGTTAAAAAAAAATTGAGAGGGAGTCTGCATCCACTAGTAATATTATGAAATTACATTCTTCTGTATTTTGTGTTAAAATAGCTATCAATTGAAAGGATAATTCATGCTCAAATGTAGAAGAATACAAATCAGCTCCAAAGAGTTGAGTACAAATAAACTCCAAATAGTATAGTAATTGCTGCTATTTACCATAGAGGTAGCACAAATACAAATTTTGAGAAAATGAGCTAAAAATTTTTTTAATGTCAATCATTAGCCTATTTTGCTGGTAATGATAAATATTATAAACTTCAGTGATGAGACTGAAGACATAATATGGATATATGAAAAAGATAATTTCATAATAAACACCAGTAAAAGAAAATCAGGAAAAAGTCCCAGAGTAGTGACACATCTTTGGGTTTTGTTTGTTTATTTCATGAACTGGTATCTGTTGTTCCCAGATGCTAATAATATAAAAATCCTGAAATGTTCGTTCATTTTCTCCACCGCCTTTAGGCAGGAATATACTTAAAATCATTCAAGAAAAATGTCAATACACTCTGAACATTTGTTGAAATCATTTATAATCAGAAAGTTCGTTTAGCTAAACTATCTCTCAGAAATTTAAGATTATTTTCTTTTTAGTAAAAATGCAGGTGGATAATTCACCCATCTTTATCACTCACCCATACCAAAAAATAATTAGAAGTTTCCTTTATTTATCTCTAGATTTCCCAACCTTGACACTCCTGACATTTTGGGCTGGAGGGCTCTTTGTTGCCAGGGTAAGGAGGTAGGGGGGTGAGAATCTGAGAGGGTGGGGGATTGGGGGGGGGTGTGCGGAGCTCTCCTATGCATTGTAGGATGTTAAGTAGCATCCCTAGCCTCTATCCACTACTAGATGTTAGTAGCATCCACTCCTCCAGTTGTGACCACCAAAGATGCCTCCAGATACTCCCAGAGGCAAAAATCCATGTTGTAGAGAATTACTAGTTTACCTTTTCCAAGCTTGTTTCTAACTCAAAGTATCTTTTTCGATTGATGCCTCATTATACTAATTAACTCTATTTAAGGCAAACATGGGACTTTAAGTTTGGAGAATTTGTAGGGTAAAAGAGATGTAGAATTGGAAAGATGCCAGTAACTTGAAGAATATAGGACAATAAAGCATTTTACTATCAGTAATCTCCATTCATGCACTAACCATTAAAGAAGAATCAGGTTTGAGAGTTTCTGGGACACAGAAATAAGACCACTGGGAGGAAAATGGGAGAAATGTAGTTAGAGAGGTTTTTATGTGTCAGTATAAAACTCTGAAATAGGCATTGCAGAAAGTTTGGGGACCAGCAAGATTTTGCTGGTATTCAAGGATTTTAGAAGTGGTACTCAATCTTATGGCAGTCTGACCCATTAGCAGAAAAATAAAGGCTCTACAATTGACCTGGGTAGGCCTGCTTGGGACCCTGAGAGTCCTGAGAATAACAAGACCCTTAGACACTATTGGGATTTAGCAGGGACATACATGCAAGGCACAAAGTGAAGTTCATAATGCAGTGTAAAAAGGGAATATGAGGGACCCAGTTTGGGGTCAGAAGAGTCTAAACATTGAAAGTGTACACACAGACTTGGAAAAGTGGCTGGGCGAGCCTGCAGAAACTTCTCTGAGAGTCAGAATCTCAATCTCATCTATTACTACACTGTCATTTGTTCATAGACCAAAAAATGTGCCTCGAAATTCCAAATGCTTCAGTCATATACTTGAAATATAATGAGCTTGATTATAAATATTAATTTAAATAAACTATGGGTATGTCATTTTAGATATTTTTTATTATCAATATATTGTGAACATCAAGATGAAATGTAACTCATCTTTCATCTCTCTATTCTTTTTTTAGATGTTTTAAGTATTACTTTTTATTGTTCAATGAATTTACTAAGTTATGTATTCTAATTGAAAAATCAGCTACTGGAAAAACCAAGTATACATTGTATTACCCCAGAGAAACTGTGTTTACATCATGATATACAGCTGCATTTTTCTTGATAGTATAGTATTTTGTCTGAGTTCTTTGTTATGATACTAAACACAGCCGACTACATATTACTATGTTTATATTCATCTATTTCTATTATTAGATTAATAAAAGTAAATTCTATATGTAGCCATTCCTTTTTCCCATGCACTTGACAAATACTGCTAAGTGCTCTTACTGTTGAGGCTAGATGCAACCTCAGAGTTTTACTGAACATGGCACTCCAGGCAACCATAAATAATTTTTAGAGTAGGAATTAATCTCTGTGGTGGTCAGTTTCATGTGTCAACTTGACTAAGCAGTAGTACCCAGTTATTAAATCAAACACTAATTTAGATATTGTAGTGAAGGTATTTTGTAAATGTGATTCACATTTGCAATCAGTTGACTTTATAAAAAGGAGATTATTTTGGATAATCTTGGATGGCCATTATTCAATTTGGTAAAAGACATTATGAACAGAATTGAGATTTTCCTGAGGAAGAGGAAATTCTCCTTGTGGACTCCAGTACCTGGTCTTGCTGAACTTTCTAGTCTGCCTTTCTTAATGACCTGTCCTATAGATTTCAGACTTCCTGGCCAAACCCCACTATCACTTAAATCCAGTTTCTGACAATAATTCTCTCAGTCTATCTATTTATCTACCCATCTGCCATTATTGTCATCACCATCATCACCATCGTCCCTCCCCTACAAAGCTGTTTCACTGACATATGTACTTTCATTATCATGACTATGAGATACTTTTGAGAAAGCATCAGAGAACACAATGAATTCATTCTGATATATCTGCTTTTAAAAAGGAAACAAAGGTAATAAACATTAAGAAATATAATGTCCAGAAAAATCATATTTTTGTCTCCACTGTATTTAAGTCCTGTTTCCAAATCCAAGGACCTTTTTTAAAGGGATTATAGTCAAAGTGGATCATGTTCAGAGAAAAGCAAACTGGCTGATGGGAAATAAACCATACTACATAAAGGAGCTATTGGAACTGCTTGGGTTGTTATTCTATAAATGAGGCTACAAATGTGGCAGGGCTGTCCATGTCCATGGTTACCACGCAATTAACATGACAGAAATATGTAGAAGTGACTCGCACTTGTGAATGAATTCATGACTATTGGTTCGTACAGGTGAATCTAGTTCTATGTGAGGTCTTAGTGCTTTTTCCAGCTTTCTGCCCCTCTCAGAAGAAAGGCTCCTACTTTACAATCCTCTGCTTAAATGTCACGCTCTTATCTAAGGCATGGGAGGTGCAAATAGTAGCAGGAGAATGTGTCTGGAGTTCTGCAGTCAGAGGCAGGGCAAACCACATTATTAAAGATAATTAGAGGGTCTTGTCTTGCACAAATGGCTCTATAATATTAAATTGACTCACTCCAAGCAATCATGATAACAGTAGAAAATATTTATCAAACATTTACTATCAGACACTGATCATTTTACCCATACCAAATAGTTATACAGGTTTAATTGAGTCTCCCTAAAATTCATATGTTGTAGTCCTAACTCCCAGTACCTCAGAATGCAGTTTGATTTAGAAATAAGGTTTTTGTAGATGTTCACATTAAGGTGAGTTCATTATGCTGGGCCCTAGTCTAATATGACTGATGTTTTTATGAAAAGGCAAACTTTGAACATAGAGCTGACACAATAGGGAGAATGTTATGTGAACCAGAAAATGGAGCATAGGATGATGTGTTTATAAGGTCAAGAACACCAAAGATTGCCAGCAAACCACCAGAAGCTAGGGGAAAAGCTTGTAACAGTTTTTCCCTCATAGCCAAGAGATGGAACTAAACCTGCTAAAACCTTGATCTCAATCTTCTAGTTTGTAGAACTGTAAGACAATACATTTCTGTTTATTAAGCCAGTAAATTTGTGGTCTTTAATTATGGCACCCTGAACCAAGGAACACAGACATCCTACTCTGCTTGGATTCAAATCAGAGTTACTCTCAACTATAAACAATAATATCAACAAGGAATCAGACACTTTCTTAACATGCCTTTATTAAATGATAAGGTAAAGTGGCATAGGCTGTGTATGCAGTGTTATTTTACAGCCCTGACATGGTATTGTTTTCCCGTTAGGTGTCAAATGGGACACAAGGACTTGTTGGCTGACCTGGGCTATCATGTAGAAACAAGAATAGATGCATTTCTGATTGGACACAGAAGGCAAAATGAGAACCAATGAGTAAGAGCTTCGCAGAAGCAAATTTTGGCAAACTGAAATAAAAATCTTCCTATCAACAAAGACTGCTCAAAATTGGGATAAGGTTTCTTGTGTGGCTGTGTGGTCCCCATCATAAGCAATATCTGTGGTGTTAGGAAGGATCTAGTCCTCTGGAGACAATTGATCTCTTTAATCCCTGTGAAGCAGCTCCATACTATCTTGCTATCTAGGATAAAGCAGGTCAAAGGTGGAAATTAGTTTCTAATATGAACAGGACTGACTAGACTAGATCTACTTGTAAGGAAGTTATGAAAAGGCACCTAAGTCCGGAAGAAGTGCATCAGGGAAGATAAAGTTATAAGGTCAGATGAAGTTCAAAGAAAACTATTACAGGAACAAGCTCTGAGAAAGACATGTAGGGAGAGGCTTAACAATTACCCGATACTCAAAGAAAGAGCTGGCAAGAAAGTTATAATGATGAGTATTTCATTTTCTGGTGGTGAGAGGGATACACAGTGAAGAATATCACAGTTGTGGAGATCTGATAAAAACGGAGATAGCCAGTACTTCTCAAGTCATAAAATGAAGGTACTCTACTTTCCAGAACTATAGATACTTTACCCCTTCACCCCAAACATACAGAAACTGAGAGCTGCTGATGCAGTTGTGTGCAAAAGAACATAGACATGACATAACTGCTATTTAAAATCTTCTTTTTTTTTTCGTCAAGAAACAAAACAAAACAAAAAAAGAAAGGGAATGCAGCTGTGTGGTTTAAGTGGCTTAAATAAGATATGAAATCATGTAAGTGGTTATTTCTAAACCCGAACAGTGTTAGAGGTGCTCTCTGAAGAGTTTGTCTATATATTTATGTAGAAAGGAAATGGAAACTGAAAACATGGTGCCCAGAGAAAAACAAATTTTGTCCAGTTTTTGGCATGAAACCCACCTGAGACCACCAATTATTTTCATATGTCTACTTTGTAATTTTGGCTACAGACCAGACATTTTACATTAAAATTTTATGATGTTTTATAAAATAGTGCCTCATCCCAAATCTTATGCCATATTAATAGCTGAAAAAAGGACTCCTAGGTCTCCTGACTTATAATCTAAGCTCATTTCTACTTCAAATTGTTGACAATGAATTACTGAGAAAATATGGATAAGCAAAATTTCATTCTCAAATTGAGAGAGACAAAAGTTTGGAAATGTTTGTGTTTTGAGAGACTATTTTCATCCCTCACTATTCTATTATTTACTTGTTTGAGTTCATAGTTTTTTACAAAATTTGATCAGCTTCCCTTGTGCTATAAGATAGTACCAGAGTTGTCTGCCTTATATCTAAACTGGAAAGAAAATTAGGGAAAGTAACAATTTTCATTTCTTAATAAGAATAAGAGAACAAATAATATTAATATTAATAAAGCCAAGCATTCATGAATTTAACCCACAGATTCTAAGATTTACCTTAAATAAAACTAAATCAACCCAAGATCCTTAAAGCTTGTTTAGTTCTTGACTACATCATTTCCTCTGGTCCTTCTTAAAAATGTTTTGTGGTAACAGATCTAAAAAGAGTTAAATAACTTACCTTCCCCCTTTCATCCACACAGGACTCTATTTCTTTCCTTAATTTTTACCTCTACTAGAAAGCTGAATTGTAAACTAATATTAAAGTCTGATTCTGGTTTGATATTATTATGTGTAATAATATATACTCATGCAACACCAATACAGTACCCATGTATTAATTTCAGTCATTTATGAGTAGAAATACAGTAAAACATGATTTTTTTCTATTACTATTTCTAAAACTGATTCAAAAGTAAAGACATTAAAAAATCTCTGTAGGTTTCCAGTTCTTCAAAATTATTATTTGAGGATTTTTTCAAGTACAAAAATGAAATTTTCTTATAAAATATATATATTTTTTTCCTTTTCAACTTAGAATCAACTAAATCACTGGAAGCAAATTGAGTTCTTAGAGAGAGTTGAAGGTAAGTAGAAATTCTTCATTTTACCTAGGATTCAATCATTGAGAATATAGATTCCTTGGTAGTCAATGAGCAGCTACATTTTATTTTTCTATTTTTTGGTATCATGCATTTTGAAGAAACAATGATGGACAGAGGATGGTAACACTCTTTTAAGATATGACCAATCCTGTGTTTTCCTTATTCTTTAAAAAACAAAATGACTTTTAGTTTCCCTAGGAATGCTGCTTCTTTCATATTTGTCTTCTTTTAGCTTTTTCTTTTTCTTTTTTTTTAAAGATTTTATTTATTTATTTATTAGGAAAGAGAGAGAGTAAGAGAGAGCATGAGAAGGGAGAAGGTCAGAGTGAGAAGCGAACTCCCCATGGAGCTGGGAGCCCAATGTGGGACTCGATCTCGTGACTCCGGGATCATGACCTGAGCCAAAGGCGGTTGCTTAACCAACTGAGCCACCCAGGCGCCCTCTTTTTCTTTGTTTAAATGGAGTCCAACATGGGCTTGAACTCATGACCCCAAGATTGAGACTCAAGATCTGATCTGGTATCGAGTTGGACACTTAACCAACTGAGCCACCCAGGCATCCCTTCTTTTAGCTTTTTACACTTACGTTTCTTACCTTCCCTGAAATATGTTAGCATTTTATAAACATCAGCAGCCTAGGGCAAGTGGCAGTTGTTTGTTATTGGATTCATGTCATATACTGACACATTTTCCCCCAAGAAAACAAAATACAAAACTAATGATTTGAATACAATTATTGAATTAAATTTTAAGTTTTTAGAGGGTAGATGTGAAAGTTTTATAATTTTTATCTCATGATAATGTGCTGAAATAAAAAGAAAATTCATGATTTATCAGATTGATTCCTTTATCATTTAGTTTCAGCTTTCTTTAGCAACAAACCTAGAATAATCTATAATTACCACAGACCTCAATTATAATCATTTGTGTTTGTTTTATTGTAAATTAACTTTTAAATTAAATCAACAACTTTCCATTTTAATCAAACACATATTTAAATATATATTGACTTACTGGTTAATATTCTACAGAGCTAATCTCATATAAATATGATAGTTACCATTTATTGAGTACTTAATTTGTACGGTTACAGTGATAAGCACTTTAAAATAATTATTCTAAAATAAAATAAAATAAAATAAAATAAAATAAAATAAAAATTCTAGTTTTACTGATGAGGAAATAGATTTTCTATTAGAGAACTTAACTTGATTTTCCAGAGTCACACACTACCTGGTTAAGGATGGAGAATTTGAACTCATGTCTGAAATTCTAGCTTTTGTGTTTTTTTTAAATTGTGCTAGAAACATTGACAAATTCTAATTTGATTGAAAAATGAAATACACTTACAGCCACCATTTTCTTCAGAAAGAATAAGCATTCTAATCAGTGTTTCACTTCAATACATACTTAAACTGTTTTCTTTTTTTTTTAAGATTTTATTTATTTATTTGACAGAGAGAGATCAAAAGTAGGCAGAGAGAGGGGGAAGCAGGCTCCCTGCTGAGCAGAGAGCCGGATGCGGGGCTTTATCTGAGGACCCTGAGATCATGACCTGAGCTGAAGGCAGAGGCTTTAACCCACTGACCCATCCAGGCTCCCCTTAAACTGTTTTCTTTTAAGAATCACTGAGATGGGAACTCTAAATAATACGGAAATTGGAATGGCATGGACTAAGTTCTACGACAACTTTCACAACAATGAGTTCATATTATGTTGAGAGTAATATTATTTATGATAACTTATTTTTCTCCCCTTAAAAAAAATAACATTTAAAATTGTAAAGGGGGGCGGGGCCTGGGTGGCTCAGTCCGCTGGGGGTCCAACACTGGATCTCAGCTCAGGTCTTGATCTTGGGATCTGAGTTCAAGCCCTGCATCCGGCTCCATGTAGCGCAGCCTACTTAAAAACAAAATGGTGATGGGGTCATATTCTATGCAAAGAGATAGTTCTTAGTCTTTCATGTGCCCCAATACATCCGAGACTAGAATATTCATTCTAGTAACATTAGATCATAACACTGATATTTCTTGGTCTGAAAAGAGAGATGGCACTTGCTTCTTCGCCACTCTCCATCTGCCAATCATCTTTCTAGGCAGAAAGCATTCAAGGCAGGAAGTCCCTGTTCACTTGTTGCTTATAACCAAACACCCATGAGAATCTTTAAGGAAGATTTTCTATGCAGTTAGGAAATGTTGCCATGTGATTTAGCTATTCTTCTTTTTCTCCATAGCCAGTTGAAAATCACTTCTGTGAAGTATGTGCTTCTTGTTGATGAGTAGAGTCACAATAAGCAATATTGGTAGGTTTTGAGAAAACAAACATGTTCACTTGTTCCCATACAGAACGAATAATGGGATAAAAAAGGGGAAAACAAAACCCATGAAACTAGAAGTATTGCTGCACTGCTCATTACAACAAGATTAACTATAAAAAGAGTTAATCTTGGAATAGCAGAGAGAAAGAAAATACCTTCTCAAAGAATTTAGGATAAAATGAGCCTGTGTTGATCTTTGTGGTAGAATCTTTATTCTATTTCCTAGAAAAATGTACCTGAGAGAGCCCATGTTGCCTGGTCTTTATTTTTCTTTGTGTTATGTCTGGGCTTCCTGATTATTTGGAGTCTTTGAATATCTTTAAGAAGATCAAACTACTTTTCTTTTTAAACTTTTACTATTAAGGCTCAAGAAAGTGAAAATAAGCTCACTATACATTATAACCTTTTTCTGTATACTGACTGAATCCTAAGATAATTTTTGTAAGATTTTGAGGCAATGCATAAAATCTCTTCAATCTTTAAGTCTCTACGTTTTAATGAATTGAGCCAGAAAACTATAACTAGCAAACTTTCATTTCTCTTTCTCACAGAAAGAGAGAGAGAGAGAGAGAGACAGGCACACAGAGAAGAAACAGTGAGAGAGAGAGAGACAGAAAGAGACAGAGAGAGAGAGATCTCAGGAGATGGGGATTGGGAGAAAAGAAAAGACAATGAGAAAATTGGGGGTAGCATTGAAAATGTGTTGGCTATGGTCACATTACCTAACTTTAACTGGGACAGCCTTAAATATCATCATCTACAAATTCTTTTTAAAATACGCCATTTCTTAGGAGATAATCCTGAAATGACTTCATTTGTACGGCTGTCGGAAATCATGGTCTTGAATGACTTTTCTCAGAATAACCCACTCTCTGTCTCCTTTAATGCCAAACTTATCAGACACTCTTAGTATCATTTGTGAATGTTAATATATAGTCTTGTAAAAGCCTCTATCACTCAGAAAATTCTACAGGAAGAAGATACATAGTTCTGTCAAGTGATGGCACACATAAAGCAAGAATAATTTATTTCTATAATGCATGTTTCTTCTAGTGAGCTCTGCCTATAGATAATGCATATTATTAATCCCATGTTATACAAGAAACCTTAAAGAACTCAGGTTTATTTTAGGGCCACAGAGAGATTTTGGCAGTGTTAGAAAATAACTGAGAGTTTATGCTTCTATATTTTCTTTCTATATTTCTGAGAATCCCCAAAGACAAAGATGTTATTTTAAAAGTCCAAGAACAGAAATCATTCACCCCCCCCACACACACACAAACTATACAGTGTGTCTGGCACATGGATAAGATTCCATTATTCAGAGCTCTCTAATCTTTCAGGTTTCGTATAATTGCAAGTTTGTTATGACTTGGTGTATAGAATACCACTGATCAGAACCTTTTGCTTTAGTTGCGTTATATAATAACAACAACTTCTTTCTGTTCATTCTCTGAATATGTTTCAGGGTCCAATGAGAGTGACAAGTGTTTCCCAAGTGCATTAGGTGGAATACCAAAGCTGCAGTCAGCTTTCACCCAACTTCTTATAAATCCAATTATTAAACTAGGATGGGAGGGGCAGCTAAGAGAAAAGAGTGGTTGTGAATCCCTCATCATTTTCTGCAAACGATAATTTATGGGCAGAATTGTGTTCCAATTAACTCAGTAGCTCTTCCATCTGTGAAACTGTCATTCCTCCTCCTTCAAGAAATACATGAGTGTCTAGCAAAATGCCCTAGTCAGGGAATAAAAGCATTTTTCAAAATAATATTAAAGATAAAATTTTTGAGCATATAAACCCTGTACATGTTTTTTTGTTTGTTTTTAGGTATATAGCTAAGTATTTTCTTTTCTTTTGGAGTGATTGTGTAAAAACAATTATTCTGACATGTGTTAAAGTGATAAGGAAGATTCTATTCAAACTATTCTATTCAAACTATTACAGTGAAGGTCAACTCTATTGCAATAAAGGAGAACAACTGATCTCAACTCTAAATACAAAACAAGCTGGAATTTATAGCCAGTGAATAATATGAGGGGGTCAATGGATAGAAATTTATTAAGAGGAGACACCAAGGGAAAGGAGATTCTTGCTAAGCTGACTTAACAGGAATTTTGCTAATGTTTGGACAAGAACATATACATCAAGAGTGAGGGATGTTGAACTTGATTATATAACAACGGTGATCAGATGTCAAGGGCAGAAGGATTCTTGCTAAACTGACTTATCAGGATTCTTTGCTGTAGGCAGGCCAACACCAAGGCCTACTCAGGAAGAATGCTCAGAGGAGCCTAAAGTTGAGTCAAGGAGAGCACCTTTTTCAATTATGAATGGTATTGGGTTTTTAATTTTTTAATGTACTTATTATTAGTACAGAGAAATGTCATCAAGTTTCACATATTGAATTTATATTCCTTTTTAAAAAAAATATTATTTATTTATTTATTTGACAGAGAGAGAGAGAGACATAGAGAGAGGGAGCACAAGCAGGGGGAGTGGGAGAGGGAGAAGCAGGGAGCCTGATGTGAGCCTCGATCTCAGACCCTGAGACCATGACCTGAGCCAAAGGCAGATTCTTAATGACTGAGCCACCCAGGCACCCCTTGAATTTATATTCTGCAGCTTTTCTTCACTCATTTATTAGTTCTAAACATTTTTATGTGTATAGGTTTCTTAGGATTTTTTTAATATAGACAATTATGTCATCTGCCAACAGGAATAACTTATTTCTTCCTTTCCAATTTTTATGCCTTTATTCTCTTTCTTTCCTTATTTTAGTGGCTAGAATTTCCAATGCTTTATTGAACAAGAGTGGTGAGAGTGACCACCCTTGCCTTCTCATCAGTCTTAGAAGGAAAGCATTCAGTTTTTCACACACACAAAATATAATGTGATAACCTGTTGGTACAGTCAATTATGATGCTGGATTTTTGAGTGTTGAGCCAGCATAAGTAGACTGAATCCCACATGGTCATGATGCATCATTATTTTTATATATTGTTGGATTCAATTTTTTATGGATTTTTACACCTATGTTCATGAGAGATATATCTCTTTTTTTTGGTACTCTCTTTTTGTACTTTCTGTCTGGTTTTGGTATCAGCAGAATTCTGGCTTCACAAGATGTGTTAGGAACCACTTTCTCCTCTTATATTTTTTTTTGTATGACTTTGTATAATATTGGTGTTAGTTATTTGTTATATATGTCTGTAAGGTTCCTCAGTTAATCCAACTGGGCATGGGGATTTCTTTCTTGAGAATTTTTCATTTTTTTTAATTTTTAAAAAAAAATTTAAGAATTTTAAATTTTTTAAACATTCTTTTAAGGTTTTATTTATGTATTTGAGAGAAAGAGAGAGAGAAAGAGCACATGAGCAGGGAAGAGCAGAAGAAGAGGGAGAAAGTATCTGAAGCAGATTGCACACTGATCCTGGATCCCAGAATCATGAGATCATGACCAGAGCTGAACCAAGAGTCTGATGTTTAACCAACTAGGTCACCCAGGCACCCCATAATTTTTTAAAAAATTTTAAAATTTTACTTTTTAAATTATTTATCTATCTATTTATTTATTTTTGCTTTGAGAAGAGAAAGTACATGCATTCAAGCAGTAGGGGAAAGACAAAGGGAGAGAGAGAGAGACTCTCCAACAGACTCCCCACTGAGGGTGGAGCTCACCATAGGGCTTGATTTCACGACCCTGAGATCATAACCTGATCGTAACCTGAGCCAAAATCAAGATTCACACCCTTAACTGACTGAGCCACCCAGGTGCCCCTCTTAGAAGCTTTTTAATTACCATTTCAATTTCTTTAAACATTTAACCATTCGAGTTATATTTCATTTTGGTTGAATTTTACTACTGTGTAGGTTTCAAGGAATTAATCTATTTTACCTACATTTTTAAATTTATGAGTGTAAATTTGCTTGATATCTTCCCTAATTATTCTGTTATTGGCTGTAGGATGTATGGTAAGAGCTTTTGTTTCATTCCTCTTGTTAGTTATTTATGTCTTGTTTCATCCTATTTTTGTCAGTCTTGTTATAGGATTATCAAACTTACTGATTTTTTTCTGAAAAAACAGATTTTTGGTTTCACTGATTTTCTATTTTGAATTTTATTGATTTCTGTTCCTATCTTTATTATATCCTTTCTTCTGCCTCATGCTTTGGGTTAATTTGATCTTCTTTTTCTAGGTAAGAACTTACATTACTAATTTGAGACATTTCCTCTTTTCAAATGTAAGTATCCCAACATTGTTTTGGCTGTAACCTACATATTTTGATGTATTTTATTACCATTTTCATTCACTTCTACAGGATCTTTATATTGTTGAATTTTTATCTAGAAGTCCTATGATTTGCTAAGATGGGGTATTAAAATTTACAACTAAAATTGTGGACTTCTTTATTTCTCCTTTCAGCTTAATTTTTGCTTCTTGTATTTTGAGAATCTATTACTTGGCATATACACATCTAAGATCATTTTCTTTGCTCTGAAGTTTATTTTATCTGTTTTTAATAAAGCCATGCCTGTTTGGTTTCTTTTTGTAATAATTTTTGCATAGTTTATCATTTCCATCCTTTTGCTTTCAATGTCTCCCTGTGTCAGTGAAATTCACTTGAGTTTCTCTTAAATAGCATGTATGGTCAATCTTCATTATTCACAATCCTATGTTTCCAAATTCACCTACTTGCTAAAATTTATTTCTAACCCCAAAATCAATACCTGTAATATTTTCACAGCCATTTGTGGACACGTACAGATTGCAAATAACTTGTCACTCAACATTGAAATAGGTGAAGGGGATTAGGTAGTACAAACTTCCAGTTATAAATAAATAAGTCACAAAGATGGAGAGTACAGCATAGAGAACATAGTAAGTAATATTTTAATAACATTCTATGGTAACTACACTTACAGTGAGAGAACTGAGTGATGTATAGAATTATTGAATCCTTATGTTGTACATCTGTACATATAACATTGTATGTCAACTATACTTCATAATATAATAATCAAAAATTAAAACAGAAACAAAAACTTGTCACTCAATATACACATTCCCAGCTGGAGTAGAATAAGGTGATGCTCTATCTTCTTGTTTGGCTCTCCTACTGTAAACAAGTATCTTTTTTATGCTTTATTTAATGCTGCATTTTTTTTTTTAGTTTTTTGCTTCCTGTTAGTGATTTCATTGTTTATAATGGCCAAGGACAGTGATGAAATGTTAGTGCTCCTAAGTATAAGAAGGCTGTGTCATGCCTTATAGAGAAATTACCTATTAGGGTTGCCTGGGTGGCTCAGTCCATTAAGCATCCAACTCTTGATTTTGGCTCAGATCATGATCTCAGGGTCCTGGATCGAGTCCACATCGGACTCCATGCTCAGTGGGGAGTCTGCTTCAAGACTGTCTCTCCCTCTCCTTCTGCACCTCCCTCCACTTCTTCACTCCCTCTAAAATAAATAAACAAATATTTTAAAAAAGAAATTTTGTATTAGATAAGCTTCATTCAGGTATGAGTTGTAATGCTGACGGCCATGAATTCAGTGCTAGTGAATCAACTATATATATTAAATACGGTGTCTTTAAACAGAAATGCAGATAAAACAAGGTTATGTTTAATCAGGTAATAATAAAAATTTGTCACCCTAGGTTCAAAGGAATCTAACTCTGTGTTTCCCACAGAAGCAATAGTTTAATATTTATAGTGACTTTATAGAATATAATCACTGCGGATAATGAGAATTGATTGTAGTTGGTTTGTGTTTTTTTAAATCAATTCTGCCTTTCAATTGGTGTATTTACACTATTTACATTTAAGGGAATTGCTGATATGTTAGGGCTCTCAGAAGATTCCTTTTGTTATTTTTGTGTGTGTGCTACTTCTAGGATTTACAATTGTACTTAGTGGGGAGAGAAAAAAACTAAATCTATACCATTTTGTCCAGACCAGAAGTCTGTAACATAACATTATAAATGCTTTTTAGGGCATAAGAAGAACCATACAACTTCAGTGTATCTTTAGCTGAATATAATCCATAAGTAAGAAAATAGACAAAATTTCAATATAATGGAAAAATGCTATGTCATTGAGTAACTGGGGATAAGTATTATATATATTTTATATGTTTATACATATATATTATATATATTTATCATTGTGGTACTCAAAGATAATCAAATTTGGCCACTCGTTATAAGATACTAGGGTTACCTACTGTGCTAGGCTACAAAAAGAGAACTTATAAAAGAAACAAGCTCAGGAAATTGTATTTTTAATTAAAATAAAAGCCTTCAGAAGAAAACCATCAAGCTGATCACTGGCTTTAAAAAAGGTTCATAGGATCTAGAAAACCATGTCCTCCTGGGTTGATTTTACTTATGATTCAACATCTTTATTTACAAATTATTTTATAGGTATGCAAAATTCTAACTACAATTTTAAAGCTAGGTTCAAAGTTTGATACTAAGGGTGCACTCCAGGAAGGTTGATTTGGCCAGTTGGATCCCTATACGTTGACCAAGGCTTTAGAGTCTTCACGTCAGGGTCTCAGCGTTGACCAGACTCAGGAGGCTGACAGGTTGAGAAAACTAATTCTAACGTGGGTAACATGAGACAGTGCTTTGTGGTGAGAGAATAGCTCCATTTCTTGACCGCAGTAGTGTTACTATAAATCTAACCATGTGGTAAAATGACGTAAAACAAAATGAACATAGTATAACAATGTTAATTTCTTTGTTTTGATAGTGATTATAATTAAGTAGGATGTGACCATTAAGGTAAACAGGGGAAAAAACATATGGAACCTCTCTACTCTCTTTTCAAATCCCTGTGGATCTATAATGATTTCAAAATAAATGCTATAAAATGCTATCACTTTATTTTAATTCATTAAGGACAAGTACCCCATCATTATTGCTCTTATTTTCAAAACTCTGTTAAACAATGTATGTATTTTTTGAAAAGAACATTCGAATTAGTTTGTGAAGTCCTAGAAATGAAAACTGATTTTATTGATATCATATTAATTTATGGGTTATTTGAAGGAATTGAAAACCTTGTAATATTGCCCTCCCATCCTTGTAGTTACCAGGTGAAATGGACAATCCCCATGACCTCCTGGACATTGTGGCTTCAACGCTGCAAGACAGAAATCTAGCAGAGGACATGTATACAACAAAACTCACTATAGAAAATGACATTTTCCTTTCATCAAGAAAGGAGTCCATGGGATAAGATAAGTCCGGAAAGGGTTAATAATAAAATGTAATTAATGTTTTAGAAAAAGTAAAGCATCTTTATGTAATTGATATTTGGTGAGATAAGATATCCTGGCTCTCCTGTGGAGATTTACTAAAATTCTCTTTACTAATAATAACATTATCATAGGTCATAAAATATTTGATATAAATAAATGGGTGGGATTTATAATCTCTTAAAAATCATAGTCGTTGCTGTGTCCTTTCTCTAGCTCAGTAATTTCCCATGCTCTAATTTTTAGACTAGCGTTTCGGTTACTTAAATGTTGTGTGCCTTCTATAAAAGTTAAGTGTGGGATCTGGAAAGTATGAGAAACATCCATTGAGTATATTTTTAGGCAATGTTCAAATTCCCCTTGATTAAAACTGTCTAGTCATTAGAGAGAATTAAACCCATTCTTTTTACCATGGTCTTAAACATCTTATGAAATCTGGCTCCTGCCTGTCTCCCTGATCTCAACTCATTCTGATCTTCCTTTCGTTCTACAAATATTTGTCGATTACCAGTTGCATGCCAGTTACTTGTCTAGGTGCTGGGCCCCAAGTGAAAAGACAGGCACCATGATGTACCAGCTCTGATGGAGTAAACTTTGTAGTAGGGACAGTCAGATCTGTCAAATCAATGAATGTTTGCTTCTCTATGCATTTATTCCTACACAAAAATATTGAAGAAAAAAATTACTTGCTTTAGTCCCAACTGATACCAGTTTTTATCTACAGTCTTTTGAATAAAGGAATTCAAGGAGATAAATTTAGCTCTGCTGTTAGAATGAACCAGGTACAAACAACTTCAAACTTT
The DNA here is from genome assembly GCA_028533885.1 of Nasua narica. NCBI lineage: Eukaryota > Metazoa > Chordata > Mammalia > Carnivora > Procyonidae > Nasua > Nasua narica. The sequence continues at coordinate 152,005,193 of CM052810.1, forward strand.
ATATCACTATGTTCAAAGTTTAAGGGAGTCTCTGATTGCTGCCACATTTTGTCCTGTGCCACCATTTGGCCAGAAGATATTGGAATATCTATGTTATCAAGATCATTTCAAAAGGTGTGAAGGATGTCTTCCCACAAGAAAATCAGAGTGCTATTTCAGGTGCGGTGGCTGTCCTGACAATTAAAGTACTAGGCGTATTTCTACCTTTATTCTTCTGTGAAGAAGGACATACCTTATGGGGCTTCAACTTTACAAGTGGAGAATCTGAATACTTGAAAGTTCAAATAACACAAGGCTAAAGAGTTAGTAAATGATATGGGTAAGACTTGAACCTATTCTGAGGTTGAACCAAAAATAGTATGTGTGTCACTGTCAGGGATCATTTAAACTAAGGCTCAGAATGGAGCTTTAAGGAGTTTATGAATCACTTGAGATAATATGCAAAATGTTTATATATTTGAATATGACTTATTTGAGGAAGTAGTCTGTATATTTAATTAGAGCCTTAAAAAGCCTTTGACCAAAAAATAAAATAATTATCCTAATAAAAGTGAAGAACTACTTCATGCATATTGCATCTACTAGAAGAAAATAAACAAATGTGAGTCCTGTATCACTCTGCGGCTCACATCTTTCTCATGTTTGAGAAGCCAGGAGATTTTAAAACGAAGTCAAGAAGAGAGTAATGCTTTCTACCATTTGCCACTAGTTTGGGATGATTTACATTTATGCTTTCCAGGAAGCATCCCATAGGAATGTATCTGTAAGAAAAGGGCTACTTTCTTTGAGAGTAATGACAAGCATCTACTCCTATAGTTTTTTGAATCATCTCCATGTGAAATCACAAAGGATTCACATTTAACCCCTACTCCTTTTAATACTCACACAAGAGGGAGACGATGGTTGCCAATTTGTCCACTACTATGAACCAGCTTGTTTCCTATCTTCCGTAGTTGCCTCCAGAGAGAGCTAAGTGCTAGAGAAGATTAGCCTTAAAGCCTGTACTTACATAATTAGATGGGAAGAGGGACTGGAGACTTATCCTTCAGTAAACTTGGACTACTTTAGGAAATATAAGTAAGTCGGGGAGTCCCCAAGAAACCAAAACAAAGCATTTCTTCTCAGCTCTAAATGTAAAATTATAAGTGTAACAGATGTGAAAGTGCTTTGGAAAAGTAGTTAAAACACTAGAAAAAATGAAGGTTTATGATCCCCCTGCCCCCTCCCCAAAATGCTACATTACAGTTTTGCGTACAAAAAACTGGTAGTAAAAAATCCATTATTGAATAAGAGCACATAAGTAGGGGATGATTAAAGAATGATGAGTATTGTAATTAAGAATTAGCATACTTTTGTAGGATTACCTAAATTTATTTTTTCAGTGATTTTTGTTTTGGATACTTAAGAATGATACTTTTTTCCCCTCTGGAGCACAGAGATTAATATAGGTTAATTCTATTTGCATCTGGCTGAGTGTTACAAGACTGTTCCTATGGGTTCAAGAATCAAGCGAAGATGAATTCACACAAAGCCCTTCTTTGTTGGCTCAATACTCATTTCTGACTTCTTACCCCTAGATAATAGTTAAAACTCAATTCTCTGAGGAAAAAAAAGGGGGGGTGGGAATAAGGAGGGCTACTGTTCCAGCTTCAGATTTCTTTCTTCAGTTTTGGCATCTGTTAGATGAGTCAGGAAAACAGGATTTCTCCATGTAGTCACTTGTGATTTCCTAAGTGAATATATTATTAGATTGAGGAATCTCTATTTATAAGCCTCAAAACTGTGTTATATGCCTGAAGGAGTATAAAGGGACCAAAATTAATGCAAAAATTGGAATTACTTCCCTTCTTACATGTATCAAATTACTTACAGTTATAACCACCACAACTTTTTTATGAACTTTCCCAAGATGACTTTTTACTTTGTAGATTGACTGAGCCCCTTTTTCACGAGGTAAGATTTGTTTCTTTGTTTCCCTTAGGAGACAAAGAAGAATTAAAATAAGTGTACAAATATGGTGGGGAAGGGGAGGATGGCTAATCCTGTGATTACTATATTTTTACAACATTTGCATATCCTAAGTGTGTCTGTTGAAGATCTATTAAAAATAAGCCCTGCTACAAGAGAAGGTACAGTCACTCTAGCATAGCAAGTGAAATATCCTACAGCAGTGGCTGTAAAAGAGTGAGTCCCAGATCACAGAGGCAGCTCACTGGGAATCTATTAGAAATGCACATTCTTAGGTCCCACCCTAGGTCTACTGAGGATCAAAACTGGTAATTTCTATTTTAACAAACCCTCAAGATGATTCTGATGTCCACTAATGTTTAAGAACATCCGTCTTATTGAAAAGTCATCTTCCCTTTCCCTTAAGACAACTGTATAATATTTTTAATAAGGTTAATTTATTTTTATGAATCTTTTAATTTTAATATGATAACTTTTGGTTAAATAAATATTCAGCTTTCATCTTATTTTGATTATGTTCACATTGTTCTCTTCAAGGCTGTGTTCTATGATTATATTTCCTTCCTTTTTTTTTTTAATTTCCTGGAGATAATTATTGCCATTTCATTTGCTTAATTTCCTGTGTTCCATAAGTAATTCTTCCCAAGCCATCTAAAAGAATTACTAAGTATCTAAGAAAATGACTCTGAATGCTGTTTTGCGCTTAGTCATGTACGTTCACCTCTGTCCCCACCTTCCCAGTGAAGGTTTTGTCCAGGATCCCTCTGTGCTCCCTCTGGAATTATTGTTCTCTGAGCCTTAGGCAGAGTTCAGTTTTGGTTTTCTCTCCTGTGGATCTTCTTTCTCTCATATTTATTGTTTTTCATCTTGATTAACTCCTGTCTTCTCTCTCTTCCCTGATAAAAGATGAATGCAAGATAAAAGATGAATGTAAGTTAAACATTTTAAAACTTTTTATGGGAAAGTACTTTTATTCTATTCCTATGCTTGAGAGTTGGTGATTCTTTTGTTGTTCATTCTTTAAAAACAAACCATTAAAAAATAGCATGAAAGCTTTGTGTTTATGGAAGAACTTATCCATTGATGGGTGTTGCTATAAGAAGAGCAACTAATAAACTCAGTTTATTATTAGGGAACCCTCCAAATTCACTGTCTATGTGTCTTTTCTTGTGAGCTCTTCTGTTTTCCCTCATAAGATTCTTTCAATTTCTTATACGAAGAGAGAGAGAAGGATGGTGGTTTCATCCCTGATTACAAACTAGTTATTGGGGCCAAGCAGAAGCAGGGAAAGGCCACCTTTCAAGGCATACACTTCCACTTATCACTACTTATCACTGGATGCAGCACTCTACTGCATCTGTATTCCCAAACTCAAATGTGCACTTTAAGTGGATTTGAAATATTTCATACTTGAGTTTCCTAATGGAGTTAATTAATTCAATTGCTTAGTAATATGAGGCATAAAGATATTAAGAAGAGGGGACTGACAGACCATGATGATTAGATGAGGGGATGGAGGATAAAGAAATCAGAGAGAAATACCAACTTTCTGACTTGAGTAACTGAGTGTTTCTCAGTAGATGATGTCAGAATTTACTGAGCTGGACGATATGAAAGAGGGTTTGGTGTGTTCAGAGAAATGATACACTCAGTTTATAATATGTTGATTTTGTAGCGCCTGTAGGTCTTTCGAGTGAAGATGTCTGATAGTGAGCTATTTCATGAAGATGTCTAACAGTGGTTTCCCATAAAGTGATTTGGGCTAGAGATAAAGACTGAGGATATACTAATAAATGGAAACTATATTCTATATATGGGAGCAACTAAAATGAGTTATGGTATAAAGTTAAATGAATGGAAGATGGAATCATGGGAAACATTAACATTTAAGGGGACTTGACAAAAATCCTATAAAATAAAGAGTTATTTTGAGTTTTCCAAGAAGCAGACTGAATTAGATATACAAAAGATTTACTAGGGAAAACATCTGTAAAAGATAAGAAGAGTGAGGAGGAATAAGAGGGAGAATATTTCACACAAAAATGAGGATCTGACACCTATGAAAGCAGAGAGAGAGAGAAGGAAGGATTGGGTAAGAAGAGTCTCATACTGCAATGCATTTCTCAAATAAATTTCACTAGACAAAAGGGAAGTCCCTTAGTAAGGTTATCCTTTGGATGAGTACTGTTAAGGCAGGGATGGGTGTACACTGGTACCCCTGCCATACTCAGTCATGAACTGGGAACAATCCAAGACAGTGTGGACTTGGTGCAGATACAGTCATGAATCCAAAGGTGCAGTGGCCAGGGCTGTCATCTAAGTTTTTTGAAGTAGGGCTTCTTGAAGATCTCAAAGGCAAATCTTAGAAATAGGAAACTAGAAAGAATGGTGGTACCAAAGCCACAATGAGAAAGTTGTAGGCATTATGCTCATAACTTTGCTGTAAAGAGAAATGATAGATAAATCATCTTAAAACTGTAAATTTCAGCCTCAGACTCTTCCCTCTGAAATCTGTAGTTAATAGTCATGTGCAAAAACGTACATAATCGGAGGCAACATTAATACTGGGGAAAACATAGTTCTGAAGAAGATGATGGATTGGCTTTAAAGTTTAGAACCATTTATAATGTTCAAATGTGCACTTTGAGTTGATTTGAAATATTTCATACTTGAGTTTCCTAATGGAGTTAATTAATCACAGCTGATTTCATTGCAAGCACAGCACCAACCAGAAACAATGTAGCCACAGTACAAGTGGAAATCAAGACATATCACTCCTACGTATTTAGTGATGAGGAAGGGATTTTTTCTAAACTTTCATTCTTACTTTATTAATATATTGTATTCCAATATGCTTAGAAACTCAGTTATAGCTATAAGCTTCTTATAAAAACAACTGCTAATTTCTATGCTATTCTTTGGGAATTTTTAAATTATCACATTTTTCTATTTTTATGGACTTAGTCCTTACAAAAATGGGTCGATATCTTATAATTCCTACCTAGATCATATAACTGTCAAACAGTGGTCCAAAATCAGGGATCCACTCTCAGAAGTACTTTGTATTGTGTTCATTTATACACAAAAGCACAAATATGGAGTTTAGAAAGGACAAAGAGAGAGTGGGGAAAATCCCTATTTATTGCAGGCAACTTCTGCACCAACAAAACCAAGTAATGACCTCCTGATAACCTCCCCATGACTTGAGAACATGATTAGGGAAAGAAATTGTGGATGGGTGGGAGGAATCTAGAAAGAAGAAGAAGAAACCACAAGACCTTAGGTGGCCAAATCCTGGAGTTGGAAATGAAAGGAGATAAGGGAGAATAAGACAATCAGTTCCCTGAGATGGGTGTTTTATCACAGTGCAGGGCTACTGGTGGAAATCAAGAATTTGCAATTCTAATGTTCAAAATTAAATAGTTTTTGCTCTCAAAATTGATTCATGTTTTAAATCTAATTTCTGAAACTAGCTCAGACTGTAAAGTATAAGATAGCACACCGTTCTTTAGTTTGCCCCACAGAGTTAGCCCTGTTCTGAACACAGTATAGGTGTTTAAGAACCATTTGGTGGAATTGAATTGTTGCACAGTTTTGTAGGTAACCTCTAATATGTTTAGCTTTCATAATGTGGTCACTGTTCATATCTTCTTTTGTTTCTGGATGATCAAAACCTAGTGCCAACTCGTTTTTTGTTTGTTTGTTTGTTTTTTGTTTTTTGTTTTTTTTAAGATTTTATTTATTTATTTGACAGAGAGAGAGAGAGAGAGATCACAAGTAGGCAAAGAGGCAGGCAAAGAGAGTGAAGGAAGCAGGCTCCCTGCCTAGCAGAGAGCCCAATGCAGGGCTCTATCCCAGGACCCTGAGATCATGACCTGAGAGGAAGGCAGAGGCTTTAACCCACTGAGCCACCCAGGCGCCCTCTAGTGCCAACTCTTGAGGAGAAAGTCTCTTCTGTGTTCCCCCATGTCTTTTCTTCAAAACTAAGTTACAGGGGGTTGGCTTGGGACCATTTTATTACATTCCAAGCTGCCTCATTATGTACCTGACTAGATATACCAGCCAACCAGGCCTAACAAATTCTTCTATATGAAATAACTATATGTTAAAATACATTCAAGAACTGAACAAAAGTGTGCCCTGACAGCCACCATAATCAGAATTTTGCTTGACATCCACTCTTCTGGGTTTGCACAAATCTCTTAAAAAGCACCAATTTAGGGGTGCCTGGGTGGCTCAGTGGGTTAAAGCCTCTGCCTTCGGCTCAGGTCATGATCTCAGGGTCCTGGGATTGAGCCCCTCATCAGGCTCTCTGCTCAGCAGGGAGCCTGCTCCGCCCCCCTCTCTCTCTGCCTGCCTCTGCCTACTTGTGATCTCTCTCTCTGTGTCAAATAAATAAATAAAATCTTTTTTTTAAAAAAAGCACCAATTTAACAGAATCATATTTGATTTTTAGAACTTCTTGAATGTGTCAATTTTGAAAAATTAGAAGAATGTATGGTTAATACCCAAAAAAGAATACTTTAAAAAGATAACACAGAAAGTGCCTGGGTAGCTCAATCAGTTAAGC
>CM052810.1:152012230-152033941 GCA_028533885.1 Nasua narica
TGTAAATGGAGTTTCCTCCAAATACTTTCCAAACACACAAATATGCAGAGATGTTTGGGCATTCCTTATACACGATCCTCTAGAACCCTACACTTTTCACATCAAAACACTTATTACTCTCTAGGACATTATAAAAATAACATTTTTAATTTCATGTATTCCCCCACTTTATGGTAAACTCTACCAAGGCAGGAATTTTGTCTATCTTATTCAAAGTTAGTTGCATCTATACTCCCTGACTACTTGCTGGCATGCAATATGTACTGAGTAACTGTTTCTTGATTGAATGATAGATAATCTAGGAGAAATAGAATGAGCCCTGCTCCTTTTACCACCACCATGGCTATCAAATTCTCAAACTGCAATCCTTTACAATCCTCTTCAAACCCAGGGAAATATATTTTAACTGTAAATGTTAACATTTTACTTTGGTTGTTGAGGGGTTACAAGCACTCATCCTTGAGACACACAATTATTAGTCTATAATGAAAGTAGGAAAAATACAAATGGTCTGAAGGCAATTGATGTGCCTCAGTAGTCCCTGATCAAAAAAGTGAGGTCACTGACAATGATTAATAAAGACACTATGGTTAAGTTAAAGTTTCAGTCCACTTATGTACAAATATGGTGGGCCTGAAAGTAACTCAGAGCAGAAGTTGATGCCCAAGGATGTGTGTGTGTGTGCGTGTGAGAAGGGATTTGGGCTGATTAAATATGGGGTAAAGAAGAAGAGGAGATAATTGTGAAAGAAAACTGAACTGAATTCACTCACCCATAAATAAAATCTCTGGATAAGCTTCAATGTCTTCACAGTGGCTATGTCATGAAAGGAATTACAGATATCTCTTTTCTAATGTTTCATTTAATTATTATTTTATTGGGCCTCAGATACATAGAATTAAATTCATATGAACTCTCAGTTCATTATATATTATTTTCAAATAGCTACTACCATTTCTAAAATAGAAATTAAAAACCATATTGCAAAGTATTCTGCTCACAATGGGAGTGTCAAGATCTATTGAGTGTCTCTTTTCCACCAGGCACTGAGTTAGGATTGCAATGCACTTACACAAGTATTGACATCTTTTTGAGCAAAATATCAGAAATGGGTGGTTGTTCATGGTGGTGTGGCATCATCCCTGAGGATGTTTTGATAATAATACAGATGTTAGTGTCAGGAGCCCTGTGAGAAATTGCGAACTTGAGCCACAATTGGGATTCAGATGTGTAATGATCTTTTCCATGGATAGAATGACTAGTAGGACGTAAATAGGCCCTTTTGAGAAATTTATTTTTCATTTAGGAGTCTACTAGAGTGGGCCAACGGGGCAAGCATAGCCCATGTATAAAAGAAAGCAATGATTCTGGCTTTCATGTGAGGCTGTTTCTGACTGACGATCCAACAACCTGGTCTTCTATTCTACTCTCTCCCCACCTATAATGATTCTCAGAAAGAAGAGAGATGTCATTTGAAGCCTAAAGCTTCTGGTAGTAGAATCCGCTATGAAAGAGCTGGTCACAAAAGGCATTTCTTTGCTAGCTAAGCAAGAGAAGCCTCACAGACAGTTTGGCAGAATCACCAACGATGCTGACAGCTACCTCCCAACTTCATGAAGATCTGTGGTTTGGAGGTTAACAGTGGGAAAAAAAAAACAACCAACTAGGTGGTCAAAGCTCAAAAAATCAAAAGGAAAGTGACAGAAAAGGACCTCAGGGCACGGTGATCATAGGCATGGGGAGCAACTGCGAGTGTGGAACAAGATTAAGCTCATTATCCTTTTTCAGGCTCAACTCCCACACACGCAAACAAACACTGTGCCAGAGAGACTCAAGGGGATGATCAGGAAGGGTACAACAACAATAATAATAGCCATTTAGATCTATTGAATATTTATTGTTTTATTAGCTACTCTCAATTTAACCATATAAGGTGGATACCACTGTGAAGTTCAATTTCATCTATTTATTTATTTTTGGGTGGAACAAATAATGCTTAGAGAGGTTATAAAACTGATTGAAGATGAAGCTGACTACCAGGTAAGCAAAGACTCAGAGGATTAAGAAGCTAAAGAAGCTAGGATTAGCTCTAAAGATCTTTTCTGTCTTTCGTTCATATGTAGAGAGTAGCAACAAAGAAGGGAATAACTGGCATTCTTTCCACTGTGTACTCCATGAATGAGTCCAATTTAAAAGAGTGCACATGTGTGTATACACACTTCTGTGAAAAAGGAAAGGAAAAGGGAATGGAAAATGGATTGTCATTATTTTATTATCATTGGAAAAAACAATGAGAATATTTTTTCTTTGACATTCCAGCCATTCTAACTTCAGGATTAGAAAAACAGGTTGTAGACATTAACAGATATCTAATTGAGGGTAGTGGCGGGGATCACATTTGTGAATTTTTCCCATGGAACCTTGATTCATAGTTATTGAATGCATGTGATTTGTCCGTTTCAGACACAAATCATTCCTGCTGTGGCACGAAACTCTTGGTTGGACTGCAGGTAATGGACTGCAGTTCTGTGGGGAACCACCCTCTTCACTGCACCTTACATCTCCCTGAGGTGTCTAGCTGTGAGGCCAGGACACTCTCAATGACAGTCCTCCCGCCGAGGCTCACTGTCCTTGCCCACAGAACTATGGAGTTGGCATTTTTCTGAGACCCCGTAATTACTCTCCAAAAGTGAAAAAGTAACCCCAAGATCTTGAGACTAGCCTGATTTTTCCGTGTGCCTTTCACATTTCCAAAAATAGCCACAGGACCGGCTCACTCACCCCTTGAAGCTGACTGAAGTTTCTTTCTTTGGGGCTGCCTGCGTTTTGCCTTTGAAGTTTAAACCTGGGAGCAGTTATCTGCCAGCCAAGATAAGCACTCCCAGGGCTTCCAGGGGTTGCCAGTCCTCACAAAGAAGGGATAAGACCTCTCAGTGTGCTGTGCCATCTACCAACTAGCAGCGGAAAAGAGAGTAATCAGGGTTCTTTCCACAGGGTGCCCCAAGAGTGAATCCAATCAAATTAAAAGAAAGTCAAAAAGAAAAGATAAAATAGCTTCAAAAGAGATCCCACAGCTGTGGACTTGCCTGTCAATCAGCAGGAGCCACAAGCCAATCAGAGTTGAAGTAAAAAATTGCTTGAAAGAAAATGCATTAGAATTAGTTGCATTCCACCGGAGTAGGAAAAAGAATAAAAAGCTGGCTCACCAGTACAATGTCCAGAAAAAGATGATAATCAACCTGTACATCTAAGCCTGTCAATAAAGATTACATATGAAAATCCGAATTGGCAGGATTTTCCTGTGTCCGGACATGATTTTAGCGACCCATTGGTTACTGTTCATGATCTCACAAAACTAGTATAACCAAGACAATAAACCAAACTCTTTTTAAAGAGTAAGTACATTAGCTAACTTGGTGGAGATTCTAATTTAGTAATTGGTATGATCGTTGCCTCCTCACTGTCGTAAGAGCATGCTTACCCATCCTAAGAAGGTAACTCAATCCTTAGGTTCCTAAATATAGTTTTTATGCATATGTTTTTGATAGTGCTCAAAGTAGATTCTTCCATGCAGTACTAATCTTTTTGTTCAGGAAAAATCTGACTCATGTCAGCAATGGAGCTGGGTAATGTATGAGCAGGAGGAAAATGAAGGCTAGGAAAAGCCAGGAGTGTCAAGACCAGGGAAAGCTGATCAGCTTTGTGAAAAGGGAGGATAATGACGTTTGGGGAGTTTACCTGTCCGGAAATGGAAACTGATCTACTTGCACACAGCATTATTTGTGGAGGAATGATGACAGGAAGGACTCTTGCTAAGCACATGTTGAGGCCTTCACAACACTACCAGGTGGCTTATTATTAAGTTCACAGTCGGTGGAGAAGACAGCCCTGTCGGTTATCTATCCCACTCAGAGCACTATAACCTGCCCTAAGGAACAACAGTAAAGACCATGTAATCAAGGACCCCAACTACTCCCATCTCCATTTTTTCTGGCATTGTGGCAGGCAAACTATTGACCCTACAAAGATGCCCACATTCTTAACCCAAGATTCTGTAAATATTTCACCTTAAGTGGCAAAAGAGACTGCAGATGTGATCAAATTGAGGCTCTTGAGACAGGGAAATGATCCTAGGTTATCTAGGTGGGCCCATCATAATCACAAAGGTCATTAAAAGAGGGAGACAGGAATGTCAGAGTTTAACAAAACAATGTGACTATAGAAGCAGAAGTCTGAGAGGGAGAGAGAGATTTGAAAATGCTCCACTATTGGTTTTAAATATAGAGGGGGGCAGTACAAGCCAAGGAAGGCTGTTGATTTTTTAAAGCTAGAGGAGGCAGAGAAACAGAAACTCCAGAAGGATCGCAGCCTTAACAACTTATTTTGGACTTCTGGACTATAGAACTGTATGATAATATATTTGTGCTTTTGAAGTCACTACGTTTGTACCTACTTGTTACAGCAGCAGTAGAAACTAATACTAGCATCTTTTAAAATCAGTGTTCTTGTATAATCTGTGACACTATGGAATATTTGTAACTTTTAGGAACAAGAAACGATGCATACACAGAGAGTCATGGGTACATCTTATATAAACACAGCGCTGAGTGAATATTATAACAAGAAAGGAACAAGCCTATAGCTTAATATATGTTACAGAACAGTCCTACATATTTTATAATTTTTCATACCTAAAACAATGAGTTGCTTTTGGTGGAGAGGGCAGAAATGGGATTAAGGAGGGAATGGAATTAAAAAGGAGTCAATCAACTAACTAATCAAGTATGATTATCTCTAGTTTCTGAACCAAAATTTTTTAAAGGAAAAAATAACAAATATACAGCTTGTCCACTATATTTTTTTTTTGTCCACTATATTTTTAAATGAGATTGTAAAGTTTATCTTTGTAATAGTAGATATATGAAGGGACCTGATGCCAAATTCAAAACCTAAAGGAAATTATGACTTATTACAGCAAACAGATTACCCACGGAAAACTACTGTAATTTGTAGTTACACAGAGTTAATAAAAATTTAGTTTACTGTAGTGAAAAATGTCACTTGGTGATTTTGGATCATCACTGTTGAAATGATCACCTTACACTTTACTTTTTTATCTTTTTTTTTTTTTTTTTATTTGACAGAGAGAGAGAGATCACAAGTAGCCCAAGAGGCAGGCAGAGAGAGAGGGGGAAGCAGGCTCCCCGCCGAGCGGAGAGCGGGGAGCCCGATGCGGGGCTCGATCCCAGGACCCTGAGACCATGACCCAAGCCGAAGGCAGACGCTTTAACCCACTGAGCCACTCAGGCGCCCCACACTTTACTTTTTTAAATCCTCTGCTTTTCCTTCTAGAAATGAAATGCATCCTTTTTGTAAAGTGGATGGACTGTTTTTGTAAAAATAAAAATGACTCAGTAAGAGAAATTGCTCTTTAGTCTCAGTGTGATTTAGACTTTTAAAAAGGAGGTCAGATTGACATTTAGGGTCTAACAATTTCTGAGTCATGTATTAGTATGATAAGAATTAGGAAGAATCCCCTGAATTCTCTTGCAAGTAAGACCTGTTTAAAAAAAAAAAAAAAAGTGAAGGAGAGAGGGAAGAAGGAAGTGAGAAAGAGAAAAAGAAACACAAATTTCAAGTCAAAAGTATGTCTTATTTTTTTTTTTAAAGTATGTCTTATTTTAAGATTTTATTTATTCATTTGAGAGAGAGAGAGAAAGCACGCCCAAGCACTCCACTATCAGGGGGTGGGATTGGGGGTGGAGATTGAGGGTGGGGATTGGGGGTAGGTGTGGGAGGTAGGGGAGAAGCAGACTCCCCACTGAGCAGGGAGCCAGACATGGGGCTCAATTCCAGGACCTGGAGATCATGACCAGAGCTGAAGGCAGATGCTTAACCATCTAAGCCACCCAGGCGCCCCTCAAAAGTGTATTTGAAAAAGTGCAGCAATAATCAGAGGAATAAAATATCTTATGGAAAATATCTGGGTTGTAACTGTTAAATATAAAGCTAAGGGAAACCTTGACCCACTGAGGAAAAAAAAAAATCTAGATTTGAAAATCTTTTTTTAAGATACTAATTATATTTTGCAGGGAGACATTAACCAGGTAAGACTCTGGACATCTGGTTTTAAGAAGAATTAATTTTCTGTTTATCTTTGTGTAATCCATCTGAAAGCAGTATTCATGTTTGTGTGTATGTGTAGCTGTATTCTCTTATGTTTATTTTAATGCTAACTACAAAATCTCTAAAGGAACTAGTATCAGATTTCCCAATGAATAGTTGATTTTTTTCCAAATATTACCCTAGGGTTTTGGATGGTTCCAATAAAATTTTAGAAATATATTTTCCTAATTTTAGGAGAAAATAGAATAGATGCTTTCCCTGAAGAATACGGGTAACTTGCAAATTCCCTGGCAGTAATTTGGAAACTTTAAATATAAAATGGCTCCACGTGATGAATCAGCTTTCCAAGGAATGAAAGGGTGATAGTTTGAGTATTGTCTTTTTTTTCTTTCATCTCTTAGAGTGGATATGTTGTTCTTGTACCCCCCAAAAAGCTACCTAAGGCTTCGAAAATGTAAAGTAAGTTTCCTCCTGTGTTAGAAAATGACTCCTGAAGTGGCACAAATACATATGTTCAAGTAGAAAAAAAAGACATACAGCTTGTTTTCATTTCTTGAATTTCCTAAGCAACTAAAGCATAAAGTTTTATAACCTTGATTAGCATTGAAAATAGGTAAATCTTGGGAGAGCAATGGGTATATTATGTTCAAGATTGAGGGCTTTTTATTCCTCAGTGGAGTCACAATAATTTCTTCCAATTTTTCACAGAATATGATTGCTTTTTAGAAAGGTAAATTAATTTCCCAACATAAGCTGTTTCTCCCCCCCCCTCTGGTGAGGATGATTCTCCTCAAATAGAATGAATCAAATTGTTCATCAACTCTAAAAAATAGTCACAAAAGCACTCTGACAAAAGGAGAGATAAATTTCAAATATTACCATTCTCCTGCCCAGGGAAGTGACCTCAAGTATGCTTAAGAAATAAGTGGAAAAGAAAGTTATTTTGAAATGTCTTTTATTATTTTTTAAAACTAGATAATGGACTGCATTATTTCTTTGTTTGGACCAGCAGTGCAGCTGGGTAGAAATAGAAACTACACAGTTACCTCAACAGTCCCTAACTTCTTTCAATCAGGATCAACATATGGTGGTGGTATATTTATGCTTGAATTATTTTCTAGAATGTAACCAAATGACCTTAATACCTCATTTGAATGTGTGTTTCTTCTGCATGTGGGGCTCTTACTTTGTTAATGATAATAAACTATTATATTTCAATTTATTCTAAGTAATGACCAAAGAATTTAAAGAAAAATCCCAGAAAATTGTGGGATGATATAAAAATGATTTAAAATGAGGTTTCATGATTTTTTTTCGGGTGATTATGGTGCCTTGGTAAAACAATTGATTTTAACATGTATGAGTTGAATGAATATTTAACTTGTTTAGAACTTTATGCTGTCAACATTTGCTGACAGATCAAAACCGAGAGTGTTTAGAATCTGCTACATGAAAGATGTCATCTCTTGCTTTGCCATTTACTTTGATCAACCGATTTCAAGATACAGTAAGCATAGGAAAACAAAGCATGATTTTAGAAAACACAAAAACCTGTGTAATTAGTACACATAACAAGTATTTCATAATACAGTCAGAAAGCATTATTATTTTTCCCTCTCATTGTCTCTTTAAATCTATTGTGTAGGTTGGTATTTCTTGGTTATACCAAAGTAAAGAAACTTTAGTCTCAGTAAATAAGTTTCCAATCTCAAAATATGATCCAATGGAACTTCAATTTTGTTTTAAAATTTCAGTTTCTCGGGCCCCTGGGTGGTGCAGTTGGTTGAGCGGCTGCCTTCGGCTCAGGTCACGATCCCGGAGTCCCGGTATCGAGTCCCACATCCGGCTCCCAGCTCCATGGGGAGTCCGCTTCTCACTCTGACCTTCTCCCTTCTCATGCTCTCTCTCACTCTCTCTCTCTTTCCTAATAAATAAATAAATAAATAAAATCTTTAAAAAAATTTTTTTTTCAGTTTCTCTCCCTTCTGCAGCCTGCGCCCTTTGCAATCTGAATTCTGCCGTGTCCAGTTTATTTGCCACAGAGAAACTCAAAGATATATCTCTAGCCACACTATTGGTCTTCACATAATCAAAGAAAATGGCCATTTATTTTTTGTCTTCTAGTGGTTTTTTTTTTTTTTTTTTAATATTTTATTCATTTATTTGTCAGAGAGAGAACAGGCAGGGGGAGGGGCAGGCAGAGGAGGCTCCCGGCTGAGCGCGGAGCCAGTGGAGGACTCCATCCCAGGACCCTGGGACCATGACCTGAGCAGATGGCAGATGCTTAACCAATTGAGCCACCCAGGTGTACCAGTCTTCTATTTTTCATATTGAAAGTTCTAAGCCCTTCTCCTGAGTGGCTTAGTTGGTCTGCACACCACTGTACTTCCTACCTTCTCCTTATTGTCTCATTATTTCCTTGTCTCATTCCTGCCTTGGATAGATCTCTCAGTTTTAATGGCTGAAGTCTGCCCACTGCAAGCTCAGGTCTGCCCAGTTCTTAGTAAGGCTACTGTCAGCCTCAGAATGTCAAGCTGACAAATGTTTGAAGCTCTAGACACCCTATTTTCTTTTCTTTTTTTTTTTTTTTTAAAGATTTTATTTATTTATTTATTAGGAAAGAGAGAGAGTGAGAGAGAGCAGGTCAGAGTGAGAAGCGGACTCCCCATGGAGCTGGGAGCCCGATGTGGGACTCGATCCCGGGACTCCGGGATCATGACCTGAGCCGAAGGCAGTCGCTCAACCAACTGCGCCACCCAGGGGCCCTAGACACCCTATTTTCTACTGAGCTTCAATAGGAATCATTTTTTTCTGATCTGGGTAACCAGGTCTAAACTGTAGTTTACTAATTTTACTCCAGTTCCTTGCTGAGCTTGAAACCTCACCCTGGCCCTTATCGTTAGTCTTCTGGCTTGAGCTAAGCAAACTTTTCTAGCTCTTGTCAATTTCATCTTTGCTACTGCGGCAAGATTCCACTCCTGTACCTTAATGTTTTCTAAGGTGTAGCTCTAAATCAGATGGGCTGTCTGCGTTGTTAAGAAACCCCTTGCTTAACCATAGCTATTGAAATGTTATCAGCTCACTATCACTGACTCCAAAACTTAGTGCTGAACAACACAACCCATTTATTTAGCTCACAATTCTGGGATTAAGCAGTTTAGGATGGGCTCAGCTAAGAAGTGGTTTAGTTCTCAGCTAGTCACATACCTACAATCAGCTGCAAATAAGGTTCTGGAGTGGGGATACCAAAATTCTCCTCCAGCAGGTTGCCCAGGGTTTGTTCTAATGGAAGAGGCAGAAATTCAAGGAAGATAAGAGAAGTTCAAGGCCTTTAGAGGGCTAGACAGTACTGCTACATCATCACTTCTTTTTAGCACAATATAAAACATTCTTCTTAGAAAAACAAGTCAGCCCAGATCAAAGAGGAAAATAGATGCTACCTTTACATGGAGGAATTACAAATCTTCTCAAAAATTATATGTCTAGGGCGCCTGGGTGGCGCAGTTGGTTAAGCAACTGCCTTCGGCTCAGGTCATGATCCCGGAGTCCCGGGATCGCGTCCCACATCGGGCTCCCAGCTCCAATGGGGAGTCCGCGTCTCACTCTGACCTTCTCCCTTCTCATGCTCTCTCTCACTCTCTCTCTTTCCTAATAAATAAATAAATAAATAAAATCTTTAAAAAAAATTATATGTCTATACAGAGGATTGAAAAGCTGGGGAACTTTTCATGATTAATATACTACAAGTGACCCAGTAACTTTACAGGATTCCTACTCATCATGGACTGCTTTGGATACTAGTACTGGTATGATCCCACCTAATTTCACAATGCTATTTTAAGGATACCATGTTTGGACTTGTGTCTGCTACTTCTTAGGAAAATGCATGGAATAAATATGTACCTTTACGGACTTATTGAGTTTCTATACTTTAAATCCAACTCACTCCTGGATTTATTGTTTTTCCCAATGCACTTTTCCTTGCACAGTGCTACTAGTTAACTGTCAAGCAGTAACTAAGCATGTTTAAAGATTTTTTTTTTTTTTTATTAGAAAGAGAGTGAGAATGAGAGGGGAGAAGGTCAGAGGGAGAAGCAGACTTCCCGCAGAGCCGGGAGTCCGATATGGGACTCGATCCCGGGACTCCGGGATCATGACCTGAGCCGAAGGCAGCCGCTCAACCAACTGAGCCACCCAGGCGCCCACTAAGCATGTTTATATTAATATTTGGAGGGGTTTTCTTCTTTCCTTTGGAATATCGCCTTAGGGAAATTAGATCAAAATGCTTATAAAAAAATAAGTCAGTCAAGACAGGTATTTACCAGAACTGAAGATGCTAAGTAATTAAAATAGTAGTCCTATGGCCCATCTAAAGTGCTCCGACATTCTGTTCCCCCTACACCAATATCGGTTGGAGGTATATTTGGAAGCTGTCATGTCTAAATATCAAAGATCAAGGTGAAGAATCGATAGTGGCTTCTTATTTTTGGCCTAGACAGAAAAAAAAAAAAAAAAAACAAATTTCTCTAGGATGTGGAGTAGGAGTTATCATTTAACAAAACCAAGAAAAATAGAGAGGAAGAGAGAAAGGGGAAGAAAAGAAAGAAAGAAAGAAAGAAAGAAAGAAAGAGAGAGAGAGAATTAAGTGGTATGCCATCAATAATCCACATGACTGCAGACTTATTGAATGTCTAGACATACTTAAGCATGTCTAAATATTAAAATAAAATAGAATGAATTAATCTAAAATATGTTCACCATTTTATTTTACTAATAACTGTCATTTTTGAGTAATACTTTGAGCATTAATGTGATTTTTCTTACTTAATCTTTACAACCTCATGAAATAGGTGTTATTATAAGTTATTTACAGATTGGGAAAGTGAGTTTCCAATAACTCAACTCATCTGACCAAAAACTACAAAGATATTAAATGGTTGAATCTGGGATTCAACCCAGAATAAGGCTGTGCTCTTAACCATTGTGTACAATGCTGGATTCTAGTTTTTTGAAGTATTAAAAAACAAGTGTTAATCAAAAGTACACTTAATCAAAAGTATAAGAAATAAAAGGGGCTTTAAATTAGTTACAGTGGAAACTGCACTTGCTTTGGAGTCTGTATACTCCCATCTCCATTAAACTCAGGAAGCTTCCTTGATGGGGTCAGAGAGATTTTTCAGCCATAAATGTAAGCTAGTTCTCCCTTACATAGGCTTCTCACTTCCAATAGTCATATTTCTAATACTTTCGTTCAATATTGATTTTGTTTTGGCTCATACTAAAGTTACTACTAAACTCTAAAGCCTCTGGAAAGTAGGGAACTTGCATGAGTCCAGCCTTACATGCTATAGAAAGTCACATATTTACATAGCATGTACAGACATGTTAAAAATAAATATGTACATATATACACATCCATGAATTAGGAAGGACATTTTCATTTTTTTTAAGACTTTATTTATTTATTTAACAAAGAGAGAGATCACAAGTAGACAGAGAGGCAGGCAGAGAGAGAAGGGGAAGCAAGATCCTTGCCGAGCAGTGAGCCCGATACAGGGCTTGAACCCAGTACCCTGAGATCATGACCTGAGCCAAAGGCAGAGGCTTTAACCCACTGAGCCACCCAGGTGCCCCTTCATTCTTGATTCTCCTTATTTTCAACCATTCTAGGATCCATGAATTTCTAGTGCTATTTCTAATCATAAGGCTCTTATTAAAGGATCACTTTTAAAAAACTGTTTAGATCAAGAAATCCTGGTTATTTAGAAATTATGTAAAAATAGATTTCAGTTTCTTATAAAAAATTTTAGATTTGAGAATTCTGCTCTTAAATATTAAAAACCTACCAAATATGATGAGCAGTGATGAAAGTACATTTCATCTAGAAACAAGCCATTGGCTAAATTAGTGCATCACACAGCATTCTTTTAATTAACACACTAAAATACTGTATAAGTTGGTAGTGGTAACATATAGGTGGTGACATTTGAGGGATAAACTCTATTCTAAGGGATTAATTAGCATTTATTGGAGTGCATAATAATGGAGTTTTAAAGGAAAATGGGCCCACTGGGCTTGTTTACTCACTTTTTAACATATAGAGGGCATTTTAATTAACTCTATTGCTTTTAGTGCATTTCCCAGGTACTAGAGAAAACATTCTACTACCTCATAAGTAGTATGAAGTAGTACTACCTCATTGACATAAGATACGATAAACCAGTATATTTTCTTCATCATTTTTGTTGTTTTACATTCCTTTAATTATAACCGTCATCTTAATTATTTTTATTCAGTACAAATTAAATGACCGTAAAAGTATTTGCACTGTATACTTACAGAAATCATCTCTGTGGAGACCACGATTAACAGTTTCTTAAAAAAAAAATCTTAGAAATACTCCTCGCGTCAATAAAACAAAAAATATATACTTTTTAAGTGTTTTAAGTAAAAGGCAGATTTTGTTTACATCTATTTTACATACTGTTTTTTATAGTCAGCCATATAGAAAGTGGATATTGGTCCCTATGACTACAAAAGGAGCTTTCTTGTTCATTTACTTGGTTGTGTAGTATTCCATTGCACAGAGATGTCCCACTTATTTTGCTTAACCAGTCCTTTATTGATAGAACTTGAGGTTGTTTCTGCTCTTTTACATTGCAAACAATACTGCAACAAACAACCTCATAGGAGTCTTTCTCAAACACACACTGTACTCCTGGGACAAGTATTTAGAGGTGGAATTGCTCTATAAAAAGAGATGGGTTAGTAATTTGTGCTGGCATTTGTCAAGGTGCATTCTCATGAGTTCATATTCTTTATACCATCACCAGCAAGTAAGAGAGTGCCAGTCTCGGAATACCCTTGCCAACACAGTTATCAAACTTTCAGGCATGTCTCATTTGGTTAGCTAGAAATTGTATAACAGTGTTAGTTTAATCTAAATGAATTTTACTATGAGTAATATTAAACATCTTTTTTTATCTTTAATCTCACTTTCTCTTTTATTGGCTTTGTCCCAAAGTTTTTGATTGGGAAATTTAACTTTCTTTATTAATATTTATTCTCACTTGTTAATATGAGCACATTATGTATTTCTAAATACAAGTAAATTTCTTTTGAGCATTGTGTTGAATGTATCCCTATGTGTATTTATTATTATTATAATTATTCTTTTCTAGCATTTTTGGTATTTAGTTTAACTCATTACCTTCTGGCCCCTGGAATATGGTTTTTTTGTTATCAGAATTTTTAATAATTTTTCACTTCATAGCTTTGAAATCAGCTATTTTACAATTCTGCATTTGGAGAATACATAGCCATTTGGGGGCAATTACACACAGTTTTGGTGGGGACCCTGGGTGGCTCAGTTGGTTGAGCAACTGCCTTCGGCTCAGGTAATGATCCTTGAGTTCCGGGATCGAGTCCCATGTCAGGCTCCCAGCTCCACGGGGAGTCTGCTTCTTCCTCTGACCTTCTCTCTTCTCATGCTCTCTCTTACTTTCTCTGTCTCTCAACTAAATAAATAAAATCTTAAAAAAAAAACCACACAGTTTTGGGAAATAAGATGTATTCTCTGTTTTTAACATCTAAAGTTTGATGTACATCCATCAGATAAACCTTGGTAACTAAGGAGTATCCATTAGATACACCTTATTTTACTTAAACCATATGTTGTTAGTTGTGTTTTTCCCCACTAGAAGTATCATGGATTAAGAGTAGTGAGCACTGCACTATAAGGAATAGCTTCACATTATTTATGTAGTATTTACTTCAGCAAAAAAAAAATATAAATTCACCTTTTTTTTTTTTTTTTGCCCTAGTAGAGAGGACACTACTGACTTTGTTACAAAGCAAGATGTTCCAGGTTTATCTTCTATGTTCTTTTCTTCAGCTTTAGAATCATTTATTCCTCCCAGGTATCTTGTTTCCTTTTAGTGAAGAAAAGTATTTAGAAATGAGGATATGAATGTTAAGTGTTCTCATTGCTGCTTGTGTGTCATTGCTTCTAGCCCCTTACAATGAATATATATATTGAGATGAGGGAGATTAGAGAGGTTATACTGATACTTTCAATTTAATCCACCTGCAAAATTCTTCATATATCTAATATCACCCTTTTTCAACAGTGAGAACCGAGTTCTCAGTCACATTTCCTTATTTGCTAAATCCTGCAATACACACAATTTAGTTTCAAAATTCTCATAGCCATGCTATTTCAAAAAGTAAAATCCAAAAAGCAGAGTGCGATACTTATTTGCAGTGTATTTCCTTTAGGCTGATATATAAGATGGTTAGCGTATTGTATTATGTATTGTCCATGTATTGTCCACTTGTATAATGAAGTCCATTTACATTTAATGTACTTAGTCATACACTTGTGTGCATTTACTGTATTATTATTTTTTGTTTGACCCTGTTTTCTTTTCTTGATTTCCATTTGATTAATCTGAAGTTATAGGCCTTTAAATATTCTCTTTGTTGTTACTCAAATATAGGAATTTATCCTTGGCCATTGATAGTTTAATAAAAATGACATTTACCACTTCTCTGATAATACTAGAACTTAGAATACTCATCTCTCTTTTGCCTATCCCCAATTTTTTATTTATTTTGTCATATGTTTTTAAATCAACTAGTCTCATGACTACAGCTTTGTATAGTCAATATTCACTTCTATTTACATACAAATTTCCTTTCCTTTGTATCTTATTTATTTTTGTATTTGCTGCATTGTTACATAAATTCAACACTCACTGAAAAGCCTTTTACAATTGATTTTGAATGATCCTTTAGTCATTTTATCAAAAGCCTCATGAACAAGATATTCCTGAACTCTTACAGTTTTAAAATTGTTTGATGTTTCCATGTTTGAATGATATTTGATTTTACATAATATTCTAGTCATATTTTTTTGTTTGTTTTTTCTTGCTGATAGCAGAAGTTTTATTCTTCTGCTTTCTAACATTGCATGCTGTTGTGGAAAAGTCTGAGGTCAGCTTGATTTGTTTTTCATAAATAAATGAATTGATCTTTCACTTTGATTATCGATCAAATTATCTTAGATAGTATTAGATATTGAAATTATTTTTATCTTATCTTAGATATTGAAAATTATTTTTAATATTTCCTGAGGCATAGTATGCCTTTTCAATCTGTACATTTAAAATGTCTTATATTTATTTCTGTAAACATTTCTTGTTTTTTAATTTAATTATATTCCTTACTATATGCAGTCAGTTTGCTACTTTGGGAATTCTATTTGATCTCATTTGTTTTTCCCCAAGTCCATATTCTTCTGTCTAGTCCTTTAAAATTATTTCTTTTCACTTTTATTTAATCATTCTTTTTTTAAAAACATTTTTTTTAAAGATTTTACTTATTTATTTGAGAGAGAGAGAGAATGAGAGAGAGAGAGAGGTCAGATGGAGAAGCAGACTCCCCAGTGAGGAGGGGGCCCGATGTGGGACTCCATCCCAGGACTCCAAGATCATGACCTGAGCCAAAGGCAGTTGCCCAACAACTGAGCCACCCAGGCGCCCTTATTTAATCATTTTTTTCCTCTATGTCCCTTACTGTGCTTTCTGTAGTCTCTCTTGTAATTTTTCCAATTTGCTGTGATTTTTGTGTGTGTGAAGTTTTCATTCTTTTCTTCACTTCATGTCTGAGTTCTGCCATCTTATACTTTAGTTCTTTCTGTTTTCTCACCATCTATTCCTTGAATCTTTGTATATATACTTTATATTCTTGTTTTACAGAGGTAATTATTTAAGTTTTTAATCCATGAGAAAATGCAATATGTTTCATCTGACTTATGGCAAATTTTTCTTCTGAGTAATTTTTAGTTGCCACTTGTTTCCCACTTGTTTTTGTAACTTTTTTGATAGTATATTTGTATTGACCCTGCACTGATCACTCCAACTTATCTTTCAAAAAGATAAATTTTCCTGGACCAGCTATTTGCAGAAGGCTGCTGTAGTGAACAGCCTGGAACTGTGTTTCTGGCTAACAAGAAAAATTTTATGAGTTAGTTTCATTTTTTCTTCTCATTAGCAGTGGTTAAAAGCAGACAGCTTTCAAACTTCCTAAAACACCTTCCCTACTTCCCTAACCTTCAACATAAGCTTGGTTATTACCTGAAACTTTAGCCTTTCAAAAAAAATCTTTTTAGGGTGCCTAGGTGGCTCAGTTGGTTGAGCAACTGCCTCCAGCTCAGGTCATGATCCTTGAGTTCAGGGATCGAGTCCCACATTGGGCTCCCAACTCCACCGGGGAGTCTGCTTCTGCCTCTAACCTTCTCTCCTTTCATGTTCTCTCTCACTTTCTCTGTCGCTCAAATAAATAAATAAAATCTTTAAAAAAAAAATCTTTTTGTTCAACTCATTTTTTCTGCTTTTCAGAACCAAACTGATAATAAAGAAGTTCCATAAATCAGCCCCATACATCTAGTTCCTTCTGCAAATAGAACTTTCTACTTTTCACTTTGGTATATACACTTTACTTTGGAGTATTGCGATTTTGAAATTTGAAAAGGTGTTTGCATTCATGGCTATCTTCTTTCTGCATGTGCCCACTACTTAACTTTTAACTTTTATAACAGTTTCCACCTATTTGTTTCCATTAACTTCAACAAAGATGGAATTTGTGTTTCCATTTTTCATTATTTTTATTGTGTGGGTAATTCTTTTTTTTTTTTAAAGATTTTATTTATTCACTTGAGAGACAGAGAAAGAGAGAGAGCATGAGAGAAGGTTATAGGAAGAAGCAGACTCCCCCTGGAGCTGGGAGCCCGATGTGGGACTCGATCCCAGAACTCAAGGATCATGACCTGAGCCAAAGGCAGTTGCTCAACCAACTGAGCCACCCAGGAGCCCTATTGTGTGGGTAATTCTTAAGAAAAGGCAAATATATACAGGTGCTATGTATGACCCATCATCAAAATGGAAACTTTTTCTTAATATTTTTCTTTAATATTGATCTACTATGTTATTCTAAAAAACAGTGAAATATGGTTGTTTTTTAAAAACTATTAACTGTTTACTCTGATATCAAAAGCTTTATGAATCTCAGTTGTTTTTTTCTGCAAATGAAAATCAACTTTGCAACCCCTGAACATTACTGGTAACTTTTAAATCCTCTTTATTTTAGAGCACCTGGGTGGTTCAGTCATTAAGCATCTGCCTTTGGCTCAAGTCATGATCCCAGGGTCCTGGGATTGAGCTCCATATTGGGCTCCCTGCTCAGTGGAGAGTCTGCTTCTCCCTCTTCTTCTGCTGCTCCTCCTGCTTGTGCTCACTCTCTCTCTCTCTCTCTGTCAAATAAGTAAATAAATAAATAAATAAAATCTTTAAATAAATAAAATTCTCTTTGTTTTAAGCCTTCATATAAAAATTACTGAGAAATGATAATGATACATTAATAATCAAAGACTAAAATGATTTTTATGTGAATAGAACATGTATTTTATTTTTTAAAGAACTTATTTACCTATTTATTTGAGAGAGAGAGAGCTCGAGTGTGGGGGGAGGGGCAGAGGGAGAGAATCCAAAGCAGGTTCCATGCCCAGCCCAGTACAGAGCCCAATGCAATGTTGATCTCACAACCCTGAGATCATGATCTGAGCCCAAATCAAGAGTCAGATGCTCAACCTATTAAACCACCCAGGCACTACTAAAATATTTATTTTAAATAATAAATTTAAGTAATTTTGCTTTTAAATAATCTTGCATAAATTATAACCATAAACCAAAGAAAGAAACTATGATGGAAATGACTGAGAAATTTGACCCAATAAGGTGAAAAACAAAACTTGCATGCAGTGAAACAAAGACATAAAAAAATTAAACTGGAAATCATGATTTGCAATATATATAGCAAGTTAAAGGTTTATAATTTAATATATAAATAATTCTGACAAAACAATTGTGGAAAGATCAATACAAGATTTAACAATGAGCAAAGGGACATTTTCTAATCATATTTGTCTTCATAAATTTGCATTTAACCCAACCATTTCTTATGTTTCTACCTGTACTTTATCTAGTATTACTGTTTTTAGAAGAAATGCATCAAAATGAGAATAATGATGCCTTCCTTACAAGAAAAAATTCATTCGGCTAATAAACATGAAAATATTCAAGCAGTATAATAAAATAAATAAAAATTAAAATGATGAGGCAGCATTTTTTTCCCTAGGAGATTAGTAAGGCTAAAAAAAAAGTTATGGTCAGATTAAGGAAATGGATTTTCACATGAAATATAAATTAGAATGTACATTGGCACTGGCATAAACTTTGACCTTTAATTTTTTTTTAATAAATTTTTTTGGCCACTTCAACTCAGAAATTAAGTTTCTGAAAATTTATCCTCAGAAAAACTCTGTAAAGAATATTAATCATGATATGGTTCATTTAAATGAAAAATAGGAAAAACTTAAATGTCTAACATGGAAGAACTGGATGAATAACTCAGGTTTTGTGAACATAATGAATATTATGTGGCCATTAAAAATGAAACAGATGGTAGCTACACTTGTGGTGAGCACAGCATAACTTGTTGAATCACTTTGTTGATTGTTACACATTGAGATACACTGTAAGTGTAAAATGCACTCCAAATTTCAAGGATGTGGTATAATAAAAGGAATGTAAAATTTTTATATTGGATACATAGTAAAAGTGCAATACTTCAGATATATTAGGTTAAGTAAAATACATTGTTTACCTTAAATTTACCTGGTTCTTTTTATTCTTTTTAATGTGGCTACTAGAAAACTTAAAATTACATATGTGGTTCTATGTTACATTGCTAATGAATAGTGTTGCTCTACAGAATAAAAGCATGATTTAGTGCAGAAGCCACAAATTAGAAGAGAATGCTTAACCCACAGAACTCTGTTATTGGTTAATGTCATGTTTTAAAACCTTTCCATTAATTACCCACATTATATACATAATTTTTGAAAAATTTTGATATCTGACTTCTCTTGGAAAATTAGAAAATTGGGCAAAACTGCATTCATGGATTTGCTTTTACGTGGCAAGAATTTGCTGGAATTGACAGTGACTACTCCCAGCTAGCTCAGAGGTCTCCATTTTGCACAGCCTAGCTGCCAATAAGAAATAAAATGACTCTGACAGACTTCTAAAGACATTTGAGTTTGAAATCCTTGGGACACATGACAGGATGATGTAAAAGAAGTGGGGATTTTACCCACTAAATTTGTTCTAGCAAATGTTCTCTACATTGAACAGTTTCCCTTTTTCTAGCTACAAAAATTGATCAACATTTTACAAGGTGAAAATCCCATTGAACATTTTAACAGGGGCTCATAAATCAGGTAACAAAACCAGAATGAAGCAACATCTTACATTTTAGTACAGAAAATCCTGGTTACCTTTAATCCAGAGTCTGCTCCTTTAAATTTTAGGAACCTCCCAGGTCTTCTCTGCACTATTGGCCTATATGACAGGCTTTAATTAGCACAGATTTTTCACGTTCATGGATAGATTAGAAATTTGGAAGCACTTAATGAAAAAGGTCTGTTACCTTGACCAGTCTGAAATTGCAGTTAGAGGACATTTGCTTGCTCCAAAGGCTGACTGCATACAAATATATGAATATTAACACTATGCATACAAAAATGAAGTTTTTGTCTTTTTACTAAAGGAATATTCATTTTGATCCACTGTTAATACCCCTAAAGAATGTGAGTGGTATCTCTATGTAATACCTATGAATTAAGTATAACTAGATTTTTTGACACTCATTCAGTCATCATAGCTTCCCTTTGGCCTGTTGAATTAAAGAAAATGAAGTGAAAAACGATCCTATTTCTCTTCTGTAGCTCTCTCCCCAAATGCAGTTTACAGCCTAATAGGATAGAGATTAACAAATAAATAGATAGACAAATAGAGACATATACTTATGCCTGCATGCATGAATGGCACATATATACATAAGTAAATAAGTGGAATGGTTACACATTATTGTAAGTGCAATGAAGAAAAAAGAGCTGAGGTAAAGAATGGTTTAAGGAGATAAAGTGGTGGTCAGGAAAGATCTCTTGGACGAGGTAGAATTTTAGGTGAGCTCTGAAGAAAGAGAAGTAGAGAGATAGATAAAGAATAGAAGAATGTCCCAAAAAGAAGAAAGAGCATCTTCAAAAACCTCAAGGCAGTCATGTGTATTCCAGAAATGAAAGAAGGCCAATATGGCTGGGACGAATACAGACCTGGCTGCCCAGCCTGGGAGTGGTGGAGTGGACCTGCCTGGACACCATCATCCTGACTGACATGGCGCCATTGTAGTGAGGCAGCTGGACATCACCATCCCAGGCAGGCTGTCCACATGCCTAGCACAAACCACACAGCCCACAGCACTCACCAAACGAGCAAGACTACACCAACTGTCCAGCCTGTGGTACCAGAGGCTTTGCTCTTCTCACTTAGCCTTGAACTGTTCCTTCTTTTGTTTTTCTTTTTGGCTTTATAAAATCTACCCTTTCTCCAACCTCCTCATCCAGAGCCGAGACCCTGCTAAATTGGGCTCCTTATCGGGCAATAAAATTTTTCACTCTGTGCTCATTCTTTAGACTCTTAAACTTTACTTTTTCTTTAATGTTTAAATAGACTTGGGTACAGAGCAGTAGGGATGAACTGGGAAGGTAGGAGTCAAAGAACATGGGAATGGAAAGAAGTTTGGGTTTCATCTGAAGTATAAAGTTAGATAATGGAAGGGCATTAAAGTAGAGAATGTGACAAATCCAACTTATATTTTAAGATAATTATTTTCACTGTTTATAAAAAATGTTTGAAAGTGGGTACGTATGGGAGCAGGTCAGAGACATTAGAGAAGGTGTATTTGGGTGTAGAAGTGGATGTGCTTTAAATGGATGTGAGAGCAACATGTTGAATTAATAAAATCATGCTAACAATAAATGTTGGCAATTTCAACAATTGATGAGGAGAAAAAATCAAAATTTATTGAATGCAAGCTACTTTATATGTTTTTTACATCAAATCTTTACCCAAGCCTGAATGTGAGATTGAGCTCATTTTATAGTTAAGAAAATGCAGGCTCAAAACAGGTTGCCTGAAGTCACACAGTAACTAGCTAAGATCCAAACCAGATTGTAGGATTACTGAGCTTGTACTCCCACATATATAAATTTAATTAATTAACAAGCAATGCTTAGAGACTGTTGTTTGCAAACTTATGCACTGTTACCCAAAAAGGGAAAACAACTGAAAAGAATCTTAAGCCTTCATTTACTATTATGTAATAAAAACACAAATATGATTTTTTCTATAAAAAGAATGTAAAGTTTTAAATTTGTCTTATTATCAATGGGATTTTTAATAGGTATACTCCAGTTCCACATCTCAAAAGTAGCTTCACTTGAAGTTTGAAGCAAACCACATTAAATCAAACATGTGTTTTCTTTAAAAATCCCTAGTGAGGTGATTCTAGCTTCTTCAAAGACAGAAATAGGTAGGAGATAATGGAAGAAATCAAGCCATGATCTAAATAAAAGACTATTGATTTGCCAGTAGCTTTTCTAAAGCTCTTTTTTTTTTTTTTTTT
>CM052810.1:152034441-152158591 GCA_028533885.1 Nasua narica
AAAGATAAGTTTTTGTTTATTTGCTTTTTTGGCAAATTATGATTGCATATAACAGACAAAAGTAAGATGTTACTCTTTTCCTAGGGAAGAAATCCACCAACCCAAGTTATTACAATCTGGTAAATTTTAGGACCCATTTTTGAATTGTCAGGTGTAACGTGGCTGAATAATAATTAGTCATAAAGTATTTTCACTAGTTAAATCTTGATATGATATTTCACAAGGTAACTCAAACCTCTCGTTGCTTCTATTATTGTTTGGATGATTCGATTGTTTCTTGTGTTTTGTGCTGCTACATCTAGAACTTTTGGGATATCTACCCCTACAAAGACAGAACAATATAATTCAAATCTGGCATTGTTAGTTACCTTACATTTAAGCAATGGAGTAAAGATGATGCCAAAATTTTTCAGTGATATATGTGGTACACAGGATTGTAGTTATGCATTCTATTTTTTTTTCTTATCACTCAAAAGAAACATAATCCAAGAACAATCACTGAATGTGAGATATAGATACAGATATAGATAGATATAGATATGACATAGAAATATTTATTGATTTGATTATTTATTTATATTTAACCTAGTTGAATAATAGTGTAAACACCAGTATTCACTAGAATACCAACTAGTAGCTTCCAGAGATCTGATCTGGTATATGTTGAGCTTTGACCAAGCAGTATTTTTTTGACTCATACACTAAAACCTAATATTATTTACAAGTTTTGGGGCGCCTGTGCGGCTCAGTGGGTTGGAGCCTCTGCCTTCGGCTCAGGTCGTGGTCTCAGGGTCCTGGGATGGAGCCCCGCATCAGGCTCTCTGCTCAGTGGGGAGTATGCTTCCCCCTCTCTCTCTGCCTGCTTGTGATCTCTCTCTCTCTCTGTCAGATAAATAAATAAAATCTTTAAAAATATATTATTTACAAGTTTTTCTTCATTAAATATAGGTTAGTCAGAAATTTCACTCTTGATTATTACTGACAGAGAGCAGTTTCCAGGTAGTTTCTGATTTTCCTGAGTCATCTTGGGGAAAAAAAATCAGTAACAATAAGGTCATCAACCGATTTGTTCAAAATCCGACCATGAGTCAGTAACAAGAGTGAAAAACAACAGCAAAACATAGAACTAATGAGCTTTCAGTCCTTTAAAATATAAACACAATTATTATCTCAATAGGGCTAACGAAGACAAAACTACAATCTGTCCATTTTAGATGATGAAAAAAAATACCATCAAAAGCTAATCAAATTCACCAGTTTTAAAGGTTAGAATCAAAGGCTAATCATGATAATCCCTTGAAATTAGTCATTAAAATGAACTACTGCCTCTTAGGCAACAAATTATAAAGACTTTTTTTTTAACTTATTAGGAACATCTCCAGAAGGAATTAAAGCATCTGAATTTAAGATTTAAAACTTAGAACCTTTTCTTTCAGGGATACAAAATAGAAATTAAAATAATCACTTTTCCTTTTATAAAAGTATGTCATTGTGAATCTGATGACAGTTGCTGGAAGTATGCCAGTATTTTTTTTTTTTGATGTGACATAAATACATGCCCTTTTAAATAAATATTCCCATTTTAAGAGATTCACTTGAGAGGCACATACCACTAGGTTCATGTACCATCTCAATATGAAATGGGAAGAAGTTTCAAAATGTTTACTTAACACCTGGATAGGAAAAATTGCACTAAGCTTAAACAGGCAAGGAAAATTATTCAAGGCTATTGCCATGGGAGAAGAAGGACAGAACTCAGTTTAAGCTCAACTCCATGAAACGAAAGAGCTCAAGCATTTTTAGATGATGAGGTGGAGGTGGAAAGAGAGGAGGCCATGTTTGATCACTAATTGGCTTTACCTAAAGGAAAAGTAAATTTTCTCTTATTTTCATGACAAGAGGTAATTTTATGACCCAGAGAAAGGAGTCCACTGAAATCAGGCTCCTCTTACCCTCATACAGAGACCAGGGGAGAGAGGCTGGGAGATAGGAACATTATTACCTTACTGATGACATTTCAACAAGTTGGTTCCCAGATCCTTGAAAAAGGCAGTCCAGAGTTGTACAGCTGGCAAGACGCTTTAAAAAGATTCATATCTCAAAGGGGCAGAAAAAGAATTTGCAATGATAAGTTTTCTAAAGAAAGGGTGGTTAGGGGTCTAGAGGCAGGAAGAAATGTGATCAGGCTGAAGGAAATGTTCAGGACATCTTGGTCACATCTCACCCTCAAAAAAATAAAGCAAAACAACATTATGTTTACACTTTCTTAGAAACTTTCTTACAAAGAGAAGATCAAGCAGCTGGGTAAAGATGTTTAGCCTCTTTATTTTTTGTTGCATTGTCTAGAATTTTTTAACCAAATTTGTATTTTCTAAGGGGAAAGGCTTTGAGTCCAGGGGAAGGACAAACATAAAGAAGAGGGTGGGTTGGCATGAACTTGGACTGGAAATGGATGATTTGGGTTAAGCCTTAAAAGTAAGGATGGACTAGGTGAGGTCTCAGCGGAGAGCACAGCACCTGGAGGCTGAGGTTCATTTTCAGGCAATTACTCTGAGGTATGGAGAAGTTCACTGAGCTGCTGCTGGGTTAATTGTGTAAAAGGTTAAATTGAACAGAAATCAAAAGGTGGAAATCTAAACAAGTGCAAATAAGTATGAGAGGAAAATGGCTAATAGTAAGCCTTTTTACTGTTTTCTAAAAACTGCAGATCTCTACCTATATGTGTGCATTTCTTTAAACATTTCCAATTTTAAAATCAGCGATTACTCCAATAGGTAGCAACTTCTCTTGGCTTTTCCCGTACTAAGTACACAAGGGTTTGAACTCTCTAGTCTTCTCAAAGAATGATTTGGGCATCGTCAAGTTCTTTTTTTTTTTTTTTTTTTTTAAGATTTTATTTATTTATTTGAGAGAGAAAGAGAGTGAGTGAGCAAGAGAGAAAGAGCCCAAGGGGCTGGGGGAGGAGGCAGACTTCCCACTGAGCAGGGAGCCCAATGCAGGGCTCAATACCAGGACCTAGATCCTAGGACTCAGATCCCAGGACCCTGGAATCATGCTTAATCCACTGAGACACTGAGGTACTCCAAGGGATTGTTGACTTCTATATCACCTGGGATGCTGGTAAAAAAATGCAGTTTCCTGGGGAACAAAGGAAGATGAGAAGCAGACCAAAGATGGGGAACATAGGGGAGTGGAGGGAAAAACCATTATGAAAAGGATGAAAGAAAGTAAATACTGAAGGAGATTGGGGATAAGGTAAATTTTTATCAAGCTATTAAGGTGATTCTTATGCACAGTAAAGTTTGAGAACTGCCAAACGTATAGGAAATGTACACTCTTTCTCTGTTCTAGTCTAAAATAAGTAGAGAAAGAATCCGATGCAAAAGAAACTATCGTTTTGCAGTATTTTAAAAACACTGATGATTAATTTTTTCCACTAAAATTTACACTGGCCTGGCTTTTACACTGAAATAGTAACTGGCTTGTAGGAATTCAAGAACTAACAATAAACAAATCATAAGATATGAGAATGGCAAAAATAATTAAATATCCTTCAGCCCAATCAACTTAATTAGCTCTGAATTTCTAAAACACCCCAGAAAAAATTAGCTTCCCATCTCATATATCCTAATAAAGTAATTCTCCTAAAATATCTTTTTAATAACAGCAACCTGGGAATGTCTGCACTGTCATTAACACCTTAAGATGACTTACTTTGGGGACAGACAGTCTTTTCTCCTAGGAGCTTGATATAATCTTATAAATAAAATAATAGTATTTATAATAAGGGAAGAAGAGTGAAGAGGAAAGTACATGGAGCATTATGACCCAGGGGCAGATTTAAATGGAGTACCAGAACAGAAACATTTGCTTGCCAGGAGGTTAGAAACAGGAATTAGAAGGTCAGAGAGAAATAAGGAAAGAAGAATGTGAAGGAATGAAGGCAAATTATTTCAATTTTCCCCATTACCAGCTCTTTGTCTAATGTGGTTTGGTTTACAAAAAATTTACCAAAAAATATGTTCATATTCAAAATGGCTCTCTACATAGATAAAAATTGCAGTTATTTTATTGAGGATAAGGAAGTATTTCTTATTCAGTGAAAAAAAAGAACCACTATAACAGTATAATAGCCCAATAGACATAAACGGCAGTTAAAACAATTCAATAAATGACTGATATGATTCTATTTAAATTTAATCAAATCTCTGTTTGCTTGACAATGTCGACTTGTAAATTTTATAGTTAAAAAGCTTTCTGTGCCGCTATTAGAAATTAGAATCTTCACACACTTTCGGTATTTCCTTGTGTGTGTGTGTGTGTGTGTGTGTGTGTGTGTGTATTTCCTTGCAGAATATGTGTTAGTGTGGCCACTTTTGGTTCCAAGAGATGGAAACACAAATTGACTGGCTTGAGAAGCTTAAGAGGCAAGGGAGAAAGAAAGCCCTACCACGGGTGGCCATAGGAAGGGAAAAGTAATTCCCATGATGATATAGGATTTGGGTATTTTTAATAAAAAATAAATATTTTTAATAAATAAATAAATTAATAAATATTAATTATTTTTAATAAATATTAAATAAATAAATAAATATTTATTTAATAAATAAATTTGGGTATTTTTAATTAATAAATAAATATAAATATTTATTTATAAATAAATAAATAATTTTTAATAAATTTTTAATAAATAATCTTGTTTAATTTTCACAACAATCCTGTAAGGCAGAAATAAAAAGAACCTTTTTACCTGAGAACACTGAGTAAGTAGGACCTTATCACTCTGATTGGTGTTGGGGATGGAGACTTCTGATAGCAGAGCCTGTTTCCTTAACCGCTCACTGTTCCATCTCCCAGCTCCAGCCCCACACCACCCCAATTCCTTGGGTTCTGGAAGACTTTACAAACATCCCAGGGAGGGATCTTCTCTGAATGTGTCATAAGCTAGTGCTTTATCCAGATTACATTAACAACTAACAGAGCGATAGCTATGTCAGCCCTTTAAAGAAGTGAGGAGACATTTGGCTGATTTTGGATTTTTCCACCCTTGTCCTGACAGAAGGTATCCACGAAACAAAGCACAATGCTGTCTTTTCCCTCAGCATAGAGTGCAAAAAAGTCACACATCTAGGCATTGATTTAGCTTTCAACTGGCATCTTTTAAACTAGATGTGAAAAAAGGGTTTAAATTCTTTGGGATGGCTGGCAAGACCCTAACTTCTTGCTTATTGATTTTTATGTTATTGCTCCTGGTTATGAATTGTGGATTTAAAAAAAAAAAAAAAACTTTATGGTGGCTAATAAAAGCAAAAGCCAGAAGAAAAATCCAGCCCCCATCCCACACTGCTCCCATTAGTTTCTTTCTTTCAATGTAAATCTATAAACAGAATTTGGAAAAAAAAATAGTATATAAAAATCCAATTTGTGCCACAGAAAAGCATGAAGAAATTCCAAGGTATAAGGACTTTGTATGATAAACAAAAAGGGAGCAACTCCATTTCTCCTGGAGACAGAGGCAAGAGAGGACGTTAACCTTTTCTTTGCTGAAAATTACACGTGATGATCAATAACGAATTACACTCATTAGTCACTGAAAAAGGAAGGACTAGTGTTTTTGCTTTCATATATCCAGTCCATAATAAAGCATCAGGTTGCACAATTTTTGTATTATATCATTGCAACAGCGGGAATATGAGGTGTTGAATTGCTGCTCCTTTGCAAAGAATTACAGCTCATGCGTTGTTTTTATTATGGTTCATTGGTGATCCTGGTCAATCTGAATATATAGCCTTAGCATTTTCAAATTCCAATTTGACAAATAATGTCCTGAAAAGTATGTGCATAGGGAGAAGGCAAATTCTTTGTATGCATACATTAAATAATGGACAGGTTTTATGTTTCATAGGAAATGCTATATCCTAAAAATATTGTCTACTAAATAAATAACATTGCCATTTAATTCAAAACCTTAGAGTAATAAGGTTTTAAGGAACAAACACCATTGCTCCAGGATTCGATTTATGATTAGAAGAGGAGGTCTTCTAGCCTCCTTTCTATTAGTACCTTAAAATTCTCAGAGATGACATTTCTGACCTCATGGGCAGCAGGGATCAAGTGGAAAGCAGTCAAAAAACAAAAGATTGATTGACAAGCACCATGAATGCAAAGGATAATGGAATTAACAACTGTACAATATAGAAATTGAGATACTAATAATGACCACTTGATATAAAAAATATGAGGTGTGGGCGCCTGGGTGGCTCAGTCGGTTAAATGTCTGCCTTCAGCTCAGGTCATAATCACAGGGCTCTAGGACTGAACCCCACACAGGGCTCTTGGTCCAGCGGGGACCCTGCTTTTCCCTCTCCCTCTGAGCTTCCCCCCTGCTCATGCTCTCTTTCACTATCTCTCTCTCTCTCAAATAAATAAATAAAATCTTAAAAAATATGGGGTGCACTAACATTTCAGAATAAGTATTGTCATATTCCTTTGGGAGGTTTTTTTTTTGGTAGCAAATAGTTTATGCAGAGAAGATACATTAATTTAAACAATTCTGTGAATTTTTTTTTTTGGTAAGTCTAGAGTATAAATCAGTACTCCAAAATCACATGTAGGCCTGTATGGCGCATGCTGGAAGGCTTTCATTGAGCTTCTCTGGTGTGAGTTCTTGTGTGCCCAGCACCCTGCAAAGTTCTTTGCATTTGCTAATTTAATACATTTATCCTGGACAGAAAGTGTGATTCTCCAAGTTTAAAATACACAACTGTAACTCAGGGATATTATTAACTTCTCTAGCACCAAACTGGGATTCAAACCACTGTGTTGGATTCTGATGCCATAGCATTTTCTGTCGTGCTGCTCTTGCTCAATTTATCCGACTTGAAAAGAAAGACAAATTAATCTCTGGTGTCCCTCCATTTTTTTTTTAAACATTCTTCTGCAATTTCCACTTCTTCTCTACCTCATATAAGAAGCCTAGGCTGTCTTTCCTTTACACTTCTGTTCCCATACCACGCCCACAACACACGTGAACACACACATACATACATGCACGCACCTTTTGGACCTTGACCTGTGTGTATAACCTTGCCTTCCCTAGCTTACATTTTCTTTTCATGTTACTAGTACATTGGTGTATTTTCTCGGGTTCCTCTTCCCCACTGGGTGACATGGCTAATACAAATTCCTGGCCTTCACTTAACGAAATTTTGTTACAAATTCCTCCCTTCTCATAGCCAGTAACCTCTATGAGATATCTGCAAATTAATTTATCCAGGGCATCTCCAATTACGCCTCTAGACTGCAGTCAAATAACTTTGCAAAGATAACCCATACATCCTTTCCTTTATGCTTTTTGTTCTGAATCCCAACCCTTTGAATAGTTATTATCTATCAAGTTCTGCAGTAAATGCAGACATATCTTAATGACAAAATAATATGAGAAGTACTAAATCATAGAATACTGGGGTATGGGTAGATTATTATTATTATTATTATTATTATTATTATTTTTAATTAGAAGGTGACTAGTATTAGTATGGAAAATTAAGTGCCATAAAGGGTGTATTAGTTAGTTTCTTTTTATGCATAACAGATTATCTCAAAACTTGTAGCCTGAAACAATAAACATTTATTATCTGACACTGTTTCTGAGTGTCAGGGAAGCAAGAGTGCCTTAGCTGAATGGTTTTGCCTCAGGGTCTGCTATGAGGTTTTAGTCAAGAAGTTGGCTGTGGCTGCAGTTCTCTGAAGGTTTGATTGGGGCTGAAGGATCCACTTCTAACATGGCCATTGACAAGAGATCTTAGGTTTCTCCATAAGTGCTCTGTGAGGTAACCATTGGCTTATCCCAGAGTAAGTGACTGAAGACAGAGAAAGAGGGAGTAATAGTGTAATGAAGACAGGCATTAGATTGTCTCTTATAACCTAATCTCAGAAGGAATAGATCATGATGTGCCAACTCTGTTCCATTGTGGGAGGGCACTATATAAGAATATCAATAAGAGGAGATGGCTGAAGGCTGGTCGCACCATAGGGGACTGATGTGAGAGATCAAGCTACTGCTGGGGCGCCTTGGTGGCTCAGTGGGTTAAAGCCTCTGCCTTAGACTCAGGTCATGATCTTGAGCCCCCGCATCAGGCTCTCTGCTCAGCGGGGAGCCTGCTTCCCCCTCTCTCTGCCTGCTTGTGATCTCTCTCTCTCTGTGTCAAATAAATAAATAAAGTCTTTAAAAAAAAGCTACTGAACTCTTTTAAGCATAAAATGATAATTAGGAGACAAAATTTCTGACACACATCAAAAGAACAATTTGAATGCAGAAGGGTGAGAAAGAGGAGTGAACACAAATCTCTAATTTGTAACCTTAGACCCCAACACTGACATTATTAACCACAATACAAAACACAAATGGGAAAAGGACCTGTGTCCAGATTTGTACATGTTCTATTTCAGAAGCATTAAGATGTGCCTCCAGATGGAAATGTGCAGTAAGAATGCCTTCTTCCCAGCCTCAAGATCTTCTGAAATTCTGCTCATCTTATAAAACTTACCTCAAATACTTTCTGTGTGAATACTTTCTTATTTCCAATACTAGAAGCTATAGCTCCTCCTTGGAATCTCTGTGCATTAAATTCCTTCCTCAGAGTTTATTTTATTCTGTTTAATATTCAGCTATGTATACCCATTCTTATTTAGTTATAGTCTGCTCAATTTAATTGTGCTAGAAGTTTTTTGAAGGCAATGAGCATGTCTTCATGCAGCATTAAATCTTTCTAGTTTAGTAATTGGCACATAAGTCCTCCAATGAATATTTGTTGAATATAATTAAAAATGTCATTTCAATGAAGTCCTTAGTGGGACAATTTCAGGCAACATATAGGCGGCTAAGATATTACTTATCGAGATATGTCTTTACACAGCTGTTTTCTTATAAAGACACTGGTCATGTTGGATTAGATGCCCATCCTACTCCAGTATGACCTTGTCTTAACTAAGTACATCCACCATTTATATTACAATGCATTCCTTAACAATAAAAAGGAGCAAAATTTTAAGACATGCAGTAACATAGATGAATTTGAAAAAAACAAAACAAAACAAAAAATACCATGCTAAGTGAAAAAAGTAAAATATAAAACATTGCATCCTACATTGTTCTAATTATATGAAATTCTAAAAATGAAAAACTATAGTGACAACAGATCAGTGGTTGCCTACTGATGAGAAATGGGGGAGGGGATCTACAACAAAGAGTTACAAGGAACACTTTTAGAATGCTGGGAATTTTCCTATATCTTAATTTTGGTGGTGAGTACAAAGTTGTATACAATTATTAAAATTATCAAAGTGTACACTACATGAGTATATTTTATTGCATGTGAATCATATCTCAAAGTGACAGAGAGATAAAATGGTAAAAACAAGTAAAAAGGTTGTGTACTCAACTATGCAACCCAATACCATGGCTATTTTAGTTTTAACACTTCTTCATTTAGAATCCAAATTTCAAGATTCAAATAAGGGATGTTCTTTAAAGTCAGTAGATATCCTTCCCATGGCAGGAAGAGCTGGCAGCTAAGATTGGAGTGCTACTGCTCTGCAGAGAAAGCATCAGCTAATAGTAGTCTTTTTAAAATTTTTTATTATTTGTATTTTTTCATGTGTGAAGATGCTCTCATTCCCTCACTGCTCTGTAAGGGGCCAGAACGGTGTTATCTTGGCAGGAAGTCCCTCTCTGCTGCCATGTGAGTGGGAGGCACAATGACTCATCCATGAAAGTCACCTTCTATTTGGGTGGGTGCAGTTGCCTGTACTTGCAGGTGCTGATTGGATGAGACGTTTACCTTGCCTGTGGTTCAGAGCCCATGCAACTGTCTTATCTCACTATTGATTTAAATTGTGTTTGACTAGTTGGGGCCAAACTTCTTTTCCCAGAGCCTTTATTCCTGAGACTGAGTGTAGTGTCTTCCACATTACCATTTCCTTGGGGGTCTTTGTCTATGTGATGCTTCTGGTTGAGGGCATAGAGATTTTGTTCCTAATTCTCAGTGAAATCAGAAATTTATACAGAATACATTAAGAACAAAGAAACTGACTTTGGAGGATAACTTGGTGACCTATTATCACCTCTCATCAACATCTCAATCTTCTGGAAGCTGTAGAGATGAAAACGTCCTCCATTTCTTCAGTTCACTCTCTTATATAATATTTGAAATATAAATAAAAAATGTTGAGGATGAAGTTAGTTTTTTAAAATCCTTTTAAAGTGCTATTTATCATCAAATCTAATAGATTAATTCTACGTGTAATTACTGAAAAAAGCAGGTATATTTATTACAATAACAAATTAAAGACTAAATCTACTTCTAAAATTAACTGTAATTTGTGTTTTACTAAGCAATAGGGAATATGTTTGTTTTACTTAGTTTATTTAAAATGTGAACTGGAAGAATTATCCAGAAATAATGAAAGATTATACCTTTAAAATAAGCTGAAAGGAAGATATCTTAAAAATATATATAATATATATAATATATTAAATATATATTTCATATATATATAATATATATATGTTAACACAAACACATCAGACTTTCTCCATTTTTATACTTTTGGGCCCTTTAATCCTCTGGTCCTTTATCTATACTCGTATTATTTCTTTCTTCCTTCTCTTCCTCATAAATGACAAGAATTTTCCAACACAAATGCTTTTTGCTACAACTGAACACTTTTTCAGTGAATTCATGGATATGTCATCTTTCCAGAACCATTTTACTTAAGACTTTCTTTTCAGAGGTGCCTGGGTGGCTCAGTCAGTTAAGTGACTGCCTTCGGCTCAGGTCATGATCCTAGGGTCCTGGAATCTAGCCCCACATTGGGCTCCCTGCTCAGTGGGAAGCCTGCTTCTCCCTCTCCCACTCCCCCTGCTCATGTTCCCTCTCTCTCTAAAATAAATAATAAATAAAATCTTTTAAAAAAAAGACTTCATTTACATTAATTAATATAAAAATATTAATGATGGTTACCAAAATCAACCAAAGCTTGTTCAAATATGTCATTTTCCCTCTTAGTGTTACCAACTTCAAATCATCAAGGCAAAAATTGTCAAAAATTGTGCCAGGTATAAATATTTTTTTGAT
This sequence comes from Nasua narica, assembly GCA_028533885.1. Lineage (NCBI taxonomy): Eukaryota > Metazoa > Chordata > Mammalia > Carnivora > Procyonidae > Nasua > Nasua narica. Next base: position 152,045,580 of record CM052810.1, read on the forward strand.
TTTAATTTTAATTTTTTAAAATATTTTTTAATAGTAACTACTATTACATGTTCTTGAGAACAACTGATACCCGGAGGTCATCTGGGGTGGGGGGAGAGATTTCACAGATAAAAGATAAAACCAATTAGTGAGAGTCCAAGAATAAGGTGGGAGAGGAAATGGTAATTAAATTAGGTTTTAAAATATATCACTTGTTCCCTATTTCTATAATAATTCAACATCCAGGTGGAAGCAGATGGTTTGATTAGATTTTTATGGCACCCTTAAATGGTGTAGATTTTTTTTTTTCTTTTTCCCTTTGGGTACTTGAGGGAAAATAAGAATCAATGTAAATTCAATTTTCCTAAATGTTTGCTGAAGTTCATAGAATTACTAAACATGTTTTAAATTTGTCTCACTGAGAGTTTCACTCAAATGATTAAGCTTGAGCTTTAGATGACCCATGAGACCTATCAAATAAAATGTTAATCTGGACTTGGGTAAGGAGAGGCTGATTTGAAAAACTATTGCAACTTGGAAGATGAATTATTGTAATAAAGGAAAAGGGACTATGGCAATAGGGGAAGGGAGATTTGGGATATAAGGAGAAGAACTATTTTAATAGAGGGAGATAGACTATTATCATAAAAAGAAAACTCCAATCATAAGATCTAGAATTTTCTCAAAGGTCAGGAAGAAAGGACTTTTCTTGTATTAGGGGCAGTAAATAAGGCTAGAAAGAATGAGGGGTGGGTGTGCAGGATCAGACAGCTGAGTAGGATTTTTTAATTTTTTTTTTGTCAGCTCATTTTCATTAAGGGGTTGTTCTGCAATGCTTGCTTAAGCTTAAGACTGGACCAAAGTTCAAGGGTCTCAGAGAAGGAGAAGCCTGATTAAAAAAGAGTTAAATTTGAGGACATTTTCTCAAGATTAAACAGTAAGGACCAAGCAATGAAGTTAGTCATTTTATGAGACAAAGAAAGGCAATTTGCAGGGTCTGCAACTGGCCTTGTCATAGGTAATGAGGGCTCACCCTCGAGTCCTAGCTAAGTCATATGTGAAGGGTAGTTTTTGGCAGTAAGGCATTGCATCCCCCCCCAAAAAAAGAGATGGGGACTTTCTTAAATGTCACTGTTTTCTAAGAACGCAGGGCTCAGATAAGGTTCAACATTGTTAGGGCCCACTAAAGCTAAGCAAAAATGAAAATGCTGTCTTGTTTATCTAAGATTTTTATTTGCTGCATTGTTACTAACTGCAAAATTTTTAATTCCCCCCAGAAGCAGTCAATGTGACTGTTTATGTCAGGAATTTTTTATTTTTCTTTTACCTTCTTAACTATCAGTAAGAAAATATTAGATTTTTTGAATAGGCCTTTGTTCACTAATTTATTTGTTCAGCAAACGAATCTAAAATAGTGGTGTAGGAAAGAGTCTGGAGATAGATCATGTCAGGTCATTGGGGTGTAAACAGGAGATGGGAAGATTTTCAAAGGAGACCTGAGATTGTATTAATGAAAGTAGGTTTTGGCTTCCCCACCGTCCTTGCAATCACTTCTTAAGCCTCAGTTGTTAAAGGACCTTGCTTTAGTGCCTTCCACCCCCTACAGGTGTGAGCTTTGGTCTGAGTAAAGAGAAGAATATCAAAGAAGAGCCTGCCAAGCACTCTCCACCTTTTCACAACATTCTAGGATAACACCTGCTGCTCTTTCCTGGGGTTCAGCTACTTTTCATGAGAAGTAAGACTGAGGAACTGATAGACCCGTGTTCACCTTGGATTTTATCATTCTAATAAACACATCATTAGTATTCCTTTTCTTTTTTTGTATGATAATCCAAAGTTTTATTATGCAATGGTATATCTTACTTAAAAACTGTTAATAAGCATAGCGATGTGCTTCCCTGCCCCCATGTTAAAGGGATTATTTGTTTTATGAAGAAAGTTATCCATAGAATTTATTCAAAATAACTGTAACAAATGCAGTTGTAATTTGGAATCATTGCAATAGGTTTAGCTACATTTTGGGTCGAAGAACCCCAAATGTGATGGTCACTGAATGGTAATTGAACTTGCTAGCCACAGTGGTAGTCTGGGTTTGTTTTGTTGTCCACCCATCCAGTCTTCTTCTTTATCCTACAAAGAGATGGAAGACAAAGATGAAAATGTTTGGCGTGGAGAAAAAAATAATTTTAATGTTAAGTACCATGAATTTTTCTCTCCTCTAGAGGTCATAAGAATATGTTAGTGCCAGCTTTAGGGACTTTATGAACTAGACATTCAGATGATGGATTGTTGGGCAAACACTTTGAAGGGAATAGAAAGTTGAATCCCTTGCCAGTCTTTGAGGTGGTAGTGTGGTTTAGTGCATATGAATTTGCAACTACGTGTACAGACATGTGAGAAGCTTATGGCACTTTATTTCTTTAGATCAGACTAAATCAGTTTCCATCTCTGCTTTGTGACACCCTGAAGTTAAATTTTAGATCAGTCTTTCTAAAGTTTCCAGTTGACCTATGTAGCTTATGCAGAGCAAAACATTCATGAATGACCACTCCAGTTTCAATTCACACAGATGACCCCAGTGAGCCCATTACTGAAACTCACATGGTTCTGTGATGTCCATTGACTCTTTTACTCTGCTGTTTTTGGAAAAGGAAACACTGCCAAGGCCAGGGGCCAAAGATCAGCCTCCTTAAGTGTCTTGTATATCCACTTTCCTGAGAAATTATGCCATTGTATGCCCCTATGAGGATACCTGTGGTCTCCAAACACTGACCCTTTCCTAGCCTCAAACATTCTACCCATTGTCTCGCTCTGAGTGTGCTACTACAGGAAGAGTTCCTGTGTGTCTTCTTACAAGAAACACTTCAATTAGTGATCTGAAGGGGCATGTGCACCTGAATGTTTATAGCAGTAATGTCCACAATAGCCAAACTACGGAAAGAGCCTAGATGTCCATCAACAGATGAATGGATAAAGAAGATGTGGTACATAAACACAATGGAATACTGTACAGCCATCAAAAAATATGAAATTTTGCCATTTCCAAAGATGTGGATAGAACTAGAGGGTATTATGCTGAGTGAACTAAGTCAATCAGAGAAAGACAGTTATCATATGATCTCACTGATATGAGGAATTTGATGGGCAGGGCCGGGGGAGGGGTCGTGGGGAAAGAGAGGGAAAAATGAAACAAGATGGGACGGGGGAGGGGGAGACAAACCGTAAGAGATTCTTAATCTCGGGAAATAAACTGAGGGTCGCTGGAGAGATGAGGTGACTGGGTGATGGGTATTGGGGAGGGTATGTGCTATGGTGAGTGCTGTGAATTGTGTAAGACTGATGAACCACAGACCTATACCCCTGAAACAAATAATACATTATATGTTAATTAAAAGAAAGAAAGAAACACTTCAATTGATTTAGATTTTCACAAATGCTAGGAAGGTGATTATGTACGGTCCTTGAGAGGAGAAAATAAGGCAATACTTTTTGGAATGGCAGAGCAGAAAATACAGAGAACAAAGTACAAATAGCTCTGGTTCTTTCACAGCAGAGAAAACAAAATATAAATTACCATCTGAATACATTTTTCTGCCACCTTGGATATTCAAATATTTCAAGGGGATTACTGAATTACCATCCTCTCCCTTCATCCACTGTGAAGGAGGCAGATGGATGGGGAAAAAATCATATAATTGGATTTCCAGTAGGGCCATTTACTTAGTTAAGTATAATATGTGTACTTTTTTACTTGATTAGGGTAGAGGGATTTCCAGGATCTAGGAAAAAATAGTATACGCCATCTCCAAATAATGGTAATTCCAAGGTAATCTGGGTGCAATATGGTAGCAGGTCTGGAAACTGGGGGTGAGGAACCAAAGAGTAAACTCTGTCCATAGGACTAAAAAATGTCTGGTCTGGTGTCAGAATATAATCAATCAAATGTTAAATACCTTAATGTAAGGAATGAAAGCATTATACAAGTTGCATATTTTTATTTTTATTTTTTTATTTTTTAAAGATTTTATTTATTTATTTGGAAAGAGAGAGAGTGAGAGAGAGCATGAGACGGGAGAAGGTCAGAGTGAGAAGCGGACTCCCCATGGAGCTGGGAGCCCGATGTGGGACTCGATCTCAGGACTCCAGGATCATGACCTGAGCCAAAGGCAGTTGCTCAACCAACTGTGCCACCCAGGCGCCCTACAAGTTGCATATTTTTAAATGATTTGGAGATGTGCTTTACATTGGGAAATGCATTTAATACTTAGAATCTTAAAAATTTTTAGTGCCTTTCAGGAGCCAAATAAGAACTTTCTGACAGAAATAAGACAAACATGATATATTTCCTATGGGAGGCTTCAGGTATGAATCAAGATCCACAAGTATGTACACAATACTTAACCCAGGGACACAGCAGTATGAGTTTAAGATTTTGGTGCTTACGCTTTAAACCTTAAATTAAAAGCCAGCTTACTTGTTTATGAAGCTTGTCTTATCCCTTTCTTTCACATGTTGAACCTTCAAGGTGTTAAAAATAATAGCTTATACCCAGCTAATTCTTGTGGGGAATGTGAAGATGACAAAGGATATTTGGAAGAGGAACTTCGCATCCTATCCGTCCGTTGATCATCGTTGTTTCATTCCTGTATCCTTTATGTTTCTCAGTGTCTGAGATATAGTGTTTCTTCTCTAGCTCCAGTCAAGTAAAATTTAATTGCTTATGATCTGACAGCTTAGTTCATTCAATTTCTCCTGCAAGTGAGCTAATGGCCCCTTGTGGCAAGATGAGTAACAGAAGCAAGGGAGGGAGTTGAACTCTGAATCAGAAACTCCCTTTCCTGTTTCTGTGCCTTAATAATTTTGAGATTGTTCAGTCATTTAACATCTCTTGGTTATGTTCATCTTACTACGAATAGTATTGCTTGCATTCCATGTGGTACAGAGTAATCACAGTGACTAATTGATATACAGTATGTAAATGCTTGGTAAAGTAGGGTGCAAATAAAAGAACTAATCCTGGTATTCAAGTAAAAACATCTGGCTGGATACATTTTAGTTAATAGCCTCGGGCATTTGAAAATTTATTAGCCAATATGATCCTGAAAAGATAAAGCCAGAAAAGACAATTTTAAGGAGAACCTTGAATAAATGGTACCATGGGTTTCTGTGAAGCTGACTCAGTGGATATGTACCTCATGTGGTAAAATCATTTTTTGAGATAATTCTTTGTGTTTGTCTTCTGGTATTTTCCTTTACTCACTCAGTCAGATGGGATGCTAGGTGCTCACTTGCCTCAGGGGAGGGTTGTGATAGTGTAAAAAGTAGGAGTAGCTTTCAGTTTTACTTCCTGGTTTTTGTTTTTCTAAAGCTTAAATTCACTGAAAGGATTATGTGAAATTATCTTCAGAATTATCTGAAGAGCTAGTGCCTCTGAGGGAGTCATTAGATTAGTTCTAAGGGATTACTGGAGACCAGCAAGGGGCCAGGGATCTGGGGGTGGGGAAAATGAAAAGCGGACACTTTGATCGTGGCATCACAGTGAGAAGTGGCAAGAACTCAAGAAAGAAACAGGCTGCCTGGCTCTCCAGCTTTTCAGAGTCCTCTTCCTCAAGTTTATGCAAAAGTTGCAGAGCCATGTGAACTGTACCAATAAATGAGTTGTCAATAAGGTGTAGGATGTTCCTACCAACCAAAGGGGTCTCCCCAGGGTCCCCCAAATCAGTCTATTCTTCCAAGAAGGGTCACCTCCAATTGGTCTCAGTTGTCTTCTTAACCAGCATAATCAGCACTTACTGTGAAAATTAGGTGCATTTTACAAAATGTATTCATTCTTTCCACGTGAAGTATGAGGTATCTTAAAAACCAAATTAAATAATAAAAAGGAAGTCAATTGAATTGGCAAATACACCTCTTCTTTCCTGCCAAAACTAAGCTACACCCAATCTGACTGCTTCAGCAGATTTAATTATTATTAATCAGTCAATCACATCTATTTAAGACATCACACCAGTCAGTCAGTTATTATTTATTGAACATCCTCCATGAACATGAACATAGCATGGAGCATGGGAATAATTTAATTATTATGTGGTAATTGAATTAACTTATAATATAAATAGTTGTTAGTCTGTGGGCCTTCCTTCCTTCCTGGAAATTATGTGCCCAAATAAAGCAAATCTCAAAACCACACCTAAATGAATCATCATTTCCCCAACAATATTTTAATTATGGTTATTAATAAGTAACAATGTGAATTAAATCGAATCATGTAATTCAATTTAATTCATGTAAAATCCTGGAATTTTAAAGCTCAAAGTGACCTTTTGTGGCAGGATTTCTTTTCCTTTAGTGCCCAGGTTCTTGGTCACAGCGCTTGGAAGAATGAAGAGGTAGACTAGACAGACAGGTGGGAAGCAAAGCAAGGTTTATTACGTGATAGCAGTGATAGTACAAAGCTCCCGAAGAGAGAGGGGACCCGAAAGGGTTGCCATGGGAGTTTATAAGTCTAGGGGTTTTTATGGGCTTGTTAGTGGGCTATTGTGATCTGATTGATTCTCCAGGGACTTGTCACCCAATCAGGTTTTTGTCATCTATCACATGGAAAGGGTGGAGGGTTCCTTACGAGGGGGTATAAAATCATTTTAATGATGGTTTCCTCTTAAGGCAGAGCCCCTTGTCTCTGTCTGCCTTTCTTCCAACTAGCCTTCATCACGTTGAGAGTAACTCTGATATTCCTCTCCAGAAGTATGAACAACTGAACCAAAAACTTACCTCAGGTCACAAAGTTCATGAGAAAAGAGTTTGAACCCAGGATTTCTGACTTTTGACCTGTATTCTTCCTTTTACCTTATGAAGTTGTATTATCCCTATAAATATGATCTTATCTGGGGTAATTACACCTGAAGAAAAACTAGCAGTGAATGCTAATGTTATTATAATAATCAATATTTACTGTGTTTTTATTATATGCTAGCCACAGCACTGCCTGGATTTTCTCATCACATTCATAAAACAATTCTATGAGATAAGTAACATTAGTGTTCTGCTTCTATACATTAAACTAAACTGAACTAAACCCAAGACAAGGAGTCAAGAGGAGGATTTCCTTTTTGAACATAGGCAATTAGACATAAAAGCTCAACCTAATGGGACTCAGTTTCTTAAATTATAGAAAATTGACCAAATTAGTGTGTTATTTATTCATTTGGCGAATTATTAGGTCCCCAAACTCAAGATTTCTGGTAGTCGGCACTGATCTAGGAACTGTAGACGGACTGTAAATGAAAGGAATAAAGGCTCTTACCTTAATGGATTTTGTGTTCAACTCTTTGTTAGATATCTTTAGAGTGGGAGGAAAGCCCGCCAACAAGCGCATAAAATCCCCTAGACTTAGAAACTCCCAGTGGCAATCCCCTCAGTCCCCTCCCTCTTCAGGAGCTTTGTACTGTTGCTCAATAAACTTTGCTTTGGGGCCCATTGCTCTCTGTCGGGTCTACTTTTGCAGTCTTCAAAGCGGGGTGGCCAAGAATCGCGGGCAGCAAAGGAAAAGAAATGAAACAATAGGAGGAAACATAGAGGGTAAAAAAATGCCCGTGAAAAAGCAGGCCACACAGCTGCACAGCCAGGCTTCCTGAGTGTGCAGGCTGCAACAACAACACTGGGACCCTTGAGAGTCTAGTAATCTGAGGTGGGATCCCCTAAACTAGTGGTCTGAGATTTTGAGGATTTGGTGTAGTTACCCCTCTGCTCTGACTGACTTTCTAAGTCTCTGGATAGTTCCCCAAACTTCCAAGAGAGCATTTGACTAGATGACCTATCTTTGTGTGAAACAGAGCAGGCCTGTTAAGCCGAGCGACCATGGTGGTCAGGTCACACCACTGCCGGTGGCCAGCTTCTGGAAGGCCGCAGGCTCTGTCTGGTGCTGGCTATGGCTGAGCCAACTCTGGCAAGGGTGCAGGATCACGGTATTAGAACAGAAAATGAGTTATGGGGTGATGCAGCTCCAAAGCCCTGCCCAGCATATTTGCTATATTCCAACTCTATGAATGACAGACTTACTCATGATTACTTTGGCTACATAAAGCAGTTCATTCATTCATTCTTTCTTTCTTTTTTTAATTTAAACATTTGCTGAGAATTAGATGAGACCTGGGTAGGTGGAATTTAACAAGAACCACATTATTTGCATTCAAACTATACTTATCTTGGCCAGATTCATTTTGCTGAGAGATAAAACATAAATTTCACACAAATTCACAGTTTTTATTACTTTTACAGAAACCTTTCTGATAGTCATTCTTTCTGTTTATATACACTGCACTGTTAAGTATTAAAAGTTAAGGATTCAAAAATAAAAAGGCCAGAGTGCCATCCCCCAAAATGCCCTAGAGAGTCAGGCAAGAAAGTAACCAAGGGGATACACAGCATAAAGCTGCCCTCTAGATACTAACGGAATGCAACCTAGTGGTATTTTCTGGGGCTAAAGCTGGAAGCCAGGGAGAGGTTTGAAGAGGCTTCCCAGAGACAGTAAAACACAAACTACACCCTGACAGACACAATAAGGATGAGGAGAGAGGCTTCCTAAGCAGAGAAAGTACACAGATTACCAGAGAGGCAAAAGAAAGCAAAGTACCTGGAGGAAACATAGCAAACATAAAGAGTTTGGTGGTAGTAAGATCACAGTAAGTTCAAAGTTCTGGAAAGTTGGAGAGGGAGAGTAGGAGCAAGGATGCCGAGAATATAGTCAAGAAAGAAGTTAGGATGACAGATTTTGGAATAGACAAGGAAGAAAATGAGGAGAAGGCACTGCACTGCTCTATTGGGAGAAAATGAGAGTATTGAGATCTCATGGTTCTGGTTGATATCAGAGAACAAATTTATTGGGCAAAATGGAAAGAGAGAGCTGGAGTGTTGGGGTTTTGATGAGAAATCTTGAATCATAATTTTTTAGATGCAGAATCAGTTCCAGGTGATGCCAACTTTGCGGGTGTGGTTTATAAAAGAGAAAGATTGAGGATGAAGAGCTGAGATAAAAATATTAAGGCTGAGTTGTTATAAGGAATACTGCACAAACATAAACTTAAGCTATTATGAGAGAGGACATAGAAACCGAGAGAAAAATTGAGCTGATGCTAAAATCTTCAGTGGAAAGTAATCCAGAAGTTGACATGTTAGGTTGAGGGTGTCTTGGATAGAATGCATGAATCTCGAAGGAGGAGAAATGTTTGCATAAGAATAGAAGGCATTATTGTGAGGAAATAGTGTGTAGAAACAAGGAGATTAGGGGGAACTGTGAGATAAGGAAAGCAAGATTTGGTTGCATCCAAGAGGTACCATCCACATAGAAAAAGAGGTAGACAAAAGATAAAAAATAACATCCACAATTCCTGATCTGAAACCCTTGGTCCCAGATGTGTTCTGGATATCATACTTCTTTGGAATTTAGGTAGATAATACTGGGTAAATATACTGTATATTATGCATACCTCAGCAGGATCAGGAAGAAAAAAACAACTTTCCAATCAAACACTTAGTATGTCTGTAGCAAAATGTATGGCTTTTTACGCCAAGTAAGATAAAAAGCAATTTTAATAATAGTCTGTCATCAGTTCAGGCCAAGTTTTCTCATCAATCGATTTTCCATAAACTTAGAAAGTGTATCTGATTTTCTACATTTTGAAGGTTTGGGGACTTTGGAAATGTGGGTAAGAGCTTGTGGATCTGCAAGTCTTAAAGCCAGAAGCTTTATGAACAACTCTGTCCACATAAGGCCTACCTTGTATCTCAGCATTAATTGATTTGGTCTTGACTGCTTATAATCCCTCTGTAGTTTAATCCCTCTGTAGAGTGGGTATAATCTCATATATAAAGAAGACATAATAATGTGGTCTATTTTATTAGATTTTGGGGGACATCAACTCTGATAATACATATAAACCACTTATCTCAGTGTCTGACACGTGCATGTGCATATTATCAGTAGATTATTATTAACTATTACCATATTAACAAAGGCAGCCCTGAGCAACCTGATTTTTGCTTCCTCTTTTTTGAAATCTGCTCTGGCTCTATCGGTTTTGCAAAGCATAGCAGTCTTCCTATAAAAAACACAACCCTGCTGTGTACTCCCTTTCCCCAAAGTAGAGGTAGACCACTTCAGAAAGAATCTCAAATAAGCTCTCTTCCTCCATCTAGTAGAGACCCACAGCCATTCAACATATGACTTTGTCCTCCATCCTAAGTAATTTATAAGCTTTCATACTTTCCTTCCAAAGGAGCATTCTCACCTATGGGAGAGAGACAAGAAGGGAAGGGAAATTTATTTTTATTATTTGCCATGAATGACATAGATTCTCAACTGACTTATTAATTTAACACCATTTCTTTGTGACCTCTTTATTAGGCATTGAGTTATATGTTGAGAATTTAAAGATGAACAGAATGGATAGTCCTTGGTTTTAAGTATACCATAGTACAAAGAGATAGTGCATTTTACAAAAATGTAAAGAAGTAATTCAGAGGAAGGAATATTTGTTTCAAGTGTTGAATAGGATGTAGAGGAGGCCATGGAATCATGGCGTTAGAGCTGATGGTGCAGGTTTGCCCATACTGAGGGGTTTGGGCTTTATTCTGTAGGCAGCCACCAGTACTGAGCAGATAAACAAATAGAGTACCTTGTAGTCTACTCCTTTCTTTGAAACCTCTGTCAGCCCTTAAATGCCGTGGGTTCTTTTGTTTGGCTGCATGGTGTTATTAATCATAAATGAACATTCATTTCTTCTCTCTTTCTTTCTCTTCCACACACACACGGGATACCATGAATGCTCACTATACATATCACACATATTTCCCAGCCTGAGATCTAAGAATCAGTTGAGCCATTTATTATTTTTTTTTTTTATCTACATGTTTAAAATGCAATCACTTCAGTTCACCGCAAGTAAATGCTTAGGTCTCCCCTCTCTAAGTCAGGCACTGATGGACATACCCAGAAAATCATGTGACAACTTTAGACCTGATAATTTAATCCTTAAATTGAGAAAGGCAGTTCTGGTTGATTGAGAAAATTACCATCTTCTGAGGCCCTAAAAGAAATCAAGCATAGCCTAACGTAATGAGGAGGCCCTTATAAAGATTTTTACTTTTTAAAATGATGTGCTGGGGTGCCTGGCTAGCTCAGTCAGTTAAGCGTTCAAGTCTTGAATTTGGCTCAAGTCATGATCTCAGGGTCATGAGATCCAGCCCTATGTCAGAAGTCTGTGTCAGTCACCATCTGTCCTGGGTATGGAACCTGCTTAAAATGTTTTTTCTCTCTCTCCCACCACCCCTTCCCTCCTCTAAAATAAGTAAAAAAATAAAATAATAAAATAAAATAAAATAAAATAAAATAAAGTAAAATAAAATAAAAATAAAATAAAATAGAATAAAATGATGTCTGGAGGACATAAGAAATCGCCCTCTCCTCTGATAATATAAAGTCTATGCACCTTGAAGTTAAAGAGATCTGGGTTAAAATTCCAGTTTCACCATTCACTTGTTGGTGCCTTTTAAAAATGTGTTTTTACTACAGACAGTATCGCCATCGGTGAATTGTGTATAGTAATCACAGCCTCATAATATTGTGGTGGACGTTTAATAAGCTAATTAAGTTTATATTAACTGTTAGGGTTTTCTGTAATTGTTTAATAAACAATCCCCAAATTTACTGGCTTAAAATAGCTATGAGTAAGGGATTTGGAAGGGTGCAGCCAGGAGAGCTTGTGTCTACTCCATTGTCTGGAGTCTCAGCTGGGAGGACTCAAAGATGGGGTAACCTGTCAGGCTGGAGGCAGGTACGATCAGGAATTATCTTCAGATGAGTTGCATATGTCAATTTCTTATGTCTGACAGTTGAGCTGACTATTGGCAGGGACTTTAGCCTGGACTATCCAACAGAAGACTGCCATAGGGGGCCCCTGGGTGGCGCAGTTGTTTGGGCGACTGCCTTCGGCTCAGGTCATGATCCCGGAGTCCCGGGATCGAGTCCCACATCGGGCTCCCGGCTCCATGGGGAGTCCGCTTCTCACTCTGACCTGCTCTCTCTCACTCTCTCTCTTTCCTGATGAATGAATAAATAAAATCTTAAAAAAAAAAAAAAAAAAAAGAAGACTCCCGTAGCCCCTCTATGTGACCCAGGCTTTCTCAGAGCATAGTGGTCTCAGACTTCTTACGTGACTATTTAGGGATCCAAAGATGAGTGTCCCAAGAGAACCAGATGGAAACAGTGTCATCATTTCATTCTTAGATTAGGAAGTCACATAGCTTTATTCTGCTCTGGTAACAAACCCATTTAGATGCAAAAGTATGAATATAAGGGCCCACCTCTTAGTGGAAGGAATGCCAAAGTCACATTGTCAGATGAGTATATAAGATAGGAAATACTGTTGTGGCTAATTTGAGAAATACAATCTGACACAGTAACTGACACATGGTAGTTCTTAATAAATATGGCTTCCCCCTTTCATACTTACCATGACCATTGACCAAATTTCTGATCAAGGTAACATACATTTGGTGTTCCTTAATTCAGTCAACAAATACTTACTTACTTAATACCAAATATGACCATTAGTATAGGGGACCTGTGTTTCTTGGGTATATAGTATGTGCCAGGCACTGTTTGAAGCACTTTAACTGCATCATTTATTTCATACCCATAACATACTAACAAGGTAGGCATTATAAGTGACTGTCTCTTAAGAGAAGAGCAAACTGAAATTTAGAGAAATTAAATAACTTTCCTAGGTAAGTCACTAGGCCAGGATTGAACCGGAGTAATGTGGCTCCAGAGAGCACTGTTTTAACCACTCACTACACTATGTCCTGTCTTCACCAATATTTAAATCCAAGATTGTGGTGCATGAGCTTATTGATTTGTGACATAATAATAATTCAAATTATATTACATTATTACATATATTACATACAATTATATTACATATATTAATATATTGCTTTTATTTAAAAGAGTAAAATGTAGCTCTTTTGGAAGTCTCAAGAGGATGAGCATCATTGAATATTATTACTGTGGAAGGAAGCTAATATTCTTTAGATGCATTTAACATGTCTTAAGTATGATAGATTTTTTTTCTTGAAAATAATGTTGTGTGGTAGGTACTGTTTTTTGTATTTCATTGGATGCAGTATTCTTTCTCTCACTTTATTTATTTATATTTTTTTTAAGAGAAGGAGGGATGTGGGGCTGTGGAAGAGCAAAGGGAGAGAGAGAGAATCCCAAGCAGCTCCATGCCCAACACAGAGCCTGATGCAGGGCTCCATCTCACAAGCCTGAGACCATGACCTGAGCTAAAATCAAGAGTCAGGTGCTTAGCCCACTGAGCCACCAGGCACTCTCTCTCTTTCCCTTTTTATTCAATCACTATTTACTGTGCTCCTTCTCTGTGTCAGGTCCTAGCAGTCCTTGCTGTCAGATATTTCACAGTTTATCAAAAAAGATAAAGAAGATAGATAATTAAGGAAGCAATTACCAGAAAAGGTGTAAAAAATGTTATGATCAGGGAAATCCTAGGAACCATGGAGCCCACTGCAAGAGACCTCGTCTTATCTAGGGATGATCACAAAAGCAACTGAGGTTTGATTATGAATAAAGGAAAAACACTAATGGATAACAGAAAGGACCTTTATGTATACTTTAATTTCTTTCCCTCCCAATTCCTAAAAGATATGAAAATCTTTATTTTATTGGTTAAGAAATAAGAATGGAAAGGAGAAGTATTCAGGCACATGCTGGTATAACATAAAAAAAAAAATGGGGATTCATGTCCAGACATTTCTGATTCTAAAGCCAAGAGTTTTACTACACAGTGGGGCTTCAGAAGGTAAAATTCCCTAACCACCAGGATGCTCAGCACTGTTAGATTGTAGAAATACAAATTTATTGGCCCCATCTGACCAGTGAGAACGTTTGAGGTTAAAGCCCCCCAGTTTGTGTTCCATTTACCCTCCAGGTGATTCTAGTGCTCCTGAAGTCTGAGAACGGCAGCTCTAGACATAACGAGGGAGAGTGAAGAATAACAGTGGGTTTGTTGGGTAAATAAGAGAAGCTCACACACACACACACACACACACACACACACACACACACACACAAAGTGAAGGCTGAAAATCACCATATTAGTAATCCTACGTCTTCATAAGAATTCAGTATAAGGGAATTTGGTGTGCTGTTTGGATAATCAAGAGAGTGATTAGCAAAGCCCTACTGAAGATGATGAATTGAGCTGGAAATTAAAGGCAAGGGAGGAGCTTGATAGAGAGTAAGAGAAGGCCTTCCAGAATGAAGAAGGAGCAGCCCTGAGCATATGTTTGACAATGAGGAGGTAGACAATCCAGAGCGTAAGGGCAGCCTGTGGACCAAAGCAATGGCAGGATGCTTTTGCATTGTAACAGATCACTAGGCCATGCTCACACACATTAAAGCTTGAGAAATGCCAGTCTTGCTTGTCTGGACTGACAGCTCAGTTGGGACTAGTGGGGAAAATAGGTTGAGAAGTAGTGATTTAATAAACATCAAGGTTTTATTAATGAGTGTAGAGGAGGAAAGATGATTTTCCCTCTACAGTTCTAAGTTCTCAGCTGAGACCTCTGCAATAAAAGATTAACAAGAGAAAAATAAAAAGTTTATTCACATGCATACCTCACACGTACCTGGGACATAATGAGCAAAAAATGAGTAACTCTCAAACATGGCTTAGATTTCAGGCTTGCATACCATCTTCATATAGAAGGGGTAGGCTTCCTAGAGGAAAGTGACTGATTTTTTAGGAAAGATGAATGAACCCTTAGAAGAATAGATGGGAGGTAGTATAGTTTGTGACAGTTTATCTGGTATGGTGTGGACTTCTAATCTCATGATAAGACTGAAAATAATGTTGTGTGGTAGGTACTGTTTTTTGTATTTCATTGGATGCAATATTCTTTCTCTCACTTTATTTATTTATTTTTTTTAAGAGAAGGAGGGATGTGGGGCTGTGGAAGAGCAAAGGGAAAGAGAGAGAATCCCAAGCAGCTCCATGGCCAACACAGAGCCTGATTCAGGACTCCATCTCACAACCCTGAGACCATCATCTTTAGTTGATAAAACTCCTAGGGAAGAGATTTATGACAATGAAGTTCCTTTTGGAGGATCTGTCTCTAGGCAGATAAGGGGAATTCAGAGAAAGTGTCTCTCTCCATTAGTTGTTTTTCAAGTGCCTACAGCTTAAAATAATCAATATACCAAGGTGGCATATTTTGGAATGGCAAGTCTTACACCTCCAAAGTGGTATTTTTATGTGACATATTCTGCTACCTTCATGAGGAGACTGAGCTCCGATAAGGTTAAATGATTTGAAAATATCACACAGAGATTAAACAGGGATTAGAACCATGACTTCTTATTGCTTTTCTACATCAAAGTCAAGGAAACAAATTTGCAGGCATTATGGGTCAACTCTTCAGGCCAGAGTTACTGAGAATAATGGAAATAAGAATGGAAAGAAGAGATGGATGGGAGTAACTTGATGGAATTTATTATAAAATAAACTCTCTATAGGTCTTCAGGAAGACACAGAGATCAGAAATGAATTTAAAAAGTCATGTTTAAGAATTTTCCTAGGGAAAAAAATATTTCTTAGTAAAAAATACCCTATCCAAATAATAACATTCATTATTTGGAAGAGAAAAAAAATAATTCAATAAACTAAAACCATCTTGACATGAACCTTACTCCAAAGCTGTAGATCCCACTGTGGACTGGAGGGGATCTATTTTGAGGGAGAAATAGAATAGATTCAATATTGCTAACTGCCTAATTACAAAGATTGCTGTCTGGACATGTGAAGCAGAGAGTGTTACTACTAAAAGAAACAAGGGCAGTGCCAATGACCTGGGGCAGCCTGGATTCTTTCAAACCCTCTGGCCATACTGCCCCCATTCATAAACACTGCCAGTGGGCTTAGGAGGAAGATCAAGTCAGCTAAGGGGACAATAAATGGAGAACCCAAGAGAAAATGGGCCAAAGAGCCAACAGAAAAAGATAAATCATCAGACAAAAATGTGCAAACTAAGGAGAAAGAGGGGGCAAAAGGAAAAGAGGCAGCAGTGGCTAACCAAGAAACTTAATCAGGTAGATGGGCAAGAAAATAGTCACAAAACCCAAGTAGAAAACAGCTCCTTGAAGAGCTCCAAGAAGAAGCAGGAGGGGAAGAGGCCACATGTGATTCACATCATACTTTTCAGTGTTAGCCGTATTGCCTGTTCCTCCCTTCTCCCTCCAAAGGAATATTTTTCTCCAATGTTTTGTAAATACAAGTTTTGATAGCTACACAAAGGTATTTTTTTTCTTATCTCATCCCATTTTTAAGTATATTTTTTAAAAAAAACTTAGTGTAACTGCTTTGAGAAGTGAAATTTTATGCTGAAGCATGTTTTGTTTTGTTTTGTGTTTTGGTGCATGTGCATCCAAAAAACATGAGAATGTGGAATTAATAGAGCTTTTGTCTTGTGTATCAACTCAAGTTTCAATATTCAACGTTGAGAAAAACAAAGTTGGAAAACCAGTGTTCAACAGGAGAGAATTGTAAAGATATGGAAAAATTGGCATGCATTGCATCCCACACACAACTCGGGGCTGTGAACTTTGTGTAAATTAGCACACACACCTATTTCTGGCATGTTACATGCAAGTTAACATATTTTATATTCCAAACAAACAGTGAGAAACATGGACATTTCCAGTTAAGAGAATTACATTTCTAGGAAATGACCTTTCCAGGCTGGTGAATATAAAATATCGAGGGCATTCAAGAAACAAATAGTTGGCACCTAGGGAAATTGGAATATTTAAAAATATGCCTTGAAGAGCTAAATGACCTTTACTTTTCCTCACTAAATATAAAATGCTCACCTGCGTCCAGATTACACATTTATCGGGAAAGTTAGATTTGAGGTGTTCGAGCATGTAGACTTAGGGCATTTAACTTACCAAAACTCATAGCATTGAAAATGAAGAGGAGTTTGCCTGGAAAAATTTTTATCTGTACAGCTGGCGCCCTAGGAGAAAAACAAATGGAAATTCACTATGATCTAATACACTTAGATAAAACACAAAGCAACCACCACCTTCTTGCAAACAACTTTGCAGTTAAAGGATGTAGTTTCTCCTTTTCTCTAATTTGGCCAGAGAATTAGGGGGTTATATCAGGCATAGGAGCTACTGTGATGTTTCTATGTTGTTAACACCATATTTTGATCATCAGGTAATTAGAAGTGCTTTTCTAATACCTCTATTGTGGAATCATGGATTTTTGTCAAGCATTTATTCTTTAGTGTCAGAAAATTATTATTCCTCATTTATATGCTAAAAGTGAATAGTGCTTGCTCAGTAAATAGGAAAAAAAATTCAATTTCTTTTAAAAATTATTATAAAATCCAGATATTTCTCTTGCCCTCTTAGAAAAGGACCCTGTTAGAGTTTGAGTAGTTTTTCTATTATCCAAGGCAAGCTCTTGCTTTCCCTGGGGTTTTGTTTTAGAATCCCTTTCATAGTGCCGGTTATGCAAATGCCCACTTATTTAGATCATTTGAATGTTTCTCATCTCAAATTCTTTAACTGATACTTCTCTTACTGCATTCAAAGCATAGTTATCAATGTGAGAAATGATATAATATAAAAATAGTAGCAGTGACTACTATTGGAAGAGTATGAAAATGGAATGGAAGCAGTCTTGGCAGTAACTTAAAAGACTGGCAAGTTCAATCCCAACTACTTTCAGATGAAGTCATTGGTATTTTGAAAATAGATTATAATTGCTCATGGGGGGGGGGCTTGATTTTCTGTAAGGAATGAGTGATGTTACTCCTCAAAGAGCTCTAAGCACTTAAGACTATTAGAAGGAAAGTGAAGATATTTGCATAACCTATATAGTTTTTGCTTTAAAAATATGTAAGTAAATGTAAGGACCTTGTCTTCAAAGTGTAGCTATAAAATCCCTCTTTTTTTAAATAGCAAATTAAGTATAATCTGTTATCTTTTCTGATTTGCTGCTTCAGTAACAGTGTCTTTGGTTGTGGCGGGTGGCGGGGGTGGAGAGTTGGGGTGGAAATTGAAAATAAAAGAAGGGACCCTAGCAGAAAGTAGCATTAATGCTAGCTGGCATATTTACTATGTAGCAAGACAATGCTGAAGGAATATATTTCACATCCCTCAAGGGAGAATCACAGGGTCCTAACACAAAGCTAATGCAACTTTCGAGCTACTGTTTGTGGTTGAGGAGGAAGGAATTCAAATGAGAAAAAGACATTTCTATGGCTTCAAAATCTGTGTCCGTGCTCAATTGGCTCTTGTGTTAAAGACAACTTTATAAAGAAAAGCATCTTGGCCTCAGACCTCAGATCATTTTTCTCTTGCCTTATTAACCCATCCATCGCTCATTTCTCTCATACTGGAAAACAAAAACAAAACAAAACAAAACCTATCAAAATCTGGGTCACTAAGGTAAGAGGTTGCCAGTGAGGATAAGGAAGTCCCCTGCAAAAGAGAAGTTAGGTCCCATCTTACATCAAAACGTTGTGTCTGTGAGAAGGGAGCTCAAAGTTAGCATTCTTAGCAATACAAGAAGTTCCAGAAATGAACTGGCAAAATTGGCCCTCTGTGGGTTTTTATTTTGTTATAAGTTGATGAGGTTTGGGAATATGGGGGGGTTCAGTAGGGTGATTTCTGGAGCCGACAACCAAGAAAGAGTTCTTAAGACATCTGGTGCAAAATTGTGGTTTTATTAAAGCCCAGGGACAGGACCCATGGGCAGAAAGAGCTGCTGCCCGGAATTGTGAGGGGTGGTTGATTACACACTATGGGGTTGGGAAAGTAAGGAAAAGGGAGGTTTCAAAAGGATTTTCGTATGTTAAAGAACACTCACAGGATAAAGGAAGCCTTGCCTTTGTCAAGTTAAGATTGTTTTTCCCTATAGCATGGTATTAACATGAAGATAGTTGGAAGCTTCCTGGAGGAACATCACACTCTGCACACTTCAAGTATCTGCAGCAATGGGCTGCAGATTATAAGGACATTTAATTGTATCTACATTTCCCTCTGGAAGCTAGCCCATTGATAGAAATGCTTTGTTCCTGTAGATTGCTAAAACAGTAAACTGAAAGAGACTTGAGTCTTGCAGGATTGTGATCTCTATAAGTTAACTATTTGTTTTTCTTTTCTTTTCCTTTGCTTTAGGGCAGCCAGGAGTCTGAGAAATGTCATGAGTATCCATAGAGGAGGTAGTTGTGGGGTGTCAGTTTCTGCTTTGTCCTCAGCTTGCCTTCCGTTTCCTCATTAAAATGTTTTTGAGTTTGTCCACAAAAGATCCCCCAAAGCCAGATATGTAAGCTGTGGCAAATTAAACCATTCTTTCACAGTCTCTTAAAAAACATGCGCGGTGATTGACTCCAAAATTCTTCTAAGAATTTGTCCTAAGAAAATAATGTATGGTGTACATGAAAGGCCAGAGCAATGTAGATGTCATCAATACAGAATTCGGTTAAAATTACTGTAGTTCCAAACAATACAAGAATATGTACCTGTTGTAAACAAACGTTTTTTTTTTAAAACAAACTTTTAAAAGAGTATTTATGGACCTGCCTGGAAAATAATTATGATATGTTGAGGGAGAAAAAAAAGTTAATGAAACACATATAGCAAACAATTTCATATTTGCATAATATTCTGTGGGTTTAAAGATATGTATACGATATGATGGTGTATGATTATTTTAAATTTTTATTCTCTGCATCTGTATTTTCTTTTGAAGGAGCAGAGCAGGGCTGGCTCATTTTGCTTACACCCGCCTTCTTGTGTGTGGCCCCTGCAGGACCTGCCTCTGGGAGGGTCAGAGTGTGGCTCAGTCCTCCCTTGAGCTAATTGGCCCAGACCGCCTGTGGGTTGGGTTTGGGTTAGCCAATAGGAATGTGGAACCCCTGACCAGGAAAAAATATAAACCCCACCTTTTGCCCGCCAAACTTGCGTGAGAATTCTGGCCAGGGTGATAGGCTAGTTCAAACAGTTCCTAAGTAACTTTCTATGTGTTACAATCTCATTGGCTACTGGCCCCTCTAAAACTGTTGCACTTTTTGAAACTCGCTCTCTTTCTCTACACCACAAGGCGGCTGTGTCGGTGAGTGTGGGAGACTGAGCTCAAGCTAGCTTGAATAAAGGGCTCTTTTGCTTTTGCATCGGACTCGGCTCCCTGGTGGTCTTTGGGGATCTCAAAATCTGGGCATAACACTTTTTATCCAATAAATATGAATTATTTGCAAACCAAATGCTAAAGTAACTTTATAAAAAACTACTTACCCAAAATAGCTAAAATATTGAGTTTGTGTTCTACCTGCTGACTTTCTGGGGCCATTTACATCATGCCTGGAACTTGGCTAGCCCTCCTCACTTATTGACTTCAGTACAAAGTTGGCTTCCTGAGTTTATCTACTCATTGGGAAAAAATACAAAGCAGCTCACCATAGCACCTTCCTCTAGTTTACTACCCAAGTAGCAGGAGAAAATTTTCCCAGATGTCAAACCTGCTGTATTTTACAACATCAAAGAATGATACTTACCAATGTCTTCCTTAAGCCATGGGTTGCATAAGGGAGCAGTCAGGGGAACATAATCATCGGGTCACATTCCCATTCTACTCCCAAACATGTCGACACAGATGAGGGGAAAGAGCTAGCTTATCAAGTCTGTTTGCTTAATCCTTGCATGTTTCCAGGGATCCTGGAACCATTACTGACACTTGACTAACTTCTGGAAATGTGGCCCTCAGAATCTTTTTTATGTTACTAATTGAAGATGTTGTTTGTATGCCTGGAGGGATGGGGCATGCCGTACCAGCTTGTCAGAACTTGTCAGCCTTGATTTATGCGAATGTGAAGATTGGTGATTTCACTGTTGGGATTCTGAATTTCAGTTACCATGATTGGTTGCATGACATGATGTGTCTACATGATCAGCTCTCCATAAAAAACCTTGGATCCTGAGACATGGACAGGCTTCCCTGGCAGAGACAATTTATTTGCATGCATCTCTCCATTTCCCAGCTAGAGGGAAAAAATGCATCTTGTATGAGCTAAGAAGGCAAAGGACTCAAAAGCCTATGCCTGACTTCTCTGGACTCCTTCCAATGCATACCTTTTTTTTCTTCTCCTTCTGCTACTTCTGCTTCTGGCTGTGAACATAGCCTGCTATTGAGTCTCGTGAGTCCTTGTAGTGAATCAGAAAGCTTCAAGGTTATAGTCAGACTCCCACAACATAACCTCTCCACTCCACCCACAATTCCCTAGCCATATAGTTTGTATTGCCATTTCTATTCCCTACCAAGATAGTATTCTATATTTGTCTAGAAATCATCTGTTTGACAATCTTCCTAAGCAACTGAATCTAAGAGGCTCACCTCAATGGCCTTCTCTTTTTTGTCATGTGAGGAGTTTGCACTTCTACACCATTGGCTGGGGACCTTACTGAGACACTTGAGAATCAAAATGTTAATGTGAACTAGAGAGCAGTATAAACAGTAGTGAGATCTCCATTCTGAACAGAGAACAGAAGGCAGGAGAGGGGCCCAGGCAGAAGACTGGTGATGGTAGCCGCAGAAAAGAACAGAAAGAAGCTAAGTGCCTAGGACCCCAGCAGCTGCTTTGGTTCTTTTGGTTCTTTGGTGTCAGTAGATTTGGGAAAATTATTTAGGAGAGTAATCACTGATGCTCTGTCACTCATCTGATAGCTTTTTGTCCTGAAGAGTTATTGGTTCCTTACTCAGACATTTGTCCCTTGCTCTCTATTTTTTGTTCCTATAGTTTTCTCCCCCTAGGAAACAGTTTTAAATCATTAATCATTTATTAAATGATTAAACATTTATTAAACATCTCTGAGATGTTTTGAAATTTTATATATTATGCTTCAGGTATAAAGCTACTTAAGTAACATAACATTTTAGCTATTGCTATAGATCCACTGGAAAATCAACAACTTCGATTTATATATGTTTTTTCTTTGCACATAGGCTTTTCCTATATCGTCTATCTGGGACCATATCTACAGTTGGGTGAATAGAATTTTCCAAAGTGTTTAGATTTCTGGGACTTTCCTGAAATGGGATAATCAGAGTGGGTGACTAGACAGTATGGTTCTGCTTTGTGGGCATTTGCAAAGTGAAAACTATGGATCAGATTATAATAATGAGCTATCAAAATGGTGAATTTGGTTATTATTCTTAGATAAATTTAAAACTTTCTCAGAAGACTAAAATTAAAAACAAAAAAGAAAAGAAAATACTCATATTCAAAAAAAATATCTTCAAGCAGATGAGTTCATTTAGAACCAATTTATTTGATTAAATTATCTCTATCTTATTCCTCTGGTTGATATTACCAGAACTATTTTCTAGTATTTTCTCTTCTTTCTTCACCTTAAAATTCAAGCTGAGTATCCCACTTGGATACTCAGAACAGTATCCGGAAATAGCAGAACATCTGATTTGTACTTTATTATCTTTTCTTTGAAAATAATGGTAGAACTGTTACTGTATTTAATGAGAATTCCAGATTCAATCCAGATCAGTGTTCAATCTTTTCAGCAATGTCCCTTCTATTCTAGAAGAAAGGTATCAATATTTTTCATCTTATAATTCTTCAACTTAGAATTAGCTTAGACAATTAAATATCATTGGAAGAGAAATTTATATTTGTCACACAGTAGTAAAGTTGACCCCTCTAACCATTGGGGTATTAAATACTTTCAGGATGATTACTACTTTGTCTGCCATTCACAGAGAGTTAGGGGGCGTCTAGCATGTAACAATAGTGAAGTCGATCATTTTCTGTAGAATGTTAATCAAGTACATTCCTATTGCCAGTACAGCAAAGATCTACCTTTGTGACTTTGGTTAA
This sequence comes from Nasua narica, assembly GCA_028533885.1. Lineage (NCBI taxonomy): Eukaryota > Metazoa > Chordata > Mammalia > Carnivora > Procyonidae > Nasua > Nasua narica. Next base: position 152,068,533 of record CM052810.1, read on the forward strand.
GTGATTTAACACTTCTATACTTCAATCACTTTGACTGAAAAGGAGGAACCATGACAACTTGTACATATATATATATGTACTATAATATTTCACAAGTGCTATCTTGACTCAGTTTTGAGATCATGGCTAAAAACTCCCAATACTCCTTTGTGGGAAGTTTGCTAGGCCAATCCAGCCTAGATCCTCAAAGTGGTATGAGTGAGCAAATTTTACTGTATCCTCTAGAAAGGTTTACAAGAGAGTCCAAGAACTATGGTCACATTAAGAATGAATAATGGAATATGCATTAGACCAAATAGCTGGACACCTGACAGGAACGTAGACATTTTGGTGTAAGAGCAAGAAGAATGATCATTACCAATAATCGGAGCAAAATTATATATCCTAACAGATCCTATCATCATATATTGACCAAGGACTAGACATTTACCTTCATTGACATAATGCTACATCAACCATGTGTCAGGAGAATTTATGTTCACTCAATATTTATATCCATGTGTTCCCACAGTTACCTTGAACTTGGGTAGGACCAGGTAACTAGTTTTAACCAATGGATTGTGAGTGGAAGTGATATGTCACTTCTGGGCTATGGCAGTGAAAGCCCCTTTCTAACCCCAGACATCCTTTTCTCTATTACAGCAATCATGGAGGTAACATGTTGAGATAGATGAGCCACGGATGAAGCTAGTATGATTGATCTCCTAAAGGACCATTTGGAAGAAAGCTGTCAGACCCCATATCAGAAATAAGCTTTAAATGATAAGTCCATGATGTTTTAGGGTTAATCTGTCATCGCTACTGAATTTTGCAACTCTTTATAGACCCTAGAATTTAGATGTCTCCCCTGAGATAAAGTGATAGGAGAAAACCATAAATTGGCTGAATATATTTTGAATTAATTTTGAAAACTCCTTAGTTGTTCAGTTTATGTTTGCTGCTTCTAGATAAACTGGAGATTTGGGAAAGATTTTGTTATGGAAAAAATAAACTTACATTTTGTTATGGAAAAAATAAACTTACATTTATTACACCGAGTTAAAACGTTTGAGGAAAAACCACACTGCTCCCTCATTATTAATGTTATAAAACAAATACGATACAATTTTAGGGATAAAGTATTTTGATGTTGAGTGGATACATGTCCCAGCTATGCCACTTTTTGTGTGCCTTGCACAAGCTTTTGAACCTTTCCAGAATTTTACTTTTCTCATTTATGAAAAGAAAAAAAGTAATAGCACTCAATTTACAGGGTTGTGGTGAACATCAAATGAGACAATGAATATAGAGTTCTTAATAGAGGGCCAGTCATGAGAGAAATATTCAATCAATGTTTATTATTATTTTAATATTGTAATGGTTGAAAATCCACACAAATACAATAGTTTTGCCCTGAGTAAATGTAAGATGAATCAATGAATCCCTCTAATACATGGGAGATGATATGAGGAGATATTTAAGATAATTGGAATGAGATATTAAGATTTTATCTTCAGGATATTTTATGGTACATGTGTGCCTCTTCTAGGAATAGTGGACAGGTAATAGAGTATGTCTTGATAGCTTGGAATGTTTGTTTTTCTTTGTTCTTAAAAGAGGCAAAAACTTGGATTGTATCTGTTTGTACAACATGCTACTTCCCTTGGAAGTATAAATAGATAGAAACAGGTTTGTGAGATAAGTGTATTTCTTTTAAAAATCTGTGGGTAACTTGCAAGAGCAGGTATTTCAATATTTGCATGTCTCATGTGTACCATTTGGTTTACAGTCTCCTGATTGCTATCTTGTGGTGAATTATTCTGTTTATAGCTTTAAAATTGCTATCTGGGTGACAGTCTTCTGTTTCTAATCTTAAGATGGTTGTCTAGTGGCTTTGCTCCCCATGGTTTATCATGCAGCTTGATGATACTGTGGAGGGAAATACAATTAGCTAACTATGCACCTGTTCAGTTTACAATTTTATGAGTGCAAGTTGTAGTATGATATACATCTTGGGGTTTGTAGTGAAATCATTTGAAAACAGAGATTCTGTGTGAAATTCCATAATATATAAAAATACCTGAATATTTTATGTAATATATTATCTCTATAGATTCTCTCTCTTGCTATTTATGTATAGGTATATGCAAACAGTCCCTGGCTTATAAGGGTTTGACTTTGAATTTTTCAACTTTACAATGGTGAAAAAATTATACACATTCAGTAGAAACCATACTTTGAATTTTGAATTTTGATTTTCTCCAGGGCTAATGATATGTAATGAATACTCATGATGTTGGGCAGCAGCAGTGAGCTACAGCTCCCAGTCAGCCATGTGATCACCAGGGTTAACAATCGATACAACCATTCTGGTTTTCACTTTTTTAGACTATTTCATAAATTACATAGGATTCAACAATTTTTTTAAAGATTTTTTTATTTATTTGACAGAAAGAGCACAAGTGGTGGGGAGGGGCAGAGGGAGAAGCAGATTCCCCACTCAGCAGGGAGCCCAAGGGACTTGGGGCTTGACCCCAGAACTCTGGGATCATGACCTGAGCCAAAGGCATGTGCTTAACGGACTGAGCCACCCAGGCACCCCTCACCAATTTATTATAAATCAGACTTTGTAGTAGGTGATTTTGCCCAACTGTAGGCTAATATAAGTGATATGAGCTTGTTTAAGATAGGTGAGGCTAAACTATGATGTTTGGTAGGTTAGGTATATTAAATGCATTTTTGGTTTACAATATTTTCAACTTATAACGGATTTATCAGGATCTAACTTCATCATAAGTCAAGGAAGATCTTTATACAGATATCTATTTTTCCACAGCACTTACACAATTCAACAATGGTGAATTCAAATCTGAATTGTGACATTCATTTTTGATTCTAACCTTCTACTCCCTTATATACCTCACAGCTTTTCCATAATTTTTTGCCTCTTACCAGCAGCATTTTACTTGAAGTTTTGTCATTGGATCAGGATCAGATTCTATGCTATTTTTCAGAAAAAATTTCAGTGACTGTTTAGCAGGTAGTAAATCCTAGGAAATTTACCAAGTTATTTATAAATTAGGTTTTTCATGTGAGATTTCCCTTCTATTAACATTATATAATAAAATTGCTAGAGATAAGAGTAGTTATATGCTGTATTCTCTGATATACATAGGGAACATGTAGTGATCTTAATAGGCGGATTTTTAAGATCCTGAGAAAGGGATACAATCAGTAGATTCTCCCTGTGGTCATTTTTTAAAAATCTGTTTACTCGCAATTATGGTGAATTTATCTGTCTTGAATGAAAGGAACCTGACTCCATCACGGATGAGGTGCTCTTGTGTAGTTTGAGAAAGCAGAGGGATGTTTTCAGTTTTATCAGATCAGTTGTCAAGGGACTGATGAAGACCACTGGTGATCTTAAATTGAGTCAATGTGTCAGGATGAAGTATGCTGTGGTCAGAATGGGGTTCCCCTTTGCAGAGGAAGAAAGGGAAGTGATTAACTAAGTAGAAGAAAGATGTTTAAGTCAGAAGATGTAGCTTTGGGGGTGACTACAACCACTTAATAGTAATGGTCACATGACTTTAAATTTGTTATTTTAGTCTTATTTCCCTTGTGCAATGACCAGAAGTATTCCGATAACACTTATCTCAAAAGGATTTCATGAGCCAAATGAATCAATGTATGTGGAAAAGGTATATACATGGTAAAGCATGATTTAACTTGTGCTTAGAACTAATATAGTGCCACTGGAAATGTCAACGGTACCTTAAAGCATTAGAAACCTAAGCTGTTTCTCCCTCTTCTTCAGTCTATCAAAGGCTTAAAATGCAGGGTGCTTTGACGTATCTCACCCTGAGCACAACGAAATGACAGTAATCTCAAATAAATGAATCTAAACTTCGAAGGAAGAGAATATATGTGTGTGTGTCCATGCAAATAGTAGGAGGTGCAATCAACAGGATCTTTAAAGACTCATATCTGAACAGATTTAGGAGAACTTACTCTAATTGTTATGTTGAAAAATATACTTTCTGTCCACTGACTCATTTGAGATCATATATAATCAAATAACCATAGTAACTTGAAAGAATAATAGAATCTTAAATGAGAAATTACTGGAATCTTAAAATTCTTACACTTGGGAGGTATGAAGGAGTAAAAAAAATATGTGAAATAGAAATTAGAAAAAGAAACTTGAGAGAGGAAATTTTTCAAGACATCATCAGTGTCTCTAAAATTACTCTTACACATTTCTATGGGCTCATATCAAATCAGCAGTCAGTTCATTGACTATTTATGGACCCATTCCCTCTCCTGATCTTTAAGCATGGTACTAACATTTGATATTCTTTCTAACAAATGATTTCCCAGAACCATTTGTGTAAATTCCCAAGAGGGCAGAAAGAAAAAAATTATAAGAAAATATTACTATTATTTGGATATCACCTATCAAATATTACATATATATATTTTTTATTCTCAAAGAAACCAACTAACCAGTTAACAAAGCATAGTCTGTATGGAGGAGTAAGTCTGTATACATCAATAGGCATATGTGCTAGATGGCAAAAACATATGGAATGTATCACATTCCAAACAACTGAAGAGCTCCGAGGAATAATTAATGGCATTCATAAAGGTGGACAAAACTAAGCCCATATTCACATCTTCAAATTATTAAATCTAGAACAAATCTTCCTCTTTCCTAATTAGTTTTTCTTATGACAAATTTCTGAAACAGAAGAGAGCATTTGTTTCATATTTTATTGAATTTCATTTATATTAAATTAAAAATATATTTCTGACAGATTCATGTAACAAAAAGGCAGAACAGTTTTCAAATTGTTCAGCTGGGATGATCAGTACGGAATGAGGCAAAGCAGGTCGCATTCTATAATTGCCTTATACAGGTACAATTCTTTCCCAAGAGCCAAGAGAGGATCCTTGAGAACTAACTGAAAAGCCTAATTACAGAAATTTAAAATACTATTTATCCCTCATTCTCAAATAACAACAGAAATTGGGGGAAGGAAAGTAGAATGGGGTGAAGGGTTGGCAGAGAAGAAAGAATAAGGGAAATTATACTAAAAATATACCTAACATTAAAAAAGTTAGTATGTGTTAAGTGCATAATCCTTCATAGATAAAATAGAAAAAAAAATCAAAATAACATTACACCACACACAATTGGCATATCCTATTGTGTAAGCGAGTGCAGAGGTTGAACACGTCACAATAGTGCTGAACACAGAATCACAAGTAATGTCAAAATGATAACTTCCAACCAAAAGGAAACAATCACAAGCCAATTACTTATATACAAATCAATCCTAAAGACATTATGTCCCAAATAAAGATGTCCACAAAAGAAAATCAAAGCAACATTACCCTTATTTACAAATGCAACTAGCCATGTCTTTAACAAGCTATAAAAATACTATTCACATTTTCAAACATACAGTAGTATTTTTTGTTTGTTTGTTTCAAAAAGGCAGCTAACTTTGAACACTGGGATTTAAATGAAACATTGATGGCTTACCAGCTAGGTATTTTTGTACCCCTGCCCTTTGAAGATACTTCACAAGACAGAGGGCTTGTTTTCTGTTTACAAGTTAAGAATATAAGGAAATGAATACAAATGTATATAATACCTTAAGCCTCTGCCTTTTCAGTAAAATGTCTCCCTTTATCACCTGAACTGATCTTAGTCAACTACTTGAATGCATGTATGAGATGAGTGTTTGAGAGACGATTTAACATGACTTTGTTTTTTGTGCTATGAATTGTCTTGCAGACTGTTCTTGTTTTCATTTGATCTTGCTATAATGGTACCTAAGAAAGAGATGAACAACTAGTCATACCATGTAAAGATGGAGTTTCGACATGCAACAATGCAAGTCCCTGGTGGTCACAACGGGAGATGTAGGCACACCAGCCAGTGAGGTGTGCATTCAAAGTTAGCTGCCCTCACACAGCTGCTCAGTTTTATAATCGACCCATTTAACAGCAGTACCAATTTATGCTACATTTTTCAAAGTACCTTACTTTAAAAGAACAGCTTACATATCTACATTTAGAAAATAACTTCCATACTTGATTACTGGAGTAATCCCAAAAGGGTTCTTGGAGTGCTATGGTGTAGTTCCCTCACTCCCCCCTCCCAGCCCCTGAGAGATCCAGAAATATACAGGAAAATGACTCTCACATTAGGGAAAAGGTACAACCCCCATTAGCTGAAGAATCTGGAAATGATACTCGAGAACCAGGTTATGTCAATATATAGGAAGTATGATTTGATTTATTTCCAAAGAGCTGCAGGCTGGGGGAAAACATCTACACATTAAGGATAAAAATAGCAGTAAAGGCAAAGTGGTTTGGACAAGTTAGACTATTGCCTATGGGTATGAAACTTTGTTTTCTTATATTTGTATATTTGTACAAATATAACCACTTCTCATGATACGGGTAAAATTTGTTAGAGCATTGAATTAAAATGTCCTTAAAAATCAAAAATAGAGAAAAAGGTGGCAACTTACTAGATAACATGGATTTTCATTGCAGTGAAACTGCCCTCATTATGTATTTGTCAGACAGATGAATGATCCAATAAAGAATTACAGATTGTTCTCAAAGCTGAATAGCCTTTACCTTTATGACAATAAGACTCTTCATTTGTGGAAAAAAAAAGTTACAGCAGCTGCAAAATATTTGCGTCAGGAATAAAATAAATAGAAAAAGTAAATAAATTAATTTGCTGGCAAAACTAACATCTGATTATATGTAAGTTTCTAAAGAAAAGATAAAATCTAAGACCTACCAAGGATATGTGCACATATGTGAGTTTCAAGATTCATCACAGGGCTGACTTGACTCAAATTCCTGCAGAGAAGGATACTGTAAGAGAATTGATCTTTATGGAAAAACATAATTTTGATATCATAAAGAATACTCCGTGCAGTAATTTATTTGAGAAGTATTTTGAACAAAGTCCGCATTGGTAGAATCATTTATAGAAAAGTCAGGCATTTGAGGGCAGAGGCTAAGTCAGTGTTTCACAAAGCAATGTATGGGATCTCAGAGATCCACTATGGCTTCAGAGAGGTACAGCCTCAAGAGGGCCACTTTGAAGAGGGTGGTAGACAACAGAAGAGAACAGAGGTGGTTGTGTCAATGGGGAAAGAAGCAAGGGTGGTATTTTTCTCTAAGGTCTAGAGAGAAATTAATTTTTCTGTGACTCCCAACGAGATAATCACTTACTCACAAAGTTGAACGTCAAGGGGTAATTTCCAAGGGAAGCATGAGACTACCCCCAGGAAGTTGGGGCTTAAAGTGTTTTCAGCACATTACTGAAAGAGAAATGTTTTCTTCTGCCCAAAATATCACCTGGCAGGAAAGAGATGAGGCAGGAGTCTGCAAAAGTGACACAGCCTACATTTTTGTACCTCTATAAAAGCAGTGGGACTTGAACAGAGTGTCTGAGATTTCTACTATTTTATAGAAACTTGCCTTTTAATGAAAAGAATGAAGCAGTCCATGGTGTTAAAAGCCATTTGTCCATACAAACGCAAGTGTTCCTGACCCAACATGGTGCCCACAACAGCTTCATGCTTGTAAGTATGGAAAGAACTATTGTTGCAAAGGCATCTCTGGGATCAGAAAAATTGTATTCATTATACCCAGAAGTATAAAAGCTGGCCCCATTGTAATATTAGTAAAATCAAGGTCTCCATTGATAACTGTTATTTTAAAATCACATCTAATCTACATCTGTATAATGTTATTCATTCTTAAGCAAATGGCAATCCCGAGACGTGAGTCTGCCTTCATGAGTCTACATGGGTACAAGGCTGCCCTTCAAAGTCCATATACACAAAAAGAGGCACAGCAGAATTTTCTTGCCTTTGGCATATACAGAAGTTAGTTTATCTGGCTTTTTAATGACTAGAAGTTTATACACCTGGACTTCTCGTTTGCAATATTAAAAATCATTGGTCTAATAACTAGAGTCCAAAATAATGGAATTAACAGCAGTTTGAAATGCTTGGTTTAGCACTATTTATCAGAATATTGTTAACTAATTGCTTCTTTTTGTTTTTGGAAGTGGGAAGGTGAGATGGGAAAAAGGGACATTTCACAAATTAAATGTATTTTGTTTGTTTACTAAATGGCACCACTCAATCTTTTTCTCTGCATAAGGTAATAGAACATTTACTTTTCCTTTACTTTGTTTTGAAGACTTCTTACTTAAAGTCATGTAACATATTTGCCTGTTAAACTCTGCAAGGTGGTGTTTGTAAAACAAATTTTAAAATGTTCTCTTTACACTTAATGCAATTAAAAATGGTAAAAGAACAAAAGAGTGAGAAAAAATTTAATTGCAATGCTTTAAAAAAAGGTTTTCACAAGTGGAACCAGCTCTTTATATGCCTACTTTCAGTTAAACCTAACAAATAACAATTTTAAATGGCAAACTTATTTTTTACTATGCAAAATCCATCCTACGTTTTCATAACCTGCATTTTATTTTGTTACATAATAGTTTGTGGTTAATTTTCTAGTTTGATTTATTTAATAATATTAAAATCATTTAATATCTGATAACCTAACTAAATCTACATCTTACAGCATTATCATGGTTTTGCCCAGCTATATACATGCTCTCATGATCACCTTTTCTATTACCTTATGAACTACATACTAGTTAAATAATCAACATTTATAGATGGATGAATAATTCAAGTTTTGAAATAAAGTTTAGTTAGCTCTAGAAAACATGTATTTACATCCTTCCCTGTCGGGCTGAAACAATTTTATTTTTCTTTTCACTTTGATGCTTCAAAAAGCATTTGATAGCCCCTTGGACTTCATCTAGCAGCAGAACCTCACAGACCTTCTACTGATTTGTCCATGGCTTTGGGAATATGCACGATCTTCATGTCACGTCCCACTTTTAGAAGGTATTAACACATACATTGTAACATTTAGAGTACTTCTCTTCTGTTTAACAATATACAAATAATCGGTATTCTTCCTGATCTACTAAAAGAGAATCTCATATTTTTAGTTTGTATATTTTAATAAAATATGAGTTTGCACTGTTTTGAATTTAATTTCAAGAATATTACTTGAGAAAGAACTCTCACCTAACCTGTGTCACAAAAATTTGGAAAACCAAATGTTACTCAGTAGTCTAAGCACCTCTTTATGGTGAAGAATGCTTTGTGGTTCTGGGTCTGCTCTGGTTTAGAGAACATCTTTTCTCATCTAAGAACTAAAGAATGGCTCTTTAAACAACCATTTAGTTATACAGTGTTTCTTTATCTGTAGATGGGATTCCCCAAGATCGACTACAAAATTTGGTGGTTTAAGAAATATAGTCTGTGTAACTTTACTACTAATTTTCCTCATATTTACTTAATTGGTTCTGCATGTTTGAACTGATACAACTAGCCTCTGGGATTTGATATTCTGATCCACTTTGTGGCCTTTAAATGGCATTTTAAAATTTCACTCTGCTAGGTTGAGTAAGTTATTTTTCAGAACTGATAAAACAATTTTTTCTTCCTTTTATACACATTGAAATACATTTTACCAGGGGGACAAAAATAAGAGAGAAATCCTAAAACAACTGAAATAAAAAATGTACTATAGAAATCATTCAAAAGGAACAATAAAGTGGTTTTTGTGAAGCATTTTGGGTCTTTTTGGATTATACTTGCATCTATCTCTAGTTGTTAGTGGTAGATTACCTGATGTATAAAGGGTTTTGTGTTCTAAGAATGAAGGAAACTACATTCACTGAATACATTCTATTACCTTAACAGTAAGAAAATTATTTTTCTTTCCTTCTCAAAATAAGTGATTCTGTTTTCCATATCCCAGAAGAAACCATGAATATTTTAAATCAGAAGAAAAAAAAATCAAGTTCTAGTATCCAACAAGGGTGCTGTCAGTGGTAAGTTGGTATAGATTTATCTATAAAGGGAGGCTTATATCTAAATTCTTACAAGAACTTATATGAGGTCCCCTTTCTCTGGAGACTGAATGGGTGGGAGAATTCAAAGCTGTTGGGCTGTAGCCCTTAAGTAATTCTGGGTGTTCAACCCAGAAAAGTTCATGGTTGAACCTCACTAGAAGGAATCTTATAAACCTCTCCCTTGCTCTGCTTCATTCTTTTAGTTTACCTTATTTCTCAGAACTTAGAAAGAAACCAATCCTGACACCTCCAATGTTCTTAGCCAAAGACCAACACCTACTATTGACTTAATGGTCAAAATAGAATCCAGATAGGTCAATCAGCCAGTGAGGCAATATTTTTCTACCAGTTCGTGTTTGAATGATAACATTGAAACTATCCTATTTGTCAACTTCAGTAAATTGTAGGTTGTTTAATTCATGTTCCAAATAAGTTCACAGGAGATCTTTTAACAAACTATGGATTTTATGATGACTACTCACAAAATAGTTCCTAAAATCTTATTCCTTGAACTTATGAGGGAAATTCAAATGTCATTCCAAATAAATTGACTTCAAATCATTAAGTTAGGGATAATATTGCATTTGTGTTGATGTTCCCCACTTATACAGTGCTTTTAGTAGACTCTAAATAAATATCAGTTGAAAAAATAAGGGAGTTGAATGGATGGATTGACTTTTTCAAAACAGGCAGAAACCTAGGTCTCTTTGCATTTTTTTCCCTCTCTGTAAACCCTTTGCATTACCAACAGAGATTTTGTCTCATTGATTTTTTTTTTTGGCAGTAGACTTTAATTTATGCCAAAATTTTTACATTCGAACAAAAAATTTAATTCAAATGACTGTCCAAGCAGATTTTCATAGAAAAGAGAGACTACCTGATTTTCTTGTTCCAGGAGACTCATTCCTACCTTTTGTTCCCATTGCTCATCTTAGTAGGTATTCTTTTAAAATGATACATAAAAAGATGGTTCTACAACTAGGATGATGTATTTGAAGAAAGTATTATTATACAAAGTATCAAAAGATTAGTATGCTGGATATTAAAATAATTACATGAGAAATTTTTCATGTTTATTTACAACTTTTGACCCAAGAACCTACCTATAAACTGCGAACGTTTGTATATTTTTTTATTATACCAATTTATGTGCAAAGAGTTACCTTCTACTTAATATAAATAGAGTCTTATACTAGAAATTCTGTGGAATCAAGCCAATCTTTACTTACATTCCTTCACGTGGAGTACACAAACTGGATAACTTCCCTTGCGTGGCAAATGTGATATCATTTGTAGATAATGTGCTGGCCCTCTCACCATAATCTCTGGATATTGTTCCAAAGTCCTAATATGCTTGGTTTGGCATTTCCACAGTCTTTCCTTATCTTAGCTCTTTTAAAAAAATGTACTTAGTTATTTTGCTGGTTGCTTCCATATTGCTTCATTCAAAATCCAAAATGGAGTTCAGAAAGAGAACAAATAAAATTATAGCTTAAGTGCAATCTACATTTCTGAGTATCTACCAGGTAGACATACCCAATCCAGTGTCTCTTCTAGTTCAATGGATTCCCCATTGGACCACCCCTGAAAGTGTCAGTAGTTTCATGAACCACACAGAACTGTCTCTTAGTTTCCCTTTTACTCTTTACGTTACCAACTGCCTATCAAATACTGTCATTTATGGAGAAGAAAATGTTGAAGAATGTAAAAGAAGTGGGGATACATATTCAATAATGTAAAACATGACAGATTTTATGTTACACTTGACTAGTATCTTGGCCTCCCCTTCTAATTTTAAAGGCTGTATATTTAAAATAATGGTCATTGCACCATATTAAAATATTTTTTTTTACAATTCTGTCAATTTATAGCAACACATATGAAACTTTGATGTAAAAATATTTGCAATCAGAACTTAAAGTCAAAATATATGTGGGTAAAATAATATAAAGGGACAGATCAAAGCAAAGCAAAACAAAACAAAAAGACCAAAAATATCCCTCTAAACATAATTGCTAGTTATAACTTTAAGAAAGATTAAGAAATTATGAAAGCTGAGTTGGCCATTCTTGCTTGTCAGGATAGAAACTGTTGGAAAAAGAAACTGGATTTTCAATCTCAGTTGCTATCATGTTATAGAAAAGGTTATCCTTTTGTTCTAATGGAAACTTTATTAGGATTTCCAAGGGTACTGAAATTGTACACATCAGTTCCTACAGATAGGAAAAGATAGCATGGGTCTTTCAAGCATCTGTATTGAAAAAAAAATAGAAGGAAAGAGAAAAAGAGAAAACGTTGAGAACTAGCTTGACAGCAGGCAGTATTGCCTTATATTTGCTGGCCCTTCTCTAGCTGTTTCAATCTCCTGACCAACCCATGCAGAGAAATGAAGAAACAGTGTGGTTCCTCCTGTCTTTCTCTTTCAGTTCTTCCTTCTAATGTTCAAGTTAGATAAGCACATGACTATCATTACATCTCTATATCTTCCACTGGGAAGTGTCAAAACTACTGGCCTTGGGAATAGAAGGAAGACCATAAGAGAAAGAGAGGCGGCAGGGAAATTGGAGCGGGCGTGTCTCTATCTTAAAGCCACTGCTGAGCTTACACCACAGTATTTCGGTGTCTGTAAGGTGGAGGAGGCAGCACAGTGCCTGGCTTCAGGGAGAACTCAGAGAGGTATTCAGGATTCTCTGCCACAATAGGCCGGATCCGTCCATTTTGTTTATAAAAATATTTTGTGCTGTACTCCTGCAGGTAGTCTGGGTGCTGAAGGGTGCTCCGAGGTGGCAGGCTGTGGTTCCAGTAGTCAGGGTTGTCGAATGCTTTCTTGGCCTTCTCTGGCACAGACAGTACATTGTTCTTCAGGTACTCGGCACTCCCCAATGCGTTGGCAAAGGTGTTGAGGTACAGTGGCTCATTCACATACTCATCCTCTGCCTTGGGTGGACCATTGGAAGCATTGTGATATTCGGGATTATCCAAAGCTTGAAGGTCTCCATTTTTTCTCCGAGAAACAAAAGGGTTCTCCTCCACAGGGTTCAGGTATTCTGATGGAATACAAAAATATCAGTTAATATCTACTTTCTGGAAAGTGTTAATCAGACAAAGGTTGTAGGGGATGGTTAGATTCTTTTTCCAGAACAATGAAGCCACGGATTTGTTTTCATGAATTTTCACAAAAACTGGTTTGTTGACTACTTTGTTGATTACCTTTGTCATATGACAAAAGAGTAGGTGGGCCACAACTCTTAATGACTATAGAGGGTGGAAGCAGAGTTCCTGTCACCTAGATTGTTCCTCTCTCTTTCTAATTGTATTTATTTCCCCTACATAGAAGGCTACTTATTTAAATGCTTCTCTTTTCTAAAAGTCAGTATTTTTTGTTGTTGGAAAATAGGACAATCTATCCAGGTTAAATAGCTTTTAAATGTGGAGAAATTAGAATTTCTTAAAGGGTACTGGAAAATCAAAATGTCTATAGCTTAACTCCATGCTAAGATGAACGGATGAAGTGAAGGAACGCCGTTTTTCAGTCTGTGTGTTTTGCTGTAAAGTCCATATAGATGAAATGGATTTGATTACAGATGTTCCCCAGAAAGCTTTACACATAGGAAAGGAAACATCTAAAGAAAAGTCTCAACTAATAAAATCTGATTACTATCTAACATGTTCCTAAACTGACTTGCGTGACAATACATATGCCTAATAGAGTGTAATGAGCACATTATTTCTACTGGCTAACCATAATAACGAAATAACAAACTATTAGTTTGATCATATGAAATAACTGTTTTGTAGGTTGAACCAGTCATAATAGTTGCTATTTGGCATGATTTGATCTAATAAATTACTATAGAATATTGACCTGGAATTTTTTTAAAAGGTGTTAATTGATGCTGCTCTTCTTAAACTTAATTCCATTTAATTAATTAAATTAATTAAATTTAATTAAATTCTATGTCTAGAGTGTAGACTACGTATAGACCTATATTCACACATACAGTAAACCTTCTTGTCCTCTCTTTTAATGTAGACACAGATATGACACTTTAACCTATTCCTATTTTGGTGTTGGGGCAGGGAAAGGGCACTACTGTTTGTTGAGATGCCACCATTCTGAAACAAATTTTCTATCCTCTATACTTAGCCTGACAAGTAGAGAAAAATAATCTCATTAAGTGATGGGGTGATGTGTCCCTGGATATAGGCCTGCTTGATATACTTAAGTATTTAGCATAATGGGCTGGTTAAAAGCTAGTAATGACTATCCCACCATCATATATCTGAATGACAGGAACTTAAGTCATCCTCACAACAATCCTGTGGGGAAGGAAGTGCAAGCCATATTTTTTTCAGCTTTATAAACAGAAAACCGTGATTAAATGATGTATGAAGGATACAACTAGTATTGAACTAGAATTCAGATCTAAAACTCCCACTGAGCAGCCTTCTTGTTCTACTGTAGTATTTTTATTATTGTCCCTAAAGGAGTAGGGAGTACTTTTCACTTCATAACATGTTGGAATTTGAATGGTTTTCAAAGCAATGGTCGTTTTAAGAAAAATGTATGAAAAAAAAAAAAGCCAACAACTTCTAAGGGAGGCAGAATTTGATTTTCCTCACCAGTTTCCTAAAACTTCTTAACTGAAAGTGTAAGAATGTCTATACTAAAATTCTCTCCTCTCCGAGAAGTAGGCTGGAGTACAATAATCTTCTATACAAACTTGTATCCAGGGACAAAATCAAGGGATGCTCTATAGTGAGTCCATATAAACTGGCTTGTGTTTTCTCCTAAAAGGTTCATGTTACCTTTTCTCAATGCAATCTACTTATGTATTTCCTGATGCAAACTCGCAGCCTTGCAGTTGTAATTGGAGAAACAACTCTATGGTTGAGCTGAGACTCTTCCCAGAGAATATTGCACTTTTAGGAGGATCTGCCAAATCGTCCCAAAACTTACATTTGTGTCACTACTGGGCTACAATCCGATTCTTCCAAGGCATCTAATTCTTCAGTACAGTAATACCTTCCTATACCTCTAATAGGTATACTAAATAGGTTATTTACAATGTGTACTTAAGGATCACTTAATCGCATTTTATAAAATTAAATAAAACTATATATTCAAGAAAATAATGGGCCCTCATATGGAGTCTTAAAATAACTTACTTGACCCCAAAGAGTCTGAGACACAATCATTGGTTTTTAATAATAATTATCCATCTTCTCCTTCATGTGATGATGTTAACATGGAAGGAAAGTGGCTTTTTCAAAGTTGAACATCATTTGATTTGGATGTCTAACATTTCTGCTACTAAATCTGTATAGTCATTGCTGAGCTTTGTAGAACCACAAACTGAATATTTTCAAGACATGATGGTATACATATAAGTAAACGTAGTATCAGAACTTTAATTTTCAAAATGTATCATATAAGGAATCATAATCTCCTATGAGGAACAACAGCACCCTAATGACGCAAAATTTCAAAGAACTGACCAAATCTTTTATTGATACTATCAAAATACCAGTCTTTATGAGCTATACAGTAAGTTCAATAAAGCCATGGTTCTAAAATTTTGCCATGTGCTACCTCAGTCAAATATTCAATAGAGATACTCCAATAAAAGTAAGTTTAGATCAGTGTTTCTCAGGCTTGATTGCACATAAGAGTCACGTAGGGATCTTATTAAAATGCAGATTCCTATTCAGGTGTTGCCTGAGATTCGGATGGTGTAAATGCTATGGATTTGGACAGTATGCTAGCAGCCCAGGCCTCTTCTGGGTCACAAATGTAACATCGTTCAGTAGGTTTGGCAATTTCCTTTCTATACTACATTGCTCATTTTGATGGAAGTGAAATGCCAAATGACAATCATTTCTGCACATTCTGTTTGTACCTTGTTTAGGTTTATCTCGCATAGGGGTCATGTAACCTTCTTCATCCAGCTCTCCTCGTGGGTTCCGTTCTGGGGCAAACACTGTGGGGTCGGCGCTGTACCTCTGGGTGCTGCTATCCTCCTGGACGTGGGGTGCCGCTGGCTTGCGTAGGGTGCCGTTACAACAGGAGTCATCAAAAATCTCAGCTGTAGCCCCCTGAGCGAGTGGCGCTTCTGGGATCGTGCTGGTTGTGGCTCTGTAGGGCACAGGCACTCCTTGCTCGCCAGCAAAACCCCCATCTCGGTATACAAACTGGTTCTGTTAACAGAAACATTCAGACGGAAGTGATTATTAGGAATAGCTGTAAAAAAATAACCAAAAGGATAGGAAAACTTGTCTTTCAGACAAAAGTCAGAGTTTCTTAATTGTTTCCCCTGAATGGCTAACAAGTTTGAATTACGACCACCTAAAATTCCAATTTTTCTGAAAAAGTGATCCTGGAGAAAGAATTTGGAAATACATATTTAAATTTTAATAACCACCCAGCACATGTCTAATATAAAATATTTCATGTTATTTTCCCACAGTTGCCTATTTTTGATATACAATTCAAATTTCATGACAAATGGAAATGTTATTAACTATAGACAGTCAACATTAAGAACAGAAATTTGGATAGTGATATTTCCTTACTTGCTTCTTTTCTGTGGTCCCTATGATTTGGAGTCTCCAAGTACCTAACTAGGGGAATCATTACCGAGACTCTGACTTTTTTACCACACAATATATAATCATGGAAATAACGATAACTTCCTCAACCAAAAGCATAATTTATGAGTCCAGGTAAGCCTTTCAGGTAAAAATCGAAAGCTACTGTTGATGCATGGCATCTCAATTTTTGATTATCTACTGAGATAAAACATATCCACAAAGCCAGCTATACAATCTACAGCAAATTCTAAACTCACTGTTGGCAAAAACAAAATGAGGAAACTATGGGGAGACAAGAGAGAAGAAACATGATAAGCAAAGACCAAAAATACTAAAAGATGAAGGTTGATCATGAAATACTTACTCCTGACATGGGGGTGTAGGCAGGAGGAGGGCTGTGTCCAATTTCACTCTAATAGGAAAGAAAAATGGAATGATGGATATAATAAGAGGTAATATGAATGAAAAGGAAAAAAAAAAAAGAAAAAGAAAAGAAAAGCCACATGAATTGTATGAACCAAAGGGGAAAACATGCACAACAGTGAAGTTTGCTAAATAATAAGATTTTATGCACTCTGACTACAAATGAGTTAATTTTTATGTTTTGAGAATATTAAATATTTTAATTCAATCCCTGAAAACAAAAATTATATAGAAACAAAGTAAAATTTTAAATGGATTAAAAATTGAGTTGACAATGAATATTTTTATGATTAACCCTAGAAGAAAGATAAAAATGGTACCTAATTAACTATAGTTCTAAATAAAGAACCATTTCCTTCCTTACATGTTGTATGGCTAAAATGGCCATATACCACAGCATTGGTTCTCTCTCATAAAAAGAAACTTATCCACAAGAAGAAAGAAGTGAATTTCAATTTTCCTTGAATAAATTTTACTATTAAGTTACATTTATTTTTCACTATTTCAGCAAAGGGTAAATTTCTTAGCCTTTCCTTTTAAAAAAATACATACTCTTTTCTCCTTATTTTTTGTAAGTTAAGAAACAGAAGAAAATCTTGGAAAATTAATTATGTTCCTGGAAATATGCTTTGCATACATTACTTTCATGTATTTAGAATCAATTAAAATCAGCTTTCAGATAAAAAAAGGCATCTGTATTCTTATTGCTCCATTCTATGGGCTAAATACAAGTGGATATAACAGTATGATAAAATATTAAGGACAATATTCCTTAGGGTAAGTAGAGGGGGTTATATGAATATCAACACCATTCTTAATAATATATATATTTTAAATATATTTCTTGAAAACCTACTATCTATGTGCCAGGCATTTTTCTGGACATTGGAGATGATGAATAATGCAGATAAAAACAGTTGATTTTATGAAGCTTGCATTCTCTGCATACATGTATAAAACTTGGCTAAATATTATTCCAGGTCAGTGTTTTTATAATTTAGAGATTCATAAAACAAACTCTAAGAAGTATATGGTTCCATGGAGATTCACTGCTTAATGTAAATTAATAGCAACCAGATAATACAATTTCCCATAATTAGTCTCCTGGACTAATCAAGGGCCAATCTTCCATTAAGTTTACATTTTTTTTAAAAGATTTTATTTATTTATTTATTTGACAGAGAGAAATCACAAGTAGGCAGAGAGGCAGGCAGAGAGAGAGAGGAGGAAGCAGGCTCCCTGATGAGCAGAGAGCCCGATGTGGGGCTCGATTCCATGGCCCTGAGATCATGACCTAAGCCAAAGGCAGAGGCTCAACCCACTGAGCCACTCAGGCGCCCCTTAAGTTTACATTTTAACTCTCCTGAAAACTGAGTCATTTACATGACGGGATAGAAACTATTGATCTCTTTCCTTCTCTAATAACTAAGAACGTCTTGAAGATATATTTAGAGATATATTTAATATGCTGAGGAATAAGGGCCAGATCCCTGAATGTGGTTTGTGTTCAGCTCTGTGGACCAAGGATACGGGACAGGAGCAATTCCTACTTGCTCAAGCGTGGACTAAATGAGGGTCTGCTTTGTTCTTGCAGGAAATGAATCTCCCTCTTTGGGGCATGCGGAGGCTTGCTTTTCTCCAATCACAGGATTCTGCGAATCCTGAAGGAGCATAGGAGGTAGTATTGTCCAATAGACACATTATTTTATGTTTGTCAGATCTCTAGCCCCAGTCCCAGTTACAAGTGATGTGGTCAATTGTGAAATACCTCAGATCCTCATTTTTATCCTTGGCCTCTCACTCTTTATATCTTAGTGAAGACAAAGTAAGAAGGTATATATAAACTAACTTTGTAAGCTCTGCAGTACTATAAAAATGTAGAGGATAAAATTTAAACATTCACATCTGCTAAATCAGATTTTTAAAGTCAAGCAATAAAATGCCAAAGCTACTCATCAAGGGACATTTAAAAATGCTACCCAGGGCACCTGGGTGGCTCAGTAGGGTAAGCATCTGCCTTCCGCTCAGGTCATGATCTCAGGATTCTGGGACTGAACTCGCTCGCATTGGGCAGGGAGTCTGCTTCTCTCTCTCTCTCTACGCCTCTCCCTCTGCTCATGCTCTCTCTCAAAAAAATAAATAAAATCTTCCAAAAAATAAAAAAATAAAAAGCTTCCCTGTTCTCCACATCTCTTTCAGTATAGGTATATTTTGTTTTCTTTTAGAAAGATATGAAATTAAATACATTTTTTCCATAAAATTTGAGGGGAAATTTGCTGTATAGTCCAATGATATGAAAAATAGAGGGATGGTATGGGAATATGACAAGTGCTTGGTGGAACTTTATCATATTATAAACCTTGGCTTTACACTATCATCAAACTCCGGTTATTGAGCTAGTATTTAACAAATGTTTATTAAACCTCTACAATGAAAGCACGGGAACTGTAGTAGATGCTGGAGATACTATGAGACACTAGGAGAGACAGGACCACTAGCCTTTTGCAATTTACACTGAACGATCAACTATTACCTGAGATTATCGGGAGAAAAGGCAAGAGTAAGGTGAAGCTGCGGTAAATTTATCTGAATTCTACGATTACATATTAGAAGACAGGTATTCCAAAATATGAGTGATTACTGCTGTTCCTTTGGCCTCTTACTTTGCAACAGTTGCCGTAGTGGGTCATGTTTGACTAGAATCACAGCTCAGGAAACAGCCCTGACGGCTACGACTATACATTTTGCATTTTATAAAACTTGAGGGGTAAGTGATCAAAGGAATAACTCACAAGTCATTCTTTATCAGGAAATACTTTATTATATATAATCATTGTCTGGGCTAGACTGCCTTTAATTGTGAAAAGGTTGTGTTAAAAATAACTGGACCTTTTGAAAAGAGGCCATGCCATATTAGAATGCAGGCGCTGTCCCTGCTTTGACAAGTCTTTCCATCAGCCTCCTGCCAAATCTGGATTTGGACACACTGCCAGATACCATCACAGTAATAGGAGTGTCTTCATGCTTTTCCTAGTTTTCTGCCTTAAAATGGAAAAAAAAATGCTAAGCAAAGTCCCTTTAGCATTCATTGTTTTTGGGGTTACTGGCTGCTTTTTATTTTTCTGTTTCCATTTTTTTTATTTGCCTTTTTTTTTTTCTGTTTTCCATGATAAAAAGCACCTCATTCATTTCCTCCTGGAAGGGCAATGCAGCTACAAGGGAACATCTGTGAGGCCAATTAGCTGGGCTGGAAATGTGATATAATTGTTGTTTAAATATATTTAAATTACATGTTAATCACTATGTCATAATTTATAGGCTTTGAAAATAACTTTTTGTACTTGAGAGCCAAGCCAGATTTTACTTGTTTTTGCTGTTTTTAGGTTGTAACAAGCTCTTCTATTTCCCCGCCCCCCTCCCTTCCAATCCCCCACACTTAAAGAGCTGAACTTTTAATATGGGAAAGAATGACAGCTGCAAGTAAATTGGTTGAGTAAAAATTAAGATCCCACAGTCAGAACACGCTGGAGTGACCTTAAAGTTCTGAGCAGAACAAAGCAGTGCTCTCAGTTAAAAGGCTTTTGTTTTTTTCATTGTGCCATTTTCTGCTGTCCATCAAAGCCCAGCTTTGTGGATCTTCAGGAAGTACAGGGTGCATCTGTTCAATTAGCTGGTGAGGGGATTTACTGTCAGCAGCATAGAGATGGAAAGAAGTGGGTTATATAACCTGGCAGGTGATAGGGAGTTTGTTTCTGGTGGGGGGGATTTGTAAGGGTGATGGAGAGAGTCAAGTTTAGTTTTGTGGCCCTATCAATCGGACATTGTATGATTAACTTGGACTCAAATGCCAGAGGTTATAGAGAAGGCAAATATCAACAAATGTATCAAATATGGTGTTAAATGCACTTTACATACATCATGTTCTGAAATTTACATTTCAGCTGAATGATAAAAATATGAAACTGTCTTATTACATGCACTGTATTTCTCATGTTTATTGCTTTAATTAGAATATCATATTCTAGATATTGCTCCTGGGGAATTTTAAATTGTTAACCAGATGGATTTTTTCTTTTAATATTTTTTTTAAAAATATACAGATCTATGTTCTTAGGAAACAAAAATACATACTTAATGCCTAACCTCTATCTAAATTAAACATGCACTTAACGAGAAGAGTTTTGTTTTTTATCTTCAGATAAATGTTCCTATCAATATTAACAATAGGATTAAAGTTTCTAGGGTCAAGAACACTCTAAATCCTTTTAACTAAAACAGAATGTATCTCTGTAAGATGTTACTAATTCATCAGCACTAATTTATTACCTAAACACATGTAACTATTAAGGGTTCTCAACCTTTTATCCTCCCTAGCATGTATTCTTAACACTCTGATGGGCGTTTTCACATTGTTACAGGTCAGGTAGCAGACAGATAAAATGTTTTTGGCATTACATCCAATTCCTGATGCATAGCTATAACATGTATTTTTTCACAACCGAGTTCAACATATCAGTACTTGAGACACCTAGATTTGGAAACTTCATTTTACATAAAGGAGCCAGAAGAAAGCAAAGTGTGTCCACGTAGGGAAAATCAGCAAGAACTGGGAGAAACCCTACTGAATCTAGGTAGGCAGCTGGCTCACACATTTGCACATACACATACACACATACACGTGTATATACAAATTACACAAAACACCTTTTGTCTATTTATGTATGTGTTTATTTACTAATGTACTCATTCATCTACTTAGTTTGATGATGTGGAATGCTGCCTTTTGGGTTAAGAAGTACAAACTTCCAGTTATAAAATAAAGACATGGGGATGTAATGTACAGCATGGAGAATATAGTCGATCACATTGTCTTAACTTTGTAAGGTGACAGATAATGACTACACTTACTGTGGTGATCAATTTGCAATGTATACAAATGTTGAATCACCATGTTGTACACCTAAAATAATATATATTGTATGTCAATTATACCTCAACAAAAATATGAATATTGTTATAGATATTGTAAAAAAGGCATATGTTTCTTGATACTCAAGAAAAAAAGCAATCAGGAACATCATGAGAAATATAAAACTACATTCCAAATTTAAAAATCAAACATAAAGCAAAATTAAATATAGGATGATTCAGACTCTTTAGGGAAGAAGAAGAAAAAGCAAAAAAGAATCACAGCAAAAAACAATTTAAAAATAGAAAAATAAAGGAACTTTAAGTTTCTACTCTATCACACACAAAATAAATTAATTAATAATGATATAAAAATATACAAAATTATATAATAGTATTTAAACACACCAACAAATAGTTAATAATAAACCTGTGATTCAGTTGAAGGAATACTAACTTGGGCTCTTATCCTTTGTTCATTCCTTTTTCATTAACCCTAAAACATCTTATCTCTGCCTATGTCTCATCTACTCTATTACTGAAAAGAATTTTCAATGAAGGGAAGTTATGAATGGTATCAGTAAATATGAATGGGAGTCAAATTCAGAATTTACAAATTGTAGAGGATGCCTTTTATGAACACTATAACTCTACTTTCCTAACTCAGTTCTTGAAGTCCAATTAATTATAATGTCTATTCTGTTTGACAGATTAATATATGATTACTCTTAGGCAAATTGAGAAACAGGAAGCGAGACGAACATGTATCCTGTACGTACCATATGTCAGTGACTATCTTAGGTTTTATTTATTTTTATAACCTTTCAAGGTACATATCAACACTAAAAATCATGACTTGCATTTCACAGATGAGAAAACTGAGGACCAGGGAAGTTAAAAGTTCCTCCCATGTACACACAGCCATTAGCGGCTATCTGACTCTATTACCCTTTATCATGCATGCTGCATGTAGATTTTGACTTTAGCATATCTTCTCTCTTGTCTGTGCCCTCTCTCTGCCCCTGCATAGTGCCTTAACTCTTCTCTTAAATGAATTCTCACAATTTTTTTTCTTGTGAAAAATTAATTTATATACCTTTATCCTGGTGCATATTCTAAATGTCTTTTGTTGGTTGGTTGGTTGGTTTCTGGCAATTTTCTTGTGTACGTTTTATATTTCTTTTCAGAGGCGTGTTGTGGTATTTAAATCTTTTTCGTAGTTATCACCTAGCTTCTAGTTAACACATGCTGTTAGAAATCTAAAGAGGAGAACTTCTAGGAGGTTTCTTAAAGACCTCTTACTAGCTCGTTTCAGTTAGAAAAAGCATGGTCATTTTTCTTAATTTTTTTAACCTATCCTTAAGAACATTTGGTTCAATTGCAGCATCTTTGTTTAAGAGTAAAAATGAAATCATTAAGTCTTTATTATGTTCAAGTTCTTGGGAAATCTAAATTTTCAAGTGAATCCTAAAATTGCCTCTCCACTTGAATGTTTTTTATCCCAACATCATGAAGATTATTTAATGAAGACTTCTTAGTACATAAGCAACGCAGTGAGGCCAGGAAATTCTGAAGACAGCAATTCCATAGATGTGTAACCAGTGGTCACCTGCGGTTCTTCTTCTTCCTCTTCTTCTTTTTTTTTTTTTTTACCTGCGGTTCTTCTACCAGTAGGGTTGCTTTTCTTGAACTTTTTGCCATTAGCCCATGTGATCTTGAACAAATTCCTTAATCTGTTGTGCCCTTAATTTATTTATCTTTGAAAAGAGAAGTCAGACTATGGAATAGGCAGTGGGAAGTCACTTACAACCGTCAAATTATTTGTACGTAAAATGAATATTCTGTCTAATGACATTAGTCTAGAATTTGAAATGCTATATCTTGGCCTAGGTGTACTATGCTCCCTTTTGTATTATCAATAAAGACATAAAATCACAATTTTAGGCTTTTGCATGTGTCTATGCATTCATACACACACTAAGAAAATTTAGCTTAAAACAAAGTAATAGGCTTAATGAACCCACTCAAACTAACACCTTTTTTTTTTAACAGACTGTCAGATTATTTGTGGCTTGTTTTGATTTTGTTTTTATTATTTTTCACCTGTGGATATCGTTTATCAACTAAATGAATCTTGTTCACTAAAATACTGTAAGAGTTCTATTTAAAAATTATTTCTTTAATGGTTGTTTGGAGTTATTTTTATTTACTTGCTAATAATAAGGCAATAGTAAAATACTGTATAGTTCAACTTCCTCCTTAGCAATAATCCAAGCTTGGGAAATTTTATTACATATTTAAAATAACAATAATAGTATTTAGAGTAATCTCTGTGTGAGAATGTAAAGAATATGAAGGACATAGTTGTGTCTCGAGAGATAGAAAGCAGTATGATGAGAAATAGAATTGTAAATTTTATAAATCTAATTTTGGCATGTAGATTTTATTCAGTGTCTTAGTGATAGGTGTTGACAATATGCAAACAATTCAACATAATACAGATAAGGCTTACAGTGTTCACCTCATTTCAGTCGTGGATCAGGTTGGAAATATCTTCATTTATGTTAGTTTATGCAAAGTGTTTACCAACTAAAAAGTGAATTTGTAACAATGGTTGATTCATCCAACCACTGCTCTTTAAGCTACCAGGTGGCACAGCTGTTGCTATAAGGAAAAAGATTTCTCACGGTCCACCTGGAATTAGGACAGCTGGTTCATGAGAGCTGATCTGAATAATGTACTGTGGATACTTAGGTACAGCTACTGACAGAGCAAACAGCACATGGCTGTCCCATCAGCCCAGAGCAAACACCAGTTACATTTCACAGAAACAGGATGGTATTTACAACTGATCTGAGCCAAAATGAATATCAGATTGAAGGTAGTGCCCCAAGAGAAAAAAGTTCTCCCCAAGAGTTACTTGTTGTCTATAGTCTCAGCAGTTGTACCATTTTCAAAAAGCCCCCATATTTGATTCTGCTTTATATAAAAAGGAAGAAGGAACTATACAAAGAATTTCTGTACCCATTTGTGAACCACTTTGGAATTTCCTAAAAAAATAAAAATTAAAAAAAAAGAAAGGGCAATACTTCTTAGTTTCTTGTTTACACTCCTTGTTGCCAAAGTCAACTTAAATTAGCCACGCCCATGGTCGTAATCATTTCCTTTTAAATTCGAAAATGACTGATACTTCAATTAAAAAAAATATAGGAAGGAGGCAAAATATAAAATAGACTCAAAATAAGAGAATCTAACTTAAATCTAACATGGATCCCAGAGATCACCTAATCAATAATACTCTATTTTCAACTATGGTAACAGAGATAATTTCTTCAAGGTCACACAGCTAGTTACTAATAAGCCAAAGTTAGTAGGCCTAATTAGAAAAAACATGTTTATGCTTTATAATGGGGAGAAAAAAAATCTACTTACTGTCCTTAGAATATGTTGGCCTAAGTAGCGGCAACATAGTAAAACTATAAAGCAGATAAGGTCTGATCTGATTGTTTCCTCACCAGGCTTGACTTCTTAGTTTTCGGCCTAGCTTTATTTACTCCCTACTAACAGGCTGCAGAGCCCAGTGATTCGTTCCCTGGTTCTATTGGAAATGTGACTGTATCTATATCCTCCTTGCAAAGAAGGTATACCATTCTGAGTCAGTAACTCGCACCCTGTGTTAGGTTTATTGATTCAAAAAAATTACTAAGAACTTATGTACCCCATATGAATGATTTATCACTGTATTCTAGTTGTTTGTTAGTATGCCTTCTTCTATATACTGTGAGCAGATTCAGAAAGGACTTACTCTGATAGTCACCATAGCCTCAATGCCTAACACAGGCCAGGGACATGAACATGGCGAAATTTTCAGTAAAAGGTATATTGGATCAAAGGATGGATGGATAGTTAGAAAAGTATATGAAACCCTTAGAGTGGCTCTATTAATGAGAATCTCAGGGACTCTAGCTAGCCAGCCAGCAAGATATATATTAAAGGATATGATTTGGGGCGCCTGAGTGGCTCAGTGGGTTAAGCTTCTGCCTTCTGCTCAAGTCGTGATCCTGGGGTTCTGGGATTAAGTCCCGCATCACATCGGGCTCTCTGCTCAGCAGGGAGCCTGCTTCCCCCTCTTCCTCTGCCTGCCTTTCTGCCTACTTGTGATGTCTTTCTGTCAAATAAATAAAATCTTTTAAAAATATAAATAAATAATAAATAAATAAAAGGATATGATTTTATCATTCCTTGAATTATATATTATACATATCTTAGCCTATAGATACTGACGATGAGTCTTAAATTGAAAGTGAATCCCAATACAGTACTCTGAATATTATCTCTCGTATCTATCGTCTAGGACACTTACTCTTCTTATCAGTGAGTACTCTTTCTGGAGGCATTGTTTGAAATCTTAATTCTTATGGCAAAAAAAAAAAATGTTTTCTTATAGTGAGTAGCTCCAAATGCAACACACATTTCCCATGTAGTTATAAAACTTCAAGATTCTATCACTAGTATGACAACAACCTCTTGAGACATCTTTGTATTTCCTAATGCTTTGGAGATCTAGCAAATTCAGGCTTTAGCTTTATCCCTGAAGATATAAATTGTTACCTAAGAACACTAGGAAAGACAGACACAAGGATAAAGTGCCATCAGGTAGATGGAAAATGCGGTTTTGGCTCATTAGGTCAAACACAAATCCCGACCAGTATCCGTTTTAAGTGGTATTCACCACCCACCTGGATTTCTACGCTGTGGTGCAAAACACAGGTGTCGGAAGTGAAGGACCACGTTAAATTTTTCAAAAAGCAGTTTTAGGGTAATTATGGCTGAATAGTATAGAAAATTAAAGTAATAGATAAATGAAATTCTAAATCAAAGTTACAGAGTGGGTGTCTCAAGAAGGGAAGAAGCTGCAGGAGGAGAGCCCTAGAAAAGGAAACACTGCCATTCTACTGTGCTGCCACCATAGGTAAGTTTTCTTTAGAGCTTAGTGTCCTCCTCTGTAAAATGGGTATAATAATGGCTGTCCTGTCTACTTTATGAGTTTTAAAGTTTGTTTTCATGTTAAATGTCTTCAAATAAAGCAACATAATATACACATATGTGACATGGTATTTTTTTCTAGTAAATTAAAGAAAATACAGCTGAATCCAGACTTGTCCAAGTATCACTCACACAAGACCACACTAACTGCTGCAAACCAAATAAGTACATGTTTCTTAGCAGAAAAAGAGTCATCATACAGCTACATATTTCTCTGTGTGCCAAGAGGCTATTTTGCAAATTTGGAATCACGTATTTCATTGGAAACCATTGTCAAAAATGATTAGTGTTATTGATGTAAATAAAATAGTGGGAGATAATCAGCAGGTTTCCCGTGAATCATATTGGTTATTTCACCATTCAAAGCCATGGTAAATAGTCCTTTGAAAATTAAAAATAATGGTATGTTTTTCTTGGTGCCACAGTAAATCAAAACAAGACCCTACAGAACCCTCTTCCACCACTTAATCACAGAAAGGTGCATATTCTACGTCCAAAGATAAATTCTTTAATGCACTAAAATAAATTAACTGAGTGACGTAATAGTAGAGATTATGATAAACTGAAATAAAATCTTCATTACTTTTGTTTTCTTTAGATGACAGGAGTGAGAAAGTCAATGAAACACAAACATGAGAAATTCACATCTTTGCCGAGTACGTGTTGGCCTTGATCTTCTTGAATCACTTCTAGTGCATCCAGACAGACTCCTAATAAGATATGTCTCAGAATTCATGCTGAGGCATTGTCAACAGGCCAAGGAGAAGTCCTCAGTGCTGAGCATATGCTTAGATTGATTTTTTTCTTCCCTGTGATTGTGGATCTTTTCAGGGAAAGCTGCCACATTAAGGGAGGCATGTGGTAATGCAGGAAATGTTTGAACTCTCAGACTCTGGTGGAGAGAGAATTTCTGTGTGTCACCTCTTTAATGCATTAAGCATTTTATAGATTTTAAAAGCACCCTAAACATCTTTAAGAAAGATTCATCTCGGAAAGAAAGTAGCTGAGTTACAGAAAAGTCCTCAGATTTACAACCCTGAAATAATTTGATAAATGACTTGAGAGTTGGGAAAAATAAAATAGATTGGACTCTCACACATATTACATACCCTGGGCTTTCTCCCAAGGGCTACCAAACAAACCAAAAAAGTACTAGACAGATAAGAAAAGTCCCTAGTATTTTTCCCAGGCCCCTTTGTCCTTTATTACACCAGCACAATTATTATTTATCATTTCAAAAAGAAGATATTAAGCCAATGTGCGGCTATGTTTTGACAAAAGAAAATATTAATGCTCGATCTTACAAATATAATTTGCTGAGAGGAAGGCTGCCTTTCTTGCTATAAATCTTACATGGTAAGGCACCCCAGGCTCTCTTAGGAATCTTTACTGTTTTTATTACTTACAAATATATCTAAGAATTTTAGAAGCTGTTTCTAATGCATCTGCATCATCTTTAGGATAACAAGCTCCTGAAATATATTAGCAACCAGTTGTGTTAATATCTCACTTCTCTTATTTGTTCCAATTTACTTAACTGAGTATTAAAAGATAGCTAATAAAAACTTAGATTTTGCCAAAAACAGTAAGTGAGAAGAGGGCATTCTGATGACTCCCAGGATTGGTCTCTCAAATCATTATTGAAGGGTAGGTAACCAAAAGCTTAGGCGAGAGCAATTCAAAGTAATATTAGCACTCTGACAGAACTTCCAGGATTTTCATCCAGCCTGTTACCATACAAAGCATATTGGGTGTCAATTATGCAGGAAGAGAAGATATTTCCTGGAGAGCCTGACATAGCCCAGGTTGTAAATTATTTGCTTTGAAATACCTTCATATTCTCCTGCTTATAAATTCTAGTCAAGAGAAAAGCAAAAACAAGTAACAAGCTCATTCTAAGCATATAGTCAGGTGAACATTCATAAAATGTTTATCAGCCCACAAATAAAATTTTTAAAAATGCTGGACCATCCGCCTCCAGAAGGGAGGAAAGAAGCACAATAAATAAAGGGTTCTTTGTTTTTATATTAAATTTTAGGGGGCCAACACCATCCATCTTGAGTTTCTAAATACCAGAAACCCCAAAGGAAGTTTTCACTAATATGCTATTTAAGCCAAGAATACATTCACTCCTGGCAGCCATTACTCTTGCATGTTTTCTCACCTTCTCTGCCCAGAATGAATTTACTTTAAAGTGATAAAGCTTAGAGCTTTAGGCTCTTCAATTCTATAGCTTGGGAAAGGCTGGGAAAGAACCTATCAAAGGTTCACATGGTTTTGGAATTTGGTAAATTTTGAAAAAGTAAGGTTTTTATTTTTGAATTCTTTTTCTAAAAGGGGCTCTACTCCTATTTCCAATGATGTGTCTGGCTCCACATAACCTGGATCCACCCATGCCTTATCCTCACTTTTCTGAGAATGTTTCCTAAGTTAATTCTTTATCAGAAACCTGAAGTACCTGGGTGGCCCAGTCCGTTAAGCATCCAGCTCATGATTTCAGCTCAGGTCATGTTTCATGGGTCCTGCGACCAAGCCTCGAATCGGGCTGCATGCATAGCATGGAGTCTGCTTGGAAATCTCTCCCTCTCCCTCTCCCCTACTCCCCACCCCCATGCCCCCATTCTCATGTGCACGCAGGCACATGTGTGCTCTCTCTTTCCTTCAAATAAATAAATAAACAAATAAATAAAATCTTAAAAAAGAAAAGAAATCTGGCATTCATGAGCAGTAATCCTGCACATCCAGAAGGCTTCCTTAGAAGATCTTTTCTAGACAAATGAAACAAGATGGGATGGGGAAGGAGACAAACCATAAGAGACTCCTAAACTCACGAAACAAACTAAGGGTTGCTGGGAGGTGGGGGGGTGGATAGGGATATGGACAGTGGGGAGGGTATGTGCTATGGCAAATACTGTGAAATGTGTAAGCCTGATGATTCACAGACATGTACCCTGGGGTAAATAATACATTATATGTTAATAAAAAAATTAAAAAAAAAAAGAAGATCTTTTCTAGTAAAGTATGTTCATTCCATGATTCAACTCAGGCATCAGAGCCCAGGTTAATATGCTGTAAGCTTCTAGGTCATAGGTCTTCAAAATTCATTAAAACCCCTCCTCTTTTTGAGGTTGATACCAGATGATTATTCCACAGGTCCTTATTCTTGTTATTATCTATAGTCTTTGCAGGCACTTTCCAATACCCAGACCATTCATTGGTATCATTCCAATTGCTCCGTGATATCTGATTCATACTTAATCCCCTTCACCATGAATGCCACAGTATATCTAATTTTCTGAGCTTCCTCCTTGCCTATGATCTCTGCCTCAATTTATCACATGGCTATATCATAACAATAGGAAAAACTCCCATTATAGAATTTTTTAAAGTATCCTTTTCTCTGACCATAGCCTTCAACTCATTCACTTTGGTGATTCCCATTCTCTGATTCAATCAGAACTTCTGCCTTTTTTTGTGTGCTCTTCAGCTAATTGCTTGATAGTAGGTAGATATTGGTTTGAATCCTGTGTACTTAACAAGCTGCTCAACCTCTCTGAGTCCTAGTTTCCTTAGCCTAAAATGGGGGAAAGAATGCCCCTTCTCTTGTTAGCATTCTTTTCTTTTAAATATGAATGTATGTAAAGAAAGAACCTATATAACATTCAGTTAACATCAAGTACACAATTATCCATAATCAGGTAGATAATAGATGATAGTTTTATTTTTATTTATTTTTTATTTTAATTTTTTTTAAAAGATTTTATTTATTTATTTGAGAGAGAGGGAATGAAAGAGAGCATGAGAGGAGAGTGAGGGGCAGAGGGAGAAGCAGACTCCCTGCTGAGCAGGGGGCCTGATGCTGGGCTACATTCCAGGATTCTGAGATCATGACCTGAGCTAAAGGCAGCCGCTTAACTGACTGAGCCACCCAAGCACCCTGATAGATTTTTTTTAAAGAGCTTGTACCAATGGTTAATTACTTCATTTACCCTCAATATAACCTTTAGTGCCTTCAGTTTCTTTATTATTTTGGAGTAGCTACCTACCAATTCTTAATTCAATTCTTGATATTTCAAACACTTTTTTCTCTCCATTGCT
This sequence comes from Nasua narica, assembly GCA_028533885.1. Classification (NCBI taxonomy): domain Eukaryota; kingdom Metazoa; phylum Chordata; class Mammalia; order Carnivora; family Procyonidae; genus Nasua; species Nasua narica. Next base: position 152,099,563 of record CM052810.1, read on the forward strand.
CATAGTGCTCTTGGTGAAAATGAACAATCATTCACCCACGTAATGGTATCTCTAAAAAGTCATGTTTTCTATCACTGAGAGTCCTCAGATTTACTGGCCCCTCATTAGTCTTTGTTCACATGCCTTACCACTACATTGCCTTCAATGCTTAGTCAATCTTTTTAAGCTCCCTAACACATCTCTGTTCTCTTTCTGACAACCTTGTTCTCTATAGAATAGGGAGAGTAAAATCTAAATGGCTTTAGGTGGAGTCAGTTTACTCTCAAAATTAAAATGAAGTGGAAAACTCATTATTATTTGTTATTGTAATTGGTCTGAATATCTCCTGGGAGACAACTAACTGACTTTGTGAAAAATTACCAAAAAAACTTGGTGAAATGTTTGGAGTAGAAGGAAGATCAACAAAGAGCTGAATGCCAACCCTTCAGGTAAGAGAGAGAAAATTATACTATACAAGACAAAAAGAAAATTTTGGAGCCCTGGGTTAATCTGAGAGAAAACAGCTGAAAAAGGCAAAGAGTAGAGAAAAGGGTAAGTTAGCAGAATATTTTTCTCTAGATGTGATCTGTCAGTCTTGCCTACCTGTTCTGTCTTCAGTCAAATCCACCAAACTCACAAAGTCTTGGCAAGAATTACTTTTGTTGTTGGGAAAAAGAAAGAAGGGACTAAGTGAAGTCTGAAAGGACTTGCTCTTACTGAAGGGAGCACTTTCTGAGCTCACATACTGTCTCCTTTTTTCCTTCACATGGAAGAATTTTTCAGAGAAATTCCCACTCCCTGCCTTTACTGTTCAGTCAATTGTATTCTGTTCTCCACTCTACTGAAACTCCTCTCTAAAAAAATAACAATGTTGGGGTGCCTGGGTGGTTCAGTTGGTTAGATGGCTAACTCCTGGTTTTAGCTCAGGTAATGATCTCAGGGTCCTGGGATCAAACCCTACAGTAGGTCTGCTTGAAGATTCTCTTTGCCTCTTCTTCTGCTCATCCCCCAGCTCAAATAAATCTTAAAATAAAAAAAATAATAACAATATGTCATGAACCATGAATAATGATGGCTTCCAAATCAAGACTTAATTTCATTCAATCTAGAGCATTATCTACTTATATTCCAAAATATTAATTGTATGTTCTTATTCTACATCCTCTGTTCTAATACACTAGTAATAATGTTAACATCTTCTCAATCTTCCATTTAGAAAACATGGTATCACCTTGATTTCTCAATCTCATTCTGTAATATCCAACTGATACCCAAATCTTGTTGATTCTATTCCAAAACCATCACTTATGCAAACTAGCAAAACAAAATAAAATAAAAACGAAACAAAAACAAAGAAATCATCACCTACATGAAACTTCATATACCATATCCTTTGCCTCAGCAGATAATCCATCTGTTTTAGTTCACATTTCAAGAAGCTGCCAGAATTTCCCACTAGGAGCAAATCTGACCTTGTCACTTTCCTCACTTAAAAACACCAGTTTGTTAAATGATCCCACTCTCTGTCTCTATTGTAACACTTTTCTCATTGCATTTTATTGGTTAGTTACTTACCTGTAAATTTCTTAAGGACAGGGCTGAATGTGTCCATAGAAGGTAATCATGAAATTAGGATACGTAACAGATAACTCATTCATGTTTGATCAATGAATAAATAATTGAATGAATAGCTGCTCTTGCTACTTGCTTGAAATAATCTCTTATTTGGCAGAGATGAATGAAAATGTCTGTCTGAATTCATTCGTGGAAGCACTGCTCGAAGACTATTCAGATAATATTCAGACTATAATCAGATAATCTGATTCTTTATCAGATCTTCAGATAAAGATCGACATTAACCTTTATAAGGAATTTGAGGATAAAAAAAATTTAAAAAGTCAAATTTTTTACTCATGTACTCATCTCAGTACTGAGTACTGATCTGAGAGCAATAATAAAACAGAAAAAAAAAAGGCAGAAGCCGAGTGAGAGGTGATGCATCCCGGTGGTAAAGAGCACAGCCTCTCCAGATGCTGCAGCCAGGCTGCTTGGTTTTTAATTTTTTTTAATTTTATTTGTTTTTAAATTTTTTTTAAATTCAATTTAATTTACACATGAGGTATTATTAGTTTCAGAGATAGAATTTACTGATTCATCAGTTGCATATAACACCTAGTGCTCATTACATCATGTGCCCTCATTAATGCCCACCACCGGGTTTCCCCAGACTCCCACCACCTCCCTCACGCTGCCTGGTTTTGTCATTTAATAGTTATGCCTCAGTTTCCTCATGTACAAAAAAGGCAAGAATAATAGTAAATACCTCCCAAAGTCTTCACGAGATTTAATGAACTAGTAAATATTAGACAACAGGGTACCTGGCACATAATAATAGGCATCACCTCTTATTATTTTTTTAAAATCATCTCACAGGCTTATAAATATATGGGATTACTAGGAATAAAAGAATGAATCCAGGGGTGCCTGGGTGGCTCAGAGGGTTAGAGCCTCTGCCTTCGGCTCAGGTCATGATCTCAGGGTCCTGGGATGGAGCCCGCATTGGGCTCTCTGCTCAGCAGGGAGCCCGCATCCCCTCTCTCTCTGCCTGCCTCTCTACCTACTTGTTATCTCTCTCTCTGTCAAATAAATAAATAAAATCTTAAAAAACAAAAAAGAATGAATCTATTCATTTCAACCCAGAACTCCCAATCCAATCCAACCACAACCACCACAGGTACTACTGGCTCTAACTAAAAAGAGACTATACCAGATTCCAAATGAATCTGAATTACGTATATTTTACATAATCTAATATACTAAGACTTTTAAACATTATTATTTTCTTCCAGGTACAGAAAACAAGCATGGATGTTACTACCCACAGTGTATGACTATTGTTGGAATTAGTTGTGAATTAAACTTCCAATTTCTTTCCCTCTCTGAGTTGCAATACTTTTGTCATCACAATGGAGAAAACATTTTGCAATAAGAAATGCAGCCATCGCATCTGGAATTTTTCCCACTGCGTCTACCCATCTCTCAATTCAGCTTTTGCTCACGTGTAACGAGAGGCTAGTCCACAGCCATTCATTTACAGCGTCTGAGTGAAAACTACAGAACAGAAATTAGCCTCGCTGTAGAACACTCCGGTATGTCAGAATTCTCAACGGGAAGAGGGAACTTTTCTTTTGGGCAGGTGAGCGAGGGAAGGGGCTGAAACACAAGATGCTTGTGATTAGAGTACGTTCAATGGCAGGAAGTGCACAAAGGGAAGCTGATGAACAGGCCCACCCCCCACTATCCACAACCATCTTCTCCATTCCGTTTCCCCAGTAATCAAAGGATATTCTGAACCTCTCAAAATGCCATCAATCCTTATTGAGAATGAAATAGAACATCTTTCTCTCAAGCCTTTGCAGTAGTAATCATCGTAACGGGCTGGCCTGAACAGGGAGCTCTGGCAGACAAAGATGGGTTTGTAAAAATAAATAAAGAAAGAAATACAGATATACATAAATTAAATAACCTCCACAAAATATGAATAGAAAGTTGATGATAATCTCCCAATTCTATTGTATGAAGGGTAAAGAAACTCACAATTGTGCTCTCCAGGTCTAGTACAGTAAAGAATAGGCTTCTTGATGAGACGTTTCTAATAATGTACAGCAGAGCTAGGAATCTTGTGGCAATAATACTAAAAAATAACCGTCTAAATGATTTAGATAAAACACTCATTAACATTCCAAATCTAAGTATCCTCTCTAGTCGCCCCTCCCGCCTCTTTGTTTCTTTCCTAGCTCTGATTTTCTTCTTGAGTACATTTGAACAAAGAAGGGAAAAAGCCTCTTCTGATTGTTCATGAAGGTTTCTTATGCCACCTGAAAATTGCTCAAGTGCAAAATAATTTCATAAAGATCACCGAAATGTTTTTCGACATCAGACTCCTTAAACAGCATTTCCCTGGTCTCCGGTGTCTCTGTGTTGTTGGAACCTGTTTGGCAGTATCCAATTCCTATACCGATAAAAAGCTACAAACAGTGATGACAAAGCCTCACAGGAAAAATCATTATTTAATAGATAGGTCACTCACTCTGGAGTCTGAAGACCCGATGCTAGTTTGGTTCTTGAGTAACCGAACTCTTACCTAAGTTACAAAGTCATTTTACTAGGTTAGGAATTTTGTTTACTCCGAAATGGGGATTCTGGTGTGAAAAGGAAATGCTACATATGTCAGCTTTTGTAAACTTCAAAGCTTTTTCAGCTATTACTTATTTTTGAGAATGTTTCAAGAATGGAAGTGACTCCCTGCTTTTATAATTATATTGCTTTTCGTGGACTTGGAGTCCCCAGAGGATTCAAGGAAGGGTGGGGGACTTTTTGAAATATTATTTTGTAAGCTAGAGTAAAAAAAGTTTTCATAAAGATCGTTTCCAATATTTTTTTTAATGAAAGAAACTAGAAATCTGTACCAACTATTTTTTAACGAACTTCCTTTGAATAATTATTGGGCTTTAAAAATAATTTGTTTAATTATTATTTATTGGATATATTGATGTAATGTGTTCTTCCCCCAAATGACGGTTGAAAGTTAAAAGCATGGAGTCTAGACCAGAGAGATCTGAGTTCAAATTTAATTTTTTATCATTCAAGCTAGAAGTCTCACCAAAAAGATTTTGCATCTTCATCTCAAGTTTCTATCGTCATAAAATGTGAACAGTAATATTCTCTACCTATCTTTGTTGTGAAGATTAAGGATATAAGGATATAAGCTAAGAGCAGAACCTGACACATAAATATGTGGTCAATAAATGGTAGCTATATTTAGGTTTGTATGTGAAAATTTTGAAACATTTATGAAACTTGTAAAGATCATTTTATTTTCAAGCCTGTAATTACTAAGTCCCAATGCAGACATTGTTCTCCCTGTTTCTTTTTCTTTTTTTAAAAATTCTTTTAATTTGTTCCTGGCTCTGTCAGTTCATTTGACCCTCCTAAACCATTAACTCTTGATTAGGGGGAGTCTCACAGAAGAATAAACAGAAGAGGCAAAACAGCAGCAGGGTCTCTGGCTTCTCATTGCACTCCCAGCAGGAGCCTTTTAAACCAATTGATGCTAAATCTCATTAGACTTGAAGTCAAAATCAAGATTTCCATGGTTTTGACCAGTAAAAAACCAGACAAGGTCAACAGAGGACTGAATGTTAGACTTAGACATGAGAGATTAGAACATGACTTCCCACTGCTCCCTGAGCTATAGGTTTTATCTGTATCAGTATTGGTTTGTGCTAGAAGGGCTGTAAGACCCCTTCCACTGTGACACTCCATGAATTTTAATTACTTATGCATACATCTCATACTACAATGGGGCATGTGAGTTTTGCGAATTATTATATTTATTTTATCTATTTACTTGGGCCAAGGACAAACTACACTGGTTATATTTCTATTCTACTGGTTATATTTCAACTAGGGAAAATCTCATTGAAACAAGTGTCCAGAGAAGGAGATACATGACAGGAGAAAGGAAGGAAAAGGCAGTGGTAAATGATAGGGAAGAAGATTATGTTGTTGATATGGTAAGGAGAGCTCTTGTCTGTGTGTAAGTGGGCGCATAGACTTTAACGTACACAAAATAATGTATTGCTATGTATGTATGTACAAACTGCCAACCTCTTTTCCTTCATCAAGGTTGAAGCTGGGAAGTTCTAAATATCTTGCTGCCACTTTAGCCTGTGGCAGGAGTGGAGAAATCACTCTGACTTACCGTGGCATAGGAAATATTCTATTTCTATCAAATCTGTAAGCATACAATTATAGGCATTACACACATGCAGTCTTACACACATGTACTTTTACACACATGTAGAACTAGACTTTGTTTATAGATTGGAGAGAAAGAGGGTAATAGTAAGATTTATTATAAGAAAAAATGTTGAAGGGAATACAGACAATCAATCATTCGCTAACAGAAAAAGCAGACTCTCTAAAGAATGAAGAAACAACTGTAGAGGAAATCATAATGTACTACAACAAAGAGGTGCTTCCCAAAGTCCAAATGTACTAGAAGTGATTTTTATGATACCCAAAGATATAATTAGAGAAAGAGGTCTAAATATTATCTCTTTTTTACTTAAGAAATTAAAAGATACTTTGATTTTGTTTGTAATTTCTAATATAAAGTTAAATGAAGAATCTAGAGCTGGTACTATAAAGGGTTTCTCATGATGTTTAACAGAATGTCATGGATCCAAAGTCAATGAAAACCCATAGGAAGTAAGTGATAAATAAAAGAATGATAGCAATAGGGAAAAGAAAAAGATTAGAAAAGCTTACAAAGAATAATGTGACTAAAATAATATATCCAGACTTTAAGAAAGTCACTGGTAGAGAAAACATTGCACAAAAAGGTCACTTGATATTTTACTGTATAAAAACTATCATTTGAGAGGATGAGTAATATTCCCAATTTAGTGGTAAATCAGAAGTATTAGAACCACTTTTAAAATTCCTGTCATTGCTAAGAACTTTGAAGAATAAGCAAAGGCAATTTGACATTATATTCTCATTTAGAAAAAAGGAGACAAATCTGTAATGCATTAAGAAAGATATCTCTTTGTTAAAACAAATTAACTACCTACTCACACCTCCAAACTAAAACAGAAAGCCCCAACATGATCTTATTTTGAAAGATATCAACAGTGGAAAAATGCTTAGAGCTCTGGGCAATTTTGTGTATGTGAGCTAGAGAGTAGTAAAAAATAAATTGCAGAGACTGGTCAACTGGAATGGCCACGGACTTTCCCAAGATTAATGTTCAAAACTCCTTCAACTATTGTTGACAATAGGATTATATATCATATAAAGAGAGATCTGATGTAACATATATCATTCAGATTTATTCCATTGATAAAAATTATAGGTATACTCAATCAATGAAGACAAAAAAAATGAAAGAATTAGTGCTCAAAATATTCAATAATATTGTCTTTTATTGGGTACAATGTAAACACTGTATTTAAAAATAGATCCCATTTTAAAAAAATGCAGATGTCTGTTAGGGAGACATCTGAGTAATTTCTGTAAAGTGATGAAGGCCTGAATTATAATCATGACAGAAGAAAGAGAAGAGAGATATTTTAGAGCTGTTTTGAGGAAGGCCAAAAAAGGATTTTGTTTTGAATTGGATGATTTTAATGGGAAGCAAGAAATTTCAAAATCATATTTCAAGCCTTCATAACAATGACAAAAATAGGAAATTTAGGAAGAAGCCCACTCCACCTCCTCTGATAACAAAGAAGAATTCTCAACCTGTACAAAATGGAAATATTACAACAACACAGATTTTTAAAAGTATACTCAAAAAGACATCTCCTTGCCCTTGTTCATGTGGGTTTTGTATGTTTGTTTGTTTGGTTGGTTTTATTGTTTAGCTTTCCTTCTGACCCATTTCAGACCTGCACTACCAAAACTCCTGTTGCAAGCTACACCCTCATCCTCTAATAATGATACAGCTCAAATGACATTCTATAGACACTTAAGCTGATTTGGTTTCCTCTGTCTTTTTCCTATAATACCTGGCATATTGTTTGCAGAATATTATCTCTTCAACTAGAATATAAACTCTTTTCAGGAAGAACATTTGATTTGCTACTCTAAACCCTCATTGTCCAACACAGTGCCTAGCCCCTGATAAACATTCAACGTATTAATTCATTTATTCTTTCATCGTAATAACTTGAACAATTTAAAGGTTATTACATAGATGGGAAAAACTTTGGAACAAAAAATATCTAGTGATATAAAATATGATAGTAGGAAAAGCTCCTTCTTCAGGCTTAATATATTAAAAACAAAACAAAACAAAAAAACCCCCAAACATCACATCAAAGATACCATGCAGGAATCCTTGACTTATTTTGGAAGAAATGTAAAACCAATATCCTGAGACTAGAATCATTTATCATCAAGTAGCAGCTGTTGTTAGAATTGATATTGATCCTTGGTAAATTGCTACCAGAGTAACCTTGTTATATCATCACAAAATTTTCTCACTACATCATTTAGCTATGAGATGTTTCCTTAACTTGTGTCCTTAAGTTTCTCTTCTATATTAAATCACATAAGAACAAAAGTGTGTAGAGGTAACCCAAAATGCTTTTGGCCATTTTCCAGTTAAATATTCTCTAGATGATATATAATATAAATGTATAAAATATAATAATTAGTTCAAAAAAGTCCTTCAAAAATAAGGTAATTTCGGGACGCCTGGGTGGCTCAGTTGGTTGAGCAACTGCCTTTGGCTCAGGTCATGATCCCGGCGTCTTGGGATCGAGTCCCGCATCGGGCTGCTTGCTCCGCAGGGAGCCTGCTCCTCTCTCTGCCTCTGCCTGCCTCTCTGCCTGCTTGTGTTCTCTCTCTGTTAAATGAATAAATAAAATCTTTAAAAAAATAAATAAATAAATAAATAAAAAACAAAAATAAGGTAATTTCTAAGATTATAAGGAACTTACCAGTGATCGAGTTCAATTTTCTTATCAACTACATTAAGAAACTGAATTTGGTTAAATGATATGATTAAGGCTGTAATGCCAAAGAGTTTGTTCTAGAATGTGAGATTATAGACATCCAACTTTCTTTTATCCAATTATCATTAAATGTATGAAAAGTGTTATTTTCATACATAGTTAGAAGTTCAATAGCAACTTGAAATAAGGAACTTACTCCCACTTCACTGTTATTTTAGGTGTGGCCTCCCTGTGGGGTTGTGGAAAGCTGGACTCGATTTCTAGCTTTGCTTCTTATTAATGTTATCTAAACTCTCCATAGGTCAATTTTCTTAACTTTTAAAATGGGACAAATATTAATGTCTACCTCATAGGACTTTGTGAAATAAAAGTGAAATAGTTAATTTAAAACACTCGGCATAGTACCTTGATTATAGTAAGCACTCAATAAGTTTAAGCTGACATTATTTCAAAAAATAAGAAATCATGGCTTTGATTTTTTGAGCATTTTTGAAAATGACATCACTTTACCTACATTATCTGTTTGAATTTTTTCTAGTTTATATACAGCATTACAAAGCATACTTAGCACACTATCATAAATCCTATAGAGGAGACCAAAGTGTCCTGGTATTTCTATTTAATTTTGTGTGGTGAATTGGCAAAAATCTTAAAGGGAATTACAATGTGTGTGGTAACCTTCCTAGCATACTTTTATCAAAGTTACAAAATTTAATCTGAGGGAAATGTGATAGTAGCACAAAATAAAATATATAAAATCCCATTTTATGAGCAGCCAAATATTCAGCCTATAATTAATTATTTAGAAACCGGTCACATTTTAGAGATACTAAGCTCCTTTATTTTTCTTCATCCTTTCTTTATTCTGCCTACATTTTCCTGTTTTTCAACTCATTTATATAACCTATTCTAGGAAAAAAAAGGTCAAAAAAAGAAGAAAAAAACAGATCTGTTAGTATAGTTATTTCTAAGCAGATCTGAAAGAAATGGAGAAGGGTTTAAGTTGCAAGGAGAGATCCATTGTGGGTCTCCTGCTACACCAATGGGCAGCAGCTATAATTCCTTTGTCTTTCCCTGGTCTTGATAACTAAGAATTAGCTGATATGTTTTGAAAGATATAGAACACTGCATCTCTAAAACTATTCATCACCAATGACTGAATGATCCTGCAACAATTGAAACCTTGTCTACAAAAATGCACTGAAGCTTTTAAATTAAATAAAAATTTCCAAAATCACTAAAGCTAATGTATCTTTAGCCATAATCAAATTATTAGCTATTTTTATTAATTGCTGCTGCATTTGGTGTACAACTCACTATGCCAAAGAAATATAAGTCTAGGTGATTCAAAAAAAAAGAAGACAAAATTTTTGTCCACATTAACAAAAAAAATCTATATAGAAATTCAAAAACAGTACATTTAATTAAAAATATCAGGCATTATGTACTTAAATATATCAAGAGAGAAAGAAGGCAGCAAAGGAAACTAAAACCTATTTAAAACTGAATACACAAATGGACAATGGCCAGATCATACATAAAAATAGAAGTTTAATTCCCAACTTAGGCAACTTGCCTGGAAAATCATATCTACAATAAACAGCCTAGGAAGCCAATCTGCTCTAAGTCAGACTTGCAGGAAGTCAGACTGTTACCTCCAGCAGCAATCCAGGAAGCTAAACAATAACATCTATAATTACTGAACCAAAGTAGTCAAGACTTGATTAACTAACAGCTTCATTAAATTTTGTCACCACTTTCAATTTAGGACAAACCACAGAAAGACAAATATGCACCTTTAAATAATCACATTGAATGACCCACTTCTAATTACACCCTCTTAGAGCTTCCCTACACCAAGGCATACCTGAAGCCTGCCCTTTTCCCCACTATAAAGCTTTCCACTCTTTGTCTCCCTTTGAGTCTTGGCCAAATTGCAAGTGGCAATGGCTACGTCCCTTGCTATATAGCAAGCTCTGAATAAAGAACCTTCGCATTTCTCATTTGGTGGGTTTTCATTTAGTTCCACACTACTGAGCATCAACTACATACCCATCAGTGGGAAACATACTTCGATATCCTGAAAAGCTAATTTTCACAATATTTTGAGAGGATTTCTTTATCCCCGTTTCACAGAAGTGCAGAACTGAAGCTTACAGAAGTTGGATAGTTTCTTGTGCTTTCCTATTTACGTAGTGCTAGAGTAATAGTTTTTGGTACATGATTATACTAAAAGTTTTTAAGATAATATTAAAAGGGTACTAACGATAACAACAATAATAACACAGCAGCTATAAATTAGTTGGGTGTTTTTTTAGCATTACCGGCATTTGTGTCTATCAATTTGAAAGATAAATGTCAACATTGTATTTTTAATTAACTCATTGCTTTAAAGTTACAATGAATCAAAATACATACAGAATTTGAAATAACCAAAAGCACTATTGAAGAAATGGCTTCCGTATCTTATTTGCTATAAAAACACATCAGCAGAAATAATTTGCTTCTCACGTAGTGACTGATGCAACAGGTTTTTTTTATAGATAATGTGTAGAAAACCTCACAAGAGGGGTGCCTGGGTGGCTCAGTTGGTTAAGCATCTGCCTTTGCTCAGGTCATGATCTCAGGGTCTGAGATCAAGCCTTGGGTCAGGCTCCCTGCTCAGTGGAGAACCTTCTCCTTCTACTGCTCCTCCCCCGACTTGTGCTCACACACAGGCTCCTGCTCTCTCTCTATCTCAAATAAATAAATCTTTTAAAAAAAGAAGGAAAACCTTATAAGAAAACATAGTTATTTACGATATTGACAAGGAAATGAGTAAAAATGAAATTTGAGTGATTCTGGAAAAGATTAAGTAGTTGCCTGGCACTTTTTAAAAGGTAATTATTTAACAATCACATAAGTTAACTACCATTGTATTTATTTTACAAATGAAGAAAGAAGTTGTGAAGACATTTAAGATTTAATTTAGACATTACTTAAAACTTATCAGTTAGTTAGCAAAATAGTCTATATTCAAAAACTGAAATAATTTTTGGTTTCAAAGTTCAACAGATATGCTAAAGAAACATTTGATTAAAATTCACTTTAAGATATTCCCTTACCACATAAGTTGGCACAGAACCTAAAGTTGAAGTAATTTATTATCTAACTATAAAATCATATAACTTAGCTTTATACAGGGAAAACAGCATTTGCACAAATTAGAAATTACCACAGACACTACATAAAACTAGATTTTTTAAAAAAAATAGGAAAATACAGATGATTAATAAGGCCTTTTAGTGCTTGAAAATAAAATGGTATTTAAGAACAATTCCCTTAACAAAGACCTGAAAAACTAAAAAGATAACTACGGATAACATTGTTTAAATAATAATATGGAATAAGAAATGATGACTAAAGGCCAAATAATTTCTCAGGTGACTTGTACTTTGTCTCACTAATTTCCTTTAGTTAATTCAAACTTTTATTAAGAATTTCTTGCACTGAGCCTAAATTAAAATGAACAGAGCTGGACTCTGAGAAGCTTTATAAAAGAAAAATATTCAAGCTGTTGGCCTTTATAGCATTTCATGTTAAGGAAGGAAAACTATTTTCTGAGATGTCTCTTTTTTGTTTTGTTTTGTTTTGTTTTGTGTTGTTTTGTTTTGTTTTGTTTTGTTTGTGAAAGTGAGCGAGAGAGAATGTGCATACGTAAGCAGGAGGGAAGGAGAAGCAGGCTCCCTGCTAAGCAAGGAGCCCAATGTGGGACTTGATCCCAGGACCCTGGACATGATCTGAACTGAAGGCAAACACTTAACTGACTGAGCCACCCAGGTGCCCCTAAAATGTCTGTTTTAATAAAAATAATGAATATGTCACATAAAGTTATAAATACCAGAGTTATAATTTGGCTATTTTGCTAAGCATAAAATGGGGAAAAAACCTGCTTTCTTTAGATACCTGAAAGACTTTGTTTCTTCTTATAAACATTACTTATGTTCAACGACTATCAGTTGATTTAATTTTTAAACCCTTTAGTTATCTTCTCCCCATTGGGATGCAATGACATATTTTTCATAGGAAAGAAAAACTGAGGTGTTTTGTTTTGTTTTGCTTTTTGCCTCTTTCTACATGAGGCCTTCTGAATGGGGCAGATGACCAAAAGGTATGGAGTAGGTTGGGGAATGCATTTGATAAAAAAATCACCTGGACGATATTCCAAGCAACTCGTACCTCAAACATTGAGGTAGATGTCAAGAAAAACCCTGTATCATGAAAATAACATGTTCCAATAACTTTGAAGCAATAGCATGTGTAGTAGAGGCAGACTATGTGCATTAGAATCCTACTCTTCCACTGGCTAACTGTACTACACCAGTCAAATACCTTAACTGTGACAAGTTTCTTCATTTGTAAGATAGAAAGGATGATAACAGAACCCAAGGAAATTGTAAGGATTTGGAGACTTAGTATATATGTGTTGGCCCAGAGTAAACACCAGGTGAGTGTTACTTTATTATTGCTCTGAATCTGAAACAAAGCAAATAACTTCATTTTAGAAAACGAGCAGCAAGTTGAAAGTTTTCTCATGCTTATGGACAAGATAAATAGTTTGTTTCACGGGCTGTGATAATGTTCTTAAATGTAGGAGCCTGGACACTTCTCCAGGGTGGAGTTATGTCAAAATTCTTTGAACCTCAAGTATCTGATAATGTCTCACATGCAGAGGTACTCAATACATGTTGAGTGAATGATGAATACATTTTTAAAAATAAATGAATGAACACATGGATTGACAGTTTTCAGAAAAAGAATGGTATTTATATAGAGTGGGCTTAATATTTAATATTAAATGCAAATTCTTTTCAGAAGTTTCTTTCAAAACTTTAATCTACTTCTTAGAAATGATTCAGTAGTCTTCCCAAAATGGTTGCTGGAGTCTAAAGTATTGCAGTTTTCTGTTTCTACTTCAAATTGACAGAAAATATTTAGTCTTGAGTGAAAGAGAGTTGTACTTGTATCACCTCTTGACTACAGTCATATCATCTTTTTAAGAGAGCCTACCTTGTTAAGAATTTTCATTTATTTATAAAAACATAGTTTTATTAGTTTGAATGGGTTGATTTTTTATTAGTTGACTCAGTAGGTCTTTAAAAACTAAGGTTTAACTAACATAAGACAAAGAAAATATTTCTCCTTTTGAAATCTTAAAGATATTTCAGAGGACATATCATAGTACCCATGCTTGAGTTGCAAAATTAACTATACGTGCCCTATCTTTCATTGGTATAGTGTGTTTTTAATCTGAGAACCCTGTGTAATTATTTTATAATTCTAGGGCTTACAATATATTTGTACGATTTTATTTTTTATTATTTATTTATTATTTTTTAAAAAGATTTTATTTATTTATTTGGCAGAGAGAGGGAACACAAGCAGGGGGAGCGGGAGAGAGAGAAGCTGGTTCCTCGGTGAGCAGGAAGCCCGATGCGGGACATCATCCCAGGGCTCTGGGATCATGATCTGAGCTGAAGGCAGATGCTTGATGACTGAGCCACCCTGGGGTCCCTGCATGACTTCATTCCTCAGAAATAATATGGGAGGTAGTAGATGAACATTTCTTACCCTATTTGAGTCAATTCTTGCTCTGGAAGTATAGATGGGAGGTGGGATGTTGAAAGCCTGAGGGACCAGGTATTCCTCAGCATCCATCATGTCTTCCAAATCCTCTTCATCCAAGAGATTCTGAAAGAACTTGCTGTCATTTGGACTGGGAAGCTTCATGCGATCGTCACCCTAAAAGTTTGCCCACCAGACAAACAAAAAATAATTCTTCCTTTCATCTGAAACAGGTGGACTTTGCAGCAAATTTATATAATATCAAAACAAGTGGTTGAAAATTCAAGCACTCGTTTAAAAAAATAATTCTTTAACACAATTCCCAGTCATGAAGAAGGCTGTAACACACTTAGATATGACAGGGTAAGATAAATACATCTAACAGGTTGTGATAAACGCCATCAGAGATGAATAAAGCAGAATGCTCTGGCTATTTTGAGGGAGGTATAATCTATTTCAGATCTGAGAATAATATTAGGCTTCCTTGCCAGGATGTTTGAGCTGTGACTTTAAGAATAAATAATAAAAGGCAATTGACTTATCAACCTCTTTTTTACTTTATTTAGTTGGTTTGACACTGTAGAGTTCTCAGGACATATAGGCTCTATGATTTGCCCTATAGCATAACACTGTTAATGGGCTAGCTTTCAAATCACAGCCCAAGTGGCAAATAATATAAATGAAGGTGGGAAAGACACCAGAACTCTACTCTTTTTTCCTCTATTTCTTAAATATGATTTTTTTCACTTTTCAAAATTACGTGATATTTTTGTAAACAAGTTGCTTATGCAAATTAAATTGGGAAAAAGAGAACTGGAAACTATTCTAAAGCTTGGCTTTTATCTTTGTGTCAGACTATTGATAGGAGGATAAATGCTCCCTCTTTTACTGAGGAAAATTAATTCAGTGCAACCCAAGGTCCATTTGGTTAGGTTTAGGTAAAAATAATCATAGATAAACACATTACAATTTTTAAATTTTCCAATCTATTTTTTCTAGTGTTTCATACGAAATGTTCTTTGGGGCTATGATTTGATTCATATGTATATCAATTCACTTGAATCTGAGTTATTGGTTGGATACTGTATATCTTCCCAAACAAAACACATTAATAAATATTTTTAGGAAATTAAATGTCAATATATTGAAACTTTAAATTCACTGTCTTCAACCATGGACAAGATTAAAACAAAAATCCATCTTCCTTTTATTCTGAAAAGGGAAGATTATAATAATGGACATGACTTAAGGCATGTTAATAAAAAGCATAGTGCTCGAAGACTTTTCTGGGGATAAGGACTTTTTATGTACATGGATAATCATAATTATCTGTCTATTCAGTGCCAGAGGCACTTGAATACTAACAGAAGATTCTTAGAAGTGGTTGTAACATCAAGTGAAAGGTTCTTTTCCATAAGTCATTTCACATGACATTCTGCTTAGTTAATCAACTTATGAGTGGTGATTTTCACAGTTCCAAAGACCAGATCTGTACCAACCTGAATAACTAGATATCTTTGAGGGTCTCGAGCCATCCTCGAAAATTCAGCAGCCAGTTCCTTAAATTTAGGTCTACTGTCAGCATCAATCATCCAACCTAGAAATTCATACACAACAGAAGAGTCACTCTCCCCATAATTATGAAGAAGTAGGATATAAATTTTATGAAAACATAGGTTGTTTGAAAATGTTGTTTTAATAACAATGATCTAAAAGAAAAAAAAAGAAAGTTAAAGAAAGAAACAACCCAATAGGTGAGCTTTTATCTCGATCATCAGTTTGTTGATATTCAGAAGTAAATGAAATATATGACAGAATAACAGAAACTTTTTATTTCGTTGATCTAATTTAAAATTAATTTTTCTTCTTAGAAAACATAACCTAAGCTAACTATGGGAACTTAAAGAAGCTCTGATTTTTTTTTCTTAAGTATGGAGAGAATGTCTTTTTTTTTTTTTTTTAACTTTTCTTTGATGGTTATAGAAGAGGTGTTTGGGGTTTGGGATATAATTTATTATTTTATGTCAGGAGTGACATGGAGCTTTGGTTACAATGCAGTACACTAGCACAGAGGGGGAGAAGGGAATTGAAAGCAACTTTCTCATGCTACTTTTTTCCTGGTGGGGAAAAAAAACCAATGCAAAATGATTGGTAATGTTTGTTCAGCAATAGCCATTAGCTTATCTAAGTACTAGCCTTTGCAGCATAAAAATACTATCAGCAATTTTCAAGGTATGTATTATTGTTTAGCTGGGAGTCCAGATAAAGTGGGTCTTATCTCCCCAGGCTCTGTTTAGCTGATAAGATCACAAGAATAAAAGCACCAAGTTTTTCCTGATTTTCTTGCCAAATGACCCTCTTCCTAGGTCTTAAAACTTGTAAAAGCAAGGTACAAATCCCTATTAGGCAAAATATTTTCCTGATTTTTCATTGTTTCATCAGAGCAGCTAAATGAAGTACCTAAATCTCCTCTGATGCTAGTTATGAGATCAAATCATATAATACATACATTTTTTTAAAGTTCCTTCCATAGATGACTACTGAATGATGTTTGATCCAATAAAGCTATAAGGTTTATTTCCTTTTTCCAGGAGTTCAATTTTTGTTCTTGTTCTGGGAAGTCTTTGGGTGTCATTTCATGTATCATATAATATCACCCGAATTTTTTCTCTCTTAACAAAGCTCAACTATATGCATCCACTTAGAAAAAAAAAATGCTATTGATACCAAGATGCCAATGAGGAAATAGGTTTTTCTGGTACTACTGGAATCAAAAAAGGTTAACTTTGCTGGGAGGTATCAGTTTCTTTCTAACTAAACATTGAGTAAATAGAACTGTGCTTAGAGAAAAGGGCATGCTGACCTAAACTGGAAAGCACATTTTTTATTTCTTCCTTCACTGTCAGAATGTATCACACATGTCATGAATATAAATCTGAGTAGACCTGGGTCCAAAGTCTCTTATTAATAAGATGCTTATTCACCTTCACCAGTTTGTTTCTTTGCTAACCCTGTGTAAATCAAAAGGGGAAAACCCCAGATTACACAAGAAAGATTGCTTATTGTTAATCTCACTTAAATTAAGTAGGGAACTCCAGAGACTTCCCTAATTCTATTTAAATTAAGAGCCTAGACTGCCAAAACACATTTATAATACATATGTGTCTGGGGCATAGAAAGGAGAAAGAAAAGTAAGAGCGTTTGATGTAAACAAATGATCAAATTGAAAAAAAAAAGCAAACATTCGTAATCTTTTTATTTCACTGTAGATTCATGTCTTCTCACTTTCCATTCTGCTCTGCTAATTTCCTGTTGACTAAAACTGGTAAACCTATTTTCATTTAATTCATTTTTTAAAACTATCAGTTTCAAGCTTTCTTTCTTTATATTTAGATCATTTGTTTAGGCCGCTATTTTCCTGTAAAGATTACTAACATTATTGTGACTAATTACATCTCTTTGTGAAAGACAATTTGATTGTCATGGAAATGATAAGAATCAAAGTGAAATGAATCAGAAGAGTAAGAGTCATATAATTTCGACTTTATAATGTGGAAGCATGCATATTGATGCATATTGCTTCCTATTAACAATAAGCCAAAAACACAGGTGTTCACATGATTTATCATAATTATTTTTGAACTTTCACATTTTTCAATAATACAAAAACCTTACACAGGTAGATTAATCCATACTACTATTTTACTAAGGACGATGATGGTGATGATAAAATTATTTTGCAATCTTACATTTGACCATGACCATGTAAACATCAATAGTGCAGATCGGAGGCTGGGGCAAACGTTCTCCTTTCTCTAATAAATCTGGGATTTCTCGGGTTGGAATTCCATCATAGGGTTTTCCTCCAAAGGTCATCAGTTCCCATATAGTGACTCCTAAATTAGAGGTCAAATATTTAAATAAGCATATTAACAACATAATTTGAAGAAACAAACCAGCAGTATGCCAGTGATAGAAGAAAACTCCCTGGAAAGCAATCAAAAATAGTCTAAAGAGGGGTGCCTGCATGGCACAGTCGGTGAAGCTTTGTTTTGACTCAGGATCCTGGGATCAGAGCCCCACCTCAAGCTCTGTCATCAGTGCCTTGTCTGCTTAAGACTCTCTGTCCACCCACCCACCCACTGCTCTGAAATACATAAATCAATCTTAAAAAAATATAGTCTAAAGAAAGGCTCTTCAGATTTCTATATCCATTAGGAGAAGCTCAATGACAAATTTTCTTTGTGGGAAATTCAGTTATCTTATTATTGTCTTGAAATTTTTAATGAGTAGCAGAGACAATTCAGGGTGGATGTCAGAATACAGAGTCTGTTCCCCATTTCTTCTTTTAAGTAATGTTAAAGTTTGCTGATCCAAGTTCATTTTCACTACACTGTGAGAGAGCCTATGAAACGATTTATTATATACATGTGTATTCAGTATTAAGTAAATATGATTACAGATAAAATCTGATGTTGACTAATTTTGAGGTTAACATTTTTGTTATTTAAAGTCCTACAGGCTAAGCTGGGATGACAGAATAATTACCTTATGTTATGGTAAATCATTATGGCTCTCTTTTTAACTCACACAAAGAGGACAGGTGGAATAAAACACATTCCTATCTTTAACACCTGTGAGAGCCTGAGTGACCCTAATATAACATAATACATGTGAAATAGGTATCACAAAATTGAAGAGAATCAATAATAGTTGATTCTTTAGATACAAAATTACTGTCTTGAACCACTAGAACAGTAATTCCTCTGTAAAAGTAAATACCCGAAACACCAGCATGCAAACAGTTAACTCTGATAATAATAATGATTCTGATTTGAACAATAATATATACACTATAGACCTCTATGATATCATAAATATACAATTCTAAAGTTATCATTTCTTAAGGATAAAGATGAGTTCAGAAATAGCTCTCTGTGCATAAGAGTCTTATCAAGTGAATTTTGATTGGTTCATATAATATACAAAGTATGTTTTAATTAGGAATATGCTTTCTTTTCTACTTCCAACTGTAATGAATTATTTATTCAAACTGGTCTTTTTTAGCTCATAACAGTTATCATTAAATAATAATAAGAATACAAAGCTTAAGATACAAAAGTATACATGAACTTCAAATTATCCTTTATAATAATAAAATTAACAATTACCTGATTTTTCTTGTTAATATTTTATCTTACGATTCTTAGGTATAATATAAAAACGTAGCTAGTGACACAATTTAACAGTTTGATCTTGATTAAATCCTACTTAATTTTGCATATTAAAGAATGGCTCTGTAGAACCAATAATTAAGATTCAGTGTCCATAAGGCAGGCTGGAACAAGTTAAGAAGTGGATGGATGTCCATTTCTATTCAGTCAGTCAATATAAATACGCATTTATAGAATATGTGTTTAATGAGGATATTTGTTAACTTATGTATGCAGTTACAAAAGAATAGATGCTCTCACATCTTTATCAGAACTTCTAAAAAAAAGAATATAAACAAAATGCAAAGCAATTACAAATCACAATAGAAACTATAATAATGAGAAACACATAAATATAAAAACCAAATGTAAAAACATAAATACAAAAACAAAAGCAAAATCTCCACCTCTGCCAGTAATAATCTAATTATATCTTTGCAGGAGTGACCACAAGATAGGGTTAAATAGAGATGGCTTCATGTAGAAAGACCATCCCAGGAAAACTGAATCAGAAACATCATCAAAGCTGACAGTGCTCTCTTTTGAACATATAAACCATAGCCAATTTCTATTTTTATAAAAATAAAGATGCATCTGGTGGCAATTTTCACAAAGGTGCATTGTAAACAACATTATGTTTCTCTCTGCCTTATATGCCTTTTGTAATCAACTACGATATATCATAAAAATCTTAAAATGCCTTACGGATATGGATTGATGACCTGGGCTATGTTTCAAAGCAGAGTACTAATTTATCTTATCCTATCTATCTATCTATCTATCTATCTACTTATTTAATTTATTTATTTATTTATTTAAAGATTTTATTTATTTATTTGACAGAGAGAGAGAAATCACAAGTAGGCAGAGAGGCAGGCAGAGAGAGAGGAGGAAGCAGGCTCCCTGCTGAGCCGGCCCCCTCCCCCCCCCATGCAGGGCTTGATCCCAGGACCCTGAGGTCAAGACCTGAGCTGAAGGCAGAGACTTTAACCCACTGAGCCACTCAGGCGCCCCTATGTACTTATTTTAGAGGTCGTTTAAATTTGCTTGCAACAGATTGCCACATTTAATTGAGGGAAACATTCATAGAAAAAAAGGAAAAGAAAAAAATGATATATATGTCATATATTAAAATATAAATGTCAAATATTAAAATATAAACTCTAATTTGTTTCATGTAATAAAGATACTAGATTTGTGTTCTATGTAGTCTTTATAGTTTGACAACTTAAATTTTTCAATAGTTTCCCTATACTTGTCTAAATCTCAAGCATAGCACACTTTCCACTTCGAAGCTTAGTAGAATACATGGGACCTTAGCGGAAATTTTAAACAAAATGCATATGTGTGTGGAAGGAAAAAAACACTTTACAGAAATGCCTTAACTTTTTTTTTAAGATAATTTGTGCTTTTCTAGATAAGAAGTATAAGTTCTTTAGTGATTAAATGGATCAAGTCTACTTTCTAAAAAATAAAAAACAAAGATAAAGCTAGGCTTAAATTTGAGTACACTTAATTGTACCAGGCTTTCAAATCACACCATCACCTTTTGCTTAAATGGGCATCATGCTTTTAATTTGTCAGAAATACTGATTCTTTGTGACATATTTAAACTTAGAAAAGGTGTTGATTCATTCTTACTAATACCTGGATAGACTTCAGTTGTAAATAGCCAGTGGATCTAAGTATCTCACCTCAACAATTGATTTAAATGCAATTAAATGAATGCTCTAAGTTTAAAATCATTCTTTTCTGGTTCATATTATTCATTCTCTAATATATCTGTTTATTCCAAATTAGTTTGTAAATTAAAATCAAAACTGCAATTAGCAATCGTCTCTCCTATTTCTCCCCTCCCATTTATTCCTCTTACTTTACTGCTTTCAGTAATTGTTTTGTTACAAAAATAACCTCTTTCTTATACTAGAACAGACATTCTTTTATTTTTAATATGTTTTCAAAGAGTTTTTTGAAAAATCAAGGCTACGAGGCTCCATGACATTGGTCCTAAACTAAAATTGGTTATTTTTTTTCTGTGAAAATGATCAGAAAAGTTGCTACCAAACTAACGTTTATGGTAGATAACTGAGATTTTAATATATTGCATTTTAGAAAATCAAGGAATAACAAAAAAAGCAGATAAATGATACAATTTGGAGTTTTGTTTTGTTTTTAAGTGGAAGAGCAAAAGTTAATTCCTTTAGGAAACAAGGTTTGTTAAATAGGTATTTCCAACACAATAAAATAAGTTGGCTTAAATATTTTACATGAGCCTAATATATTTATTTTTGCCTTAAACCCCTTAATTCACAAGGAAGATATATTTACCATAGCTCCAAACATCACTCTGATGGGTAAATTTTCTGTAGTGTATACATTCCAGGGCCATCCATTTAATTGGCATCTGAGAAATAAAAAGAGAAGTAAGAAGTAAAAGTCTTATAATTATATAGAAAGTCATTCCTATATTCAGTTCCCAAAATACGAGTCTCTGGGTTTGCCTCAATTGTATTTTTTGATTGTGTATTTTTGGTATGTATAGAAAATATAAATATAATAAAAATAAACATTTTTAATACAGAGAACAATGAATCAAAATTTATAAAATTCATAAAGTGAATTAACCTAAAGATATATTTATTTTCAAAAGCTTCATAAACAATGTAAAGTAAAATAGTATCACTTTGTATAGTTCTTAATTAATGTTCAGCAATTAATTCAGTTACTGGTTAATATTATGACTCACAATATTGATTCTAGACATTTAAGACATGTGCTTCTAAAAATATGATCTACTAAATTTTTTTCCAACCAGAATGAGATTCCTTACATTTTCACTCATTCTTTTTACCCTCAGAAAATTTCTGGCCACCAGTAAAATAGTCTATTTCTATACTTGCCCCCAGTTTCTCCTTTCATATAATTTGGTCCCTTGAAACACCTAAAATAATGAATTTCAAAGTTAGGCTTGCTTTGTTCCCCAGCCACGATGATCTTTCTTGTCTTGGTTAGCCAGTATTGAAAACATGTGCCATTTTCAGACCAGGAATTATATAAAAGAATGTGAAAGGATCAGTACAAATCTATCATCACTACAAGAAAAACAACTCAACTCACATACCCTGCTGATGAGGGGTCAGCAGAATAAGTTTCAACTAGGAAGGGCAGCATTATATAGCTGGAAATATAATTAGATTCTATGGAATAAAGATAAACACTTCTACTTTGCAGTTGAAAGCTTAAAATTAAATAGGCCTTTGAAATCATGAGGTTCGCTGCGCACCAAGGTGACACCAAGGTAACTGTATGACAGAATCATGGTATTCAGTGAAAGGGAACAGAAGACACACTGAGAGTGATTTCCCTATGGGCAAGGAGTTAGCCGACTTTATGGACTACGGACATTAAGAACTAAGTTTAAATCACGGGTGGCTTGATAAAGACTTAATGGTTACTAGGCATTTAAAGCTATAATGAATCTTGCTTTAGACAAATCCTACAGCTGTATGTTCTTAAGACAAGCGAAGTCATGTGATTTATAGACTTCTACTGTGCAATCTTATAGTGAATTTCAAAGCTGTGGTCTCAAACTGCTGCAATTTGGGAGTAAACAAGCAGAACAGTCTAATAAAATCAAGGAAAGATAGGGAAATACTACAAAATGAAGGGTTTTTTTAAATTTTTCTTTTGTGATAGGATTTGAATATATATATATACTTATATAAGAGATCATATAAAGTAATATAAAAATCATATACTACAAGACATATAAAAATCAATGTTAAGTGTTTGGAAGCTTATCATTGCAAAATATTTATAATATGTATTTGGATGGCTCATGACAAAGCACATGATAAACATATTTATAGGACACATCAATCACTTTTTTTTTGTTGTTAGCTTGTGTTTATATGTCACCATAGGTAAAGGATGCATTATCTTTTTTCATTTGGCCTCTCCTGATCTAAGTTTTTCCACATTAAGCTAGAGGGACCTCCAGATGGAGAGGAGATATCCTCACTGTTTAGCCAAGAATGGCAATCTAAACAGTGGGTTAATGACAGAAAACAAGAGCTGGAACTAAGGCCTGGGCTGAGACCATATGGCAGAAGCACAGTTGTCAGGCAAAGCCAGGGGCTGTAGAGTCAGAAAAGTAGAAAAGGCAATGGTACTGTTAAGATCCCTGGGATATAGTAGCCTATATTCTGGTGGAGAGAATCAGGTAATAAATAAAGCAAACTGGTCAATCACATATTACAATAAAGCTTAAAAAAATAGAGCCAGGTAAGAGGAATCTGTTTTATCTGATGTAAGAGGATTAGAAGCTAAACAGGATGATGAATGAAAGTTTATCCAATGAGTTATGATTCTCATTGGAATCATTGGAGTTCCATTGGAGTAGCCAGGCTTCTCCCTAATCTATGAAAGAATACTTGTGTCTCTCTGTAGTGGTCAGTCCTATGTTCTTAGGATCAATGAAACAATCTCTATGGCCCCAGATTAAAGTGTAATTTCTAAATCACCTAAGGATCCACCCATTTCCCAATAATGGAGATGACATAAGGAC
Organism: Nasua narica; assembly: GCA_028533885.1. Lineage (NCBI taxonomy): Eukaryota > Metazoa > Chordata > Mammalia > Carnivora > Procyonidae > Nasua > Nasua narica. Next base: position 152,123,451 of record CM052810.1, read on the forward strand.
CACTAGAGACAAACTGTCTTATTTTGGTTACTTTTGAGAAATTGATGTTGGTATATATAATGTATTTGACCCTGGGTGAGAGAGAAGGCAAATGGCGGAATTAAGATTTTACACTTTCATATATATATTTAGTGGCCCCTTCCTATAATATGTAAGATAAAATATCATAGCACTATTTTCAAGCAATAGTGCTCTAAAAAATACCCACCTTTCCTCCATCAGCATTATATTCTTTTTCATCTCCTTCTAAGAGTCTGGCCAGTCCAAAATCTGTGATTTTCACATGGTTTGGAGATTTCACTAAGACATTTCGGGCTGCCAAGTCCCGATGAACAAGCCGTCTTTCTTCCAAGTACATCATTCCCTGAAAACACCAAGTTCCAAAAAGATAGTCATTTAATGCCTAGGCTTTTCTATTTGTCTAAAACGCAATTTCTTAGTCTTTGCTTGCAAGTGCTTGATTTCTTTAAGTGAAGCCAGAATCCTGGAATATTTTCAAAATTAGGAAAAAACCTAGGGTAAAAAGCAAACTACAAATAACTTTTGGCCCTTTTCTTCTAAAGTCTTATAAAGAATGAATTACCTGTACATGAGCTAAATATTAGGTCATTTTTTTTCCCTCAGAGACTTTATACTCTTTTGCAAACACTTTTACTGGTGAGGCATACATGTGTCTCAGTAGATAAGCTAACACACACTTGGACTGACCCACATATTTCTAGTTGTTTTTTTCTCAATAACTCCTGCTTCATGTCATACTCCCTGTACCACACCTGCTCCAAACAAAGACATAATTTTTTAAAAAATATTTCATATGAAGGTTTAATGGTGCCAAAATCACCATCATAGATTCTGTCAAGGCTGAAGAATTTTATTATTCTTATTAATTATGCAAAAAATGAACTATATGGTAGAGGCACAAGTCTAATTTTTTTAAATGGCTTCAGCAACATTAGTAGTCATTATAAGAACCCACAAGTGAAATTATGTGGTTTATAATGACTCTGAAATTAGTCTTTAATATGTTTTTCTCATTAAGCATATAGAGTAATTAAAAATAAAATGTATTGCTGATTGCCAACATTTGTATATATCCACATATATCCATATATGTTCATATATATTCATATGCATATATCTGTAATCCATAGAAGCAATAAATATCCATTGTACTTTACCAGTAGAGAAACTAAGAATCATTGAACATTAGCCTTAACTAAAGGTTGATGTAAAATCGAGGAAGCAAACACAGAGGCCTAGATTAGAGTGAACAAATGCTTATTGAAGTGTTAGAAGAATTCTATATTAAGGATTTTAGAGGTAAAAAATGTGGTCATTCAAAAGCAAATCAGAATTATTAGAAAAAGCTTAAAGCATACTCTCATGCCAATTGCAAATCAAAGCTGTTGATAGTTAACCTTACAATCGCAGGACTTTGAAGGATTAATGGTTGCTAATATCAAAACAAAAGCTGTGGAAAACAGACACATAAATCAATAGGTTCAAAAAAAAGAAAAAATATGAACTATATGCTCAGTGTAGTGTAAAGAGAAGATTGCTTCAAATAGCTTCATGGGCCAAACATTACTATAAATGCCCATTAAACACAACCAGCGGAGATACTGGCTGATATGGTCCAACTGGTCAGCAGTTGGGTGACACCATTTGTATTAGTGTTTTCTGAAACTATCCCACAACTGAGGTACTCTTCGAAACAGGACTTTCTCTTTGAGTATACCAACTTGGAAATCCCTAGAATAAAGTGAATCTAAAAACATACAGCCTTTATATGACTTAAGGAACAAAAAACAGACTTATTGCCTTGGAGATAAGGTTTTTTCAATTATTTGCCCATTTAAGGAATGTCCACAAATACATTCATCTTTCCTTTCTCACCACTGTCATATCAGAATACAGAAAGTGTGCTGGCAACGAGTTAATATTCAGATCCACACACAATGATGGAACACACACCATGTTCCAGGCACTGTGCTAGACGTCAGGGAAACAAAAGAGTCAGAGAAGATCTGTTCACTGAAGAAGGACAGAGCTATTAATGAAGTGGGCAGACATGGAATATGGACTTGAGTGAATTACTTTGATACTCATAAAGGCATTTAAGGAGAGCCGTGTTTTTTGTTTTTGTTTTTTTTAAAGATTTTATTTATTTATTTGACAGAGAGAGAGAGAGATCACAAGTAGGCAGAGAGGCAGGCAGAGAGAGAGGGGGAAGCAGGCTCCCTGCTGAGCAGAGAGCCCAACGTGGGGCTCGATCCCAGGAACCTGAGATCATGACCTAAGCTGAAGGCAGAGGCTTTAACCCACTGAGCCACCCAGGTGCCCCTAAGGAGAGTTGTGTTTTGATGATCATCTGTAGTAGAGCCTAGCAAGTGTGCATGAGAGAGGAGCCTTCAGAGAGATCCCAAGTCCTAAGTAAAGTCTGAAAGATGTCCACTAGTTGGGCAAGGTAAGGGGAAAATCGCAGTTAGAGAGAACACCCACAGGGCCACCAATACCATGGTATACTTGGACAAAGGTATGTGATTCAGTATTTCTGAGTCATTATGTATAAAGGCAGGAGAGGGGTAAATGGCAAGGCTGACAAAGTGAGAAGAGGCCCAATTCAACAAGGGCCTCTTATGCTTCATGGTAGAGAATCTGAGCTTTGTATCTTATGCAGTATTTGATGTGATGATGCAGAAATTGTTTTAAAAAAGAGAGCAACACAATTATCACTGGAGTTTTGAAAAAAATCACCTGGTATATAGACAAAGGATTGGACACAAATACAGCTGAAGTTGGAAGCACCTAATTCAATACAGAAGAAAAGTGATGAGACGGAAAATAATAAAGGTTGCAAATTGGCAGTCCATCAGCTACATCCATTTTCTAGATGTATTTTTCGACCCCCACACTGGGCAACTTTCAAAGATCCTTCTTAGCTGATGACTGGCTGTATGTCATTGAGAGCACCTTCAGTTTACCAGGATCCCACCACTCACTATTACTACCTACGAGTTCATTTACAATACTCATCTAGTTCCAATGCATAAGTATCTAAATCTTCAACCAAACTAGGCCGGAAGAAATTTCAGGGAGAGGACAATTTCAAGATACACTTATACAATAAAATAACCATCCTTGGTAATCAAATAACAAAGAGAAGAGTAAATTATGAATGGTTCTGTTTCCTGACTTTTGTAATTTAGGTTGATAATAATAATTCCTTTAACTAAATATTACACTAATGCAAATAATAGTGATATATACTATAGCAATAGAGAACTAATATTCACCAAGAAAGTTAAGACTCTAATGACACATTCTATATTATGAGCAGAACTACAAAAACTCCAAATGTTCTATAATATTGTATACACAAAGCCTTAACAGGTGACAGACCACCTTGAACCTCAATTCCATTTGTCTATAAGAAATATTTTCTTCAAAATAATGAGAATTCAATTCAGGAAACCAGATAATTTCTATATAGTTTCCTCCACCCACCTGACCATGATTAAAATAAATAAAAACAGAATCATCTGTAGTATTACCAAATCATCAAAATATATTTGTATTGTTGCTTTGCAACTATGAGTACGCCATAGGAATACTAATATGGACAATAACCACCACTACCATTGACTGAGTACTCAGAACATGGCAGGCATTAAACTAAATCCTTCTACATTGATAGGTTAACTTAATCCTATGAGATGCATACTGTTTTCGTCCCATTTTAAATATGAGAAAACCAAGTCTCAGAAAGGTGGTTACGTGCTCCAGGTTATTGAATGAGTGATAGAACTGGGATCTGAGTCTTTGCTGTGGGGCTCTAAAGTATGCACATTTAAGCCTACGCCCCTCTCTTGACGGGTCACAGGGTCGTGTGGGACAATAGAAATTAATGTACACAGTGAAGCCACATAGCTTTAAAAGATCCTCATTCTTTTGGAGCAAAAATATTTTAAAATGTTTCTGTGAATTTCAGGGTATAATACAAGTGACTGACTTGTTCGAATTTATATTTAAAATTCAGCTAAATTATAGAACTTTTCTGACTTGGCAGGAATTTGAATTACATAAATTAGAAACTAATTCTTGCATTGGTCCCAGGATATGCAGGATGGTGGAGTTGGTTTGTGTGAAGATTCTGGGGTCAATTGCCTGGATCGAACCCAGGTCTGCCATGTTCTAGCTGTGTGACTCTGGCAATTTAGTTAACCTGGCACTCACCTTTGTCTCTAAAATGACCATAAAAGCACCTATGCCACAGATTGTTGTAAAGATAAAATGTGTTAATATGTATAAAGCACTCAAATAGTAGCTGCCACATAGTAAGTGCAGAACATGCAAGCTTTCATTATTTTTCCACGGATATCAACAGTCCTAGCGTGAACAAGAATAACTTACTCTCATTAACTTGAATTGCTTATTTGAGAAAATCTGTGAACCTCAACTAATATATCACAGTAGGCATTCAATAAATGTTTACAAATGGTGATACATATACCCGTAACCAATCCATCATGATTAATGTGTAGGTACAAATTCCAAATAATTACTGTTCAAAGTATTATTTTAGTAATGATTCACCTGAGGATGCTGTTATATAAAAAGAAGGAAAAATTAGGGAATCTATTAAAAGATTTGGTGCCCTCCATAAATACATCACAGAGTTGAGATTTTAGTGAGGATAAAGGTCATGAATAATGGCCTTTAGGTTGAAAGTTTTCAGAGCTGCAGAGAAGGTGAATAAAATAATAGATTTGTTCTACTGAAATATCTGCCTTTTATCAGCACTGAAAGTTTTTCACAGACATGTTTTAGGAGCGTTTTGTCTACTTCTAGACCCAAGTGCTTTAAGTCTGATTTTACTCAAACTATTCAGAATTTACTGTTATCCAAGCCATTCAGTATTTTACCATTTTTCATACTTGCTCTATAGGCTGTAATGAGTTTTCAAAGAGTACCTACTTATTTTCTGTTTTGCTAACACCTCTTAAAAGGTTTTTAATAAATACAAACTAGCTAGAGAAAGTCAAACTTTGACTTTCGGCAATGCACTTTAATACCAAACCCAAGGATAATTTTATTACAATTGAGTTTGAAGTTTTAATCTCTGGTTAAAATTGACTCATCTAAACTGCTTTACAGAAAAATATCAAAATATCAGTATTGATGAACACCTAGCAATGACCTTCTTTTCAATCTTATGATATTTGAATCACAACTGTCTACAAAAATGCATTCTTATTATGTTTTAATCCAATGTGAAAATGTATTCTGCCCAGCTGCAGGAAGCTAGCGCTAGTCAAGAGAGACCAGACTATTTTTGACAATAAATATTTGCTTCCCATATATAAGCCATGTGACAATTTCATCAAACACATGTGGGGAGCTAAAAATTTCAAGCTGCAGTCAGCTCTCACAGGAATTAATCTCTGGAGTTAGCAAGAGTACACTTTTTTTTTCTGTTTTCATTCTAATAACCTGAAGCTTTTTTAATAACACAGGAAGCTTCAGGAAAGCTAGCTTCAAATGAAAATCACTCCTCTTTTCTACTTTTCCTTCTAAAAGCTATTCTATGCCTGAGGAAAAAAAAATCCAACTATAATGCTCTCTACTGTTAGGGCTAAAGATATGAGCATGTTCAATGAGAGAAAGGGGCCTTTTTGGATGAAGTAACTGACTTTATCCAAATAGTGCATGAAGGAAAACTAAGGGGGTTCATAATTAAATCAACGGTGAAGCCTTTTCAACCAGAGAAAGCTGGTTCAGGGGAGCAGAGAAAGAACACAGTTGGAGCTAGAAGTCCTGGAGATGCTGTTCACTATAGGCTTTTGACCTCAGATACTCATTTCGCCTCTCCTATAAAAGTGACAGATTGGCCTAAATGATCTCTAAAGTGTCCTCTAGCTTTAAATTTTTATTCCATGATAGATGGAACTGTACAACAGACCTATATAAAATACTAAATCGTAGGCCAATAAAAGACACAGAGAACAGTAAAGAAAGATGTAGAGTAGATGCCTCCCTTCAAATGTTTAGTGAGAGCCATGAATATGTTTTAGTAAAAGTCAGTTTCATGCATCCAATGTTTAAGATGACAGACTTTAGAAATAAAGCCCAGCTCTTAGTAGCTCTGTGTCTTAGGTCAATTTATTTGTTTCAATTTCCTCATCCATTAAAAGGCATAATATTAGTATTTACCCCAAAGATTGTCTTAAGGGTTCAATGCCTTCATGTTTGTAAAACATCTAGAACATTCAATATTCTAAGATATCTTGTGTTTTCTAAATAAATAACCTCAAATTCAATCATCTTGTTAAAAATATAATTTGATTACTGTAAGAGAAAGAAAGATAGCTCAATGAAATACCTACTAACTACTCAGGTGAATTTCTGTTTCTTGCTCATTTGTCCCTGAATATTCTCCTACTATTCTTTTCAGAGGAAGAAAAGCAGATTCACGTGGTTGTCCTAAACTAGCTTGGAGTTAACACTCATCGTTCATTCTTACATCTTCTTATTATACCCATGATCTTCAAGAAACTTGGTTAGGTTGTAGTTCATAAGGAGATTTTGAAATATTGAGGGCTAAATTGATATCAGCTTCATAATAGGTAATAAAAACAGTACCTGTTGTTATTTGAAATGTATATTTCACAAAGTCCCAATAGTATATTTGAGTGAAAGTATGTGTGTGTGTGTGTGTGTGTGTGTGTGTGTGCATATCATACGTACACATGCATGTAGTAGGTGTTGTGGTGTAGCACTCAGAAACTTCTTCAGGACGAATGGACTCATGAAGAGTGTTGGCTGCTGGTAGCTCTCAACGGCATTACTTTGGATGCTTTGATACCGTCAAGCCAACTGCTGCTTTGCTGGGGGTTTTGCCTTCTCACAGAGTCAGCACACACTTAGCAACTGGCTGATGCAGTTATAAAGCCCACTGCCCCATAGATGACTGTGAAGAACTACTCCAATTCCAGGGTTCTCTCCTAAGATTGGGTGAGATCTCTGTTGCAATCTCATCCTAGCTCAACTTTTTCCCTCTACCTAATATTTTTCATTGCTTTACAGGTATTGCCCCTGAGAACACTTGCCAAAAAAACTCCCTGCATGCAAATCTGTTTTAGACAATGTTTTCTAGGACCCAACTCAAGGCAATGTGTATGACTTTTGTCTTCGTTTTCTTTTAGGATCTCAGATATACAGAATTTTGAGTTAATCATACCCCACAATCTATGTGTGCTATTATTGTTCCCCTATGCCCTCCACCCCAATGCCACTCTTCTTTCCATCATAAGAATTCACAACAGTGTTTTTAATGTACATCCTTCCAGTCCATCATCTATATGTTTATTTATTTTTATATTTTTAAAAATCGGTTTATTTTTAATACATCGATAGTATTGTGCACTAAATTAAAACATGTTTTATTTATTAAACTTTTTTAGACTGAAGCATGATGCTATAGAAAATCCACTTTCTTCTTTCTTGTCTCATTAAATCATATCCACAATCTCATAAACCTCTATGCGTATATAACACAGGCATACATTGTCAATTTGTTGTCTGTTCCATACTTGATGGGCATTAAACTTAACTCTAACACTTTGACACTACAAACAAGACTGAATTGAACACTAACACCATGTGAAGTGACATAAAGTTCTTTAACGATATAAAAATATCTGTTCAATACTGATTTTAGTTCAGGAGAAGCTAGACAAACAAAAATAGTAATAGTTATTGTGGAAAACACAACAGGTAGAAGTTTCCTGTTGATTGAAAATGCTGAAATCATATAAGGAATACAATATAACTGCACATGTTATTTTATATTTTTTTTATATATTTTTGTATGTTCAAATGGTTAATGTCTATTTGAGCACTCTGTGCAGGGGACTGTTTTAAGTACTGTGTATGTAAGAACTCACAAGAACCCAATGACATCTGTACTACTATTATTCCCGTTTTAAGATGAGGAAACTGATGCAAAGAGAAATTAAATAAAAAAACTTACCCAAGGGTGACAGTGCAAGACAAAGCTTAGAAAGAACAAAGATTTGACTGTAGGCAGCTTGACTCTATAGGCAACAAATTTACCATTACATTATATGATCATATACTTCCAACTAGAATCAATAGACTCTAAACCATATATGAAACTAACAAAGACAGCATATATAACTGAGCAATTGGTATATAAACAATGGGTGCTCTAAAATTAAAAAAATAATTCTTGTACATAATAAACAAATCTCTTTAGTTTTGCTGGGTTCCCTTGAATGGTGTCACCAGACCACCTACTTGAGAATTCAACTGTGTATTTTCCACAATTTGAAGATTGTCTGCGATTTAACTATTACTCAATAGATGTTTGTAGTTAAGTTAAATGAATAATAAGACCAAAGTTTTGTAAGGCTGTTCAGGCAGTAGAAATTTTTTTTTGCAGTTTAAGTGGGACAGATTTAGAAGTCTATAATATTTATGATAGGTAGAAGAGACCAAAACCTACAGCACTCGGGGCCAAACCCGAGATGGCCAAACCCGAGATGGCGATATTAGCATACCACAGGGAGTGAATGAGGACAGCATTTACAGATTCCTGAGGCTGGCTGCAAAAACAGATTTTTTTTACTTCTGGTTCTCTACATTTTCTTCAGATGTTTCTTCAGAGATTTCATTTCCCGCCCTTCATGAGCTTTTGGAAATTTCCATTGCAAGAATTTGCAGGACAGCCTGCTTGGGACTCAAAAGTCTCTCAAAGTAACAAAATAATAATAATAAGGAAACAAACAAACAAACAAAAAAATAAGTCAAAAAGCCTGTGTGAGAAGCCACTGCTTTTCTACTAAATAAATAATGGGTGAAAAGGCTCATCTGCCTGGATCAAGAGAATACTAAACATGCTATCGTTTTTCCTTCTCACTGACCTCTTGCCAATATGATTACAAGGAAAAGAGTGAATTGTATAGTGTCTATGCGCTCTCAGAAAAGTATACTTAAAATAGATTACTTTTGCTCCTTAGGCAGCCGATCAATAAAGATGTGGATTGCAATGGGAACGGAGATGTCTGTGGGCTGTAGTAGTTATCCTCTGTGTCTCTTTAGAAATTAATTAAAAATCAATGAAGTGTGCAAACTATTAATACAGCAACCTCTAGATTTATAGATAAAATCTGAGCATTTCTCTGAGCACACATATTGTACAAATATATTCAGACACTACAGGGAGGAGGTTGAATGTCTGAAGCTTTTGTTATAATTGAGCAGAAACAAATCATTCCTAATATTCTTTAGTTTCACAGGGTTGCATGTTACTGACTGAAAACCATAAAGTTCAGTGGGTGGGAATACGTGCATACAATTTTCCTTCTTAAGACAATTATATCAATTTTAGGAGGTATACTTACTACAAAGCAAACTGTCATCATATAGAACTAAAAGTTTTCAGTAACTTTTTTAAAGTGTGGTTTACAACATTTATAAGTCCAGGCAGTTGAGTTTATTTATAACTGCTGAATATTTTAGAATAAGTAAATTCCCTTAAAAAAAGCTAAATTCCTAGAACACTAAAAGCTGTCATGTGATTTGAGCTAATTTTCTGTCCACATATAATGTGTCATTCAATTCAGTTCTACGCCTGTCTCATTCGGACACCGTGGACCTGGCCCACCTCTGCGAATGCTTATCCAGCACAGGTAAAGCTTGCAAGAGCGGTACCCACATACTCCCCTCCTGAAGTCACCCAGATACTTTCCATCTGCCCGCTCTCCACCCAGGCTCCTCTTGCTCAAGTTCCTTCCTCCTTAAAAATCTCAGAAGGATTAGAACCATGGCTTTCAGTTTTCATTTGAGTCCCTTACAGTTGATTTGGAAGCCCATTTTGATGCATTTCTATTGCTTCAAATTTGCACTCTCCCTTTGGCGGAATGCTAGGACTTCGTCTCTAGTCTCTGTGTAAGGAAATACAAGAGAAAGATTCCTGATTTATGCCTTGGCTCATTTTCTAGCCCAACATCACCATAAAAATATCAGATATCGCCAAACAATAAAAGAATAGTTTATCGGTATTTAAACTGGCAAGAAGTTGTCATCTGAGTTTTGCGGTTTTCATAGTTTGGGGATACACATGGTATCATACTAACAACACAAATTTCACTGTTTCTTGGCCCAACCTGCCTGCAGGGCACCTGGCGCTATTTGCCCCTTCGAAGCTGTTTCCAGATATTTCTGGGGTTTCCCCAGTGAGACCGTGTTCTTTTTCTCAGGGCTATTCATTCATTGATATCTGCATCCTTTAAGCTTGCCGCTGGAGCAGCTGTGGAAATGCCTGTCTTTCTAATGGCGGCTATCTCTTGGTGCTTGAGAAGTTGCAGCTCACGATAATTTTCAACAGCGATCGATGCCCTTCCAGTTTCCTCACCCTGAGATCTCACGAGAGCCCTGTGATCTTCCGCACTGTCTTAGTGAAGAGCTCTAGGCGTTTCGGAACACTGTACCGTAATTCGCCCCTGGCCACATTAACTGCTCTTCATGGGACCCTAGACTCAAATAGTCCCCTTAAAAACTTATTCCCTGACTTTAGCTCCTGACTCCCGTAAAGGCTCAGATTTAGTCCAAGACATAGGCGGGGAGGACTAATACATCCCTCTTCGTTTAATTCTCCTCTTTGACCCCATGCACTTTCTGTCATTGTCTCATTTTCCAGAGTCCTCTGATACATCTGCGCATGTGCATACATGTCATGGCTCAAACCAACCTGAAAGTTCTGTTGGTGCTGTTGTCTTTGCACATACTGCTCCCTTTACCTGCAGTGCCCCCCCACCACACACTGCTAGGCTCCTTCTACCACGCTTCAGATGCACACTTGGGTAAATCGAATACTCTCTTAGACGGTAAATCAGCTGTCATTTCTTCCACAAAGCCCTTCTTCACCTCCAAGGACATTATGTGATTATGTCACTCTTATATGACCTTTTAATGTCCATTTTCCTTATCTATCTCCTATCATCTATTTAAAACTAAACCCTGAGATTATCAAACATTGTTGTGAAATAACTTTCTGTATAAGGCGAAATCAAAGTTACTTTATAAAGCAGAAATAACATTTATAAATTAGGCTGCATCTTTTATGCTCAAGCTTTAGAAAGACGATGTTGCATATTACACAATTTTAGCAGTTTCAGGTGAAGAGTAGAAAAAGATTTGAATACATTTTGTTCCCAACTGAACAATCTCATCAATGAGACTGACTAGTTTATAAAATTATTTTTAAGAGAAACAATGAAGTCAGGGACAGGAGTACAAAGCTATGTTTTGGCTTGATCAAATCCTAAAAGTTAAAGTTTTAATCTGACCATCTTTCATTCTTTTGCTCTAAACCCTTAAGAGTCCTTAACTGCCTAAAGCTGAAAACTGTGTTCCTGCTGAGATGACTTAATTCAGTTTGATCCTTCTCACATTTACCAATCCCATCACATTGTAGACAGTCAATAAATAGTAGTCGATGGACTGATTTCCCCCTCTCTATCTATTCATCCGTATGTCTTCGACTGCCTTTCAATCACATGGTTAGGAGAGAAGGAACTCCTGGCAATAACAAATATATTCACAAACATATACTCCTATAGCAATTAAAACTAAAGGAAGAAGAAAAAGGATAATATTTGATATTATTGGAAGTAATTTTATATTGTTAGTGATTGTTTTTATTATACCATCTCTTTGCTCTTTTTTTGAGACATTAAATATCTGCTATTTTTCAGACTTACTTGTATATGTATTACAAAGTGCTTAGAGATTATCTTGACTTCCAGAAAACTTGGGGTTTTTGTGGTAAATACTATTTGTTTTTCTACCAGGTAGGGAAACCACTGTGCTGCTCATACACCCTGCCAAAGTAGAATTCAAAAGCTGCCCTCTTCATTTGCACCTCTCTCCCACTAACAGATTTATGCAGTTAATACTTCACATGGGGGAAAAAAAAGCTGAAAATACACATCACACAAACTGTGCTCTAAAGAGTCATTCTCATTCTATTCCTGTTCATCTTTGATAGCTGAGTACAGTATGCGTGTCAGTTTTATTTATTTATTTATTAAAGATTTTATTGATTTGACACTGAGAGAGTGACAGCGAGAAAGAGAGAGTGAGAGCACAAGCAGGGGAAATGACAGGCAGGGGAGAAGCAGGTGCCCCACTGAGCAAGAAGCCCGATGTGGGGCTCTATCCCAGGACCCTGCGATCATGACCTGAGCTGAAAGCAGATGCTTAACCGACTGAGTCACCCAGGTGCCCCACGTGTCGGCTTTAAAACAAGACTTCCCAGGCTTCAACATTAGCTCGACCATTCACTAAATGCAGCTCTCTTCTCTGCGTGACCTTAGTCATGTTAGTTAGTTCCTCAGTTTGCCAGTATCTTCGTCTACAAAGTGGGGATGTCAATAGCACCTTTCCCATAAGGTTATTATGAGAATTACATTATCTAGTGCATGTAAAATTCTTAGCATAGTGCCTGGTCAGTAGTAAGCACTCAACAGTGGTAGTTATTACTACTGCCCCATTTGTCTAGCACCTTGCTTAATAATGATTCTCATTTTTCAAAATTTTAGCTTTTGAACAATTTATAGTTTTCTCAGTCATTCTCAAGCAGACATTTATTATTAGAACAAAAGATTGTCTATCAAGCAACATTCATTAGTATTGCTGTCTTTCATACAACAGTTTAATTTCTTTCTTTTTTTAAGATTTTATTTATTTATTTATTTGAGAGAGAGACAGAACACAAGTGGTGGGGAGAGGCAGAAGGAGAAGCTGGGCTGAGCAGGGAGACTGATGCAGCTTGATCCCAGGGCCCCTGGATCATAACCTGGGTGGAAGTCAGATGCATGCCTATTGAGCCACCCAGATGCCCCAAACAGTTTTATTTGAACAAAACTTTGCTCTGTGCTTGTACATTTTCATTTCTTTGTGTAATCATCTGAATGACACATCATCTTGATGTTTAAAAGAAAATAGGGTGGAAAACAAAAATAAGAAAAATTTCTTCATGAAATTAATAAAATTTAGACAAATAGAGAAATCAATAAGAATGTTGAAATTAATATATCTTCAACCACTACTGTATGTATACTCATTGAACTTAAGCCAAATGACTGTATATTAGTTCCTAAAAGAGGAAAACTAGGGGCGCCTGGATGGCTGCCTTTAGCTCAGGTCATGATCCAGGTCTTGGGACCAAGCCCCGCATCAGGCTCCCACTTCGTGGGGAGCCTGCTTCTCTCTCTCCCACTCCCCCTGCTTGTGTTCCCTCTCTTGCTGTCTCTGTTAAATAAATAAATAAAATATTTTTAAAAAGGAGGAAAACTAAAGTACATGGAGACAAAGCTATAAATATTTCACTGCATGAGGAGTAAAGGTATAGAAAAATGAATTATTTCTTGATACTCTCAAGTTATCTGTAATTTTTTTAAAGATTTTATTTATTTTTTAAAGGCTTTATTTATTTATGTGACAGAGAGAGACACAGTGAGAGAGGGAACACAAACAGGGGAAGTACACGAGGGAGAAGCAGGCTTCCTGCTGAGCAGGGAGCCCGATGTGGGGCTCAACTCCAGGACCCTGAGATCATGGCCTGAGCCGAAGGCAGACGCTTGACAACTGAGCCATCCAGGCACCTAAAAGATTTTATTTTTAAGTGATCTCTATACTCAATGTGCTACCTAAACTCACAACCCCGAGATCAAGAATCACATGCTCTACCAACTGATACAGCCACGTGTCCCTCAGGTTGTCTGTAATTGAATTCCAGCTATAATATGTAGATCTATTGTTCACATTTAAGATTTCTACTTTTGTCTCTCTCTCTCTTTTTTTAAAGATTTTATTTATTTATTTGACAGAGAGAGAGAGATCACAAGGAGGCAGAGAGGCAGGCAGAGAGAAAGGAGGAAGCAGGCTCCCTGCTGAGCAGAAAGCCCTATGCGGGGCTTGATCCCAGGACCCTGAGATCATGACCTGAGCCGAAGGCAGAGGCTTTAACCCATTGAGCCATCCAGGCGCCCCTACTTTTGTTTCTTTTATAAGTACATTATGCATGAAAATTGGGGCCACCTTATATTTGCGTATATATATGCATATTCCATTAGGTTATAGACTACTAAAAAGAGTAAGAAGAAAGGCCAAGTCTTATTTATTTTCTCTTGAAACTTTTGTAGCTTATTGTGCATACAATATTTTTGGTGTATACAGTTTATATATAGTTGAAAAGAATAAAGAAAGTTTCCTTGTTTCTCTCAACAGTCATCTATTGAATGGCTCTTATGTGCTGCTGGGCACCCTACCATTACTTTTACATATAAAAAAGTTGACAAAGGGTTTCCTTCAGGTTGTTCAGAGTCTAGTGTGAGAGATATACAGGGGCACAATAAAAAATGTAAAGAATTGTTCTGAAAGTGCAGAAAAGGGAAATGTGACACCCTTCCATGTTGTTACAGAAAATCTCACAGAAAAGGTAATGTTAAATGAAAAACAGGTATTTAAATTTGGGGCTATAATATAGTAAGACTATTCTAGAGAGGATAAAAAGTATTTAAAAAATGACAATCAAAACAAAACAAAACATGGAGTCCTAAAAGGTAATAGTATATTTGGAAAAAAGAGATACAAGAAGTTCTATGAGGATGCAACATAATTTGACAAAGCTTAAAAGTGTCATAATTGTCTAACTTAATTGTAACTACCTAGTATGATCTAGAAAGGAACCTCTGAAAGTTTGGATGAAAAAAACTGATATGATCAGATTTGGCAGTTGAGTGAAGAAAAAATAAGGGTGAAAAAGACTAGAAAGAATCAAGGAGATTGGTTAGGATATTATAATACTAACCTAGATGACAGTGGTTTAGGGTTTGACTAAGACAATAACTTGGAGAATTAATTTTATGTTGAGAGCAGCAAATAAAGCTGGGAGCTTATCATAAGACAAAGTGAGAATGCAGTTTTTCCGGATCGAACTCAAGAAAATCATCATTATTACCTGAAAGGGTAAGAGGAAAAAAAAAAAGACAAAAATAACTGAAAGTAATGGTCAGATTCACAAAAAAAAAAAAAAAAAAGCCAGACCGGATTTGGGGAGCAAGAGGGAATTTCAAGGTAAAGCTGGGGACAGTGTCAAGTGCAACAGAGCATTCAAAGGATAACTGAATGGAGACCCTTCAATCCGGAAATGGAAATACTGGTGGATGAGTCATCTCAGACTACCACAAAAAAGACCATCTGCCCATGGCCCCTCAAATTCATGTCCTTCTGACATGCAAAAGACAGTCATTTTATCTTAACAGTCCCCAAAGCTTTAACTTATTCCAGCATCTACTCTAAAGTCTGAAGTTTCGTCTCAATATCACTTAAATCCGATGTGGATGAAACTTGAGGTCTTATTCACACTGAGATAAAATTCCTCTCCAGCTAGTCACCTGTGAAACCACACAAGTTATGTGCTACCAAAGTACAATGGGGGACAGTTGTAGGGTAGAGATTCCCATTCCAAAAGGGAGAAACAGGAAAAACAGAAAAAGTGATGTGTCCAAAACCTAGTAAGCTGAATTCCATCAAGAATAATTTTATGGGGGTGCCTGGGTGGCTCAGTGGATTAAAGCCTCTGCCTTTGGGTCAGGTCATAATCTCAGAGTCCTGGGATTGAGCCCCACATTGGGCTCTCTGCTCAGTGGGGAGCCTTCCCTCCTCTCTCTCTGCCTGCCTCTCTGCCTACTTGTGATTTCTCTGTCAAATAAATAAAATCTTAAAAAATAATAATAATAATTTTATGTTCAGTGATCTGCCTTCAGGATCCAGGGGTGGTGGTCTTGTCTCCAAAGCAGAGCTGGGAAGGGGTTCCACTCCATCCCCATGGCTCCACTGGGTAGTCTAGCCCATGGCTTTGGACAGAGGCCATCTGGCCTGTGAAAACCAAGACAGAGGCTCTGATAACTTCTGAATTGTTTTTGGGGACTTTTTTTCCTCTTCTTAAAGAAGAGTGTACATTCATAGCCAAATGGCTCCATTATCCCAAGGAGCTGCTCGAAAAATCCAACAGCTTTTCTTCATTTTTTCCTGTCTCTATCCCCTTCAGTTCAAAGTGGCAGTGTTCCCGCTACTTTGATCTCATAAACTCTTTACTGAGTAATATTCTAAGACAAACCCTTGGTGTTCACTTCAGAACATGCTTTGCATTTTTTCTAAGATTTTCATTTACTTGAGAGAGAGAGAGAACGTGCTCACACAAGCAGGAGGCAGGGGAAGAAGGAGAAACAGGCTCTCCATTGAGTGGGGAGCCCCACTCAGGACTCATCCCAGGACCCCGAGAGACCATGACCTAAACCAGAGTCAGATGCTTAACTGACTGAGACACCCAGGCACCCCTGTATTTTTTTTTTAAATATGAATAGGCTGAGAATTTTCCGGATCTTCAAATTTTGGTTATTTTTTGCTTAACAATTCCTTCTTCAATTCTTTTCTCTCCCTTCACACCTTATTATAAGCAGTCAGGAGGGATTAAACTTCTCCTTCAACACTTCACTTAGAATTCTCAGCTAAGTATCCAATTTTATCTCTCACAAGATCTGCTTTCCATGAAACACAAGGACACAAACAATTCACCCAAATTCTTTGCCACTTTATAACAAGGATCACCTTTCCTCTAGCTTCTAACATGTTCCTCATTTCCATCTGAGGTCTTACCTCAGTTGCCCTTAACGAACATACTTTTAACACGCACTTCGAAACTCTTCCAGCTTCTACCCAGTTCCAAAGCTGCTTCCACATCTTTAGATATTTGCTACAGCAGTACCCCATTCTTTGGATCAAAATCTGTATTAGTTCTCTCAGGGGGCGCATAACAAAATATGGTGGACTAGGTGGCTTTCAAAACAGAAACACTTCTCACAGCTCTGAAGTCCAGGAACAGGGTGCTGTCCAATTCAGTTCCCTGGGGAGGGCTCTCTTCATAGCTTCCAGATGGCTACTTTCTTACTGTGTCCTCACATGGCAAAAAGAGAGAGAGGACCAGCCCTTTGGTGTCTCTTCCTATAAGGACATTAATCACATCCCTGTGACCTTATCTAAACCTAATTACTTTTAAATACCATCACATGGGGTGTTAGAGCTTGTGAAAATAAATAAAGGAAATCTCACTTAAAATAATGGCATCAGGAAGCCCGGAAGAGGGAGTTCTCAGGCACCTGCCGTTTTTGGAACGGACGGAGCCAGCAGGAAGAAGAATGATAATTATTTTGACAAGGAAGGACATAGTTCACATGGGCATTTTATATACTGCTTCTAGGAAAAGGAAGTACGACCTCTCTGCCCCCACCAATAATGCACTAACCACCGCCTGCAGCCAGTGCAAAACTGCCATGACCTTAAACTCTTTTTGTCTAATAATTTTTTTTTTTTCAAAACAAACTTCCCCACTTTTCTCCTAGAAATCTAATAAAAGCTGACCTCTCCTTTGTCCCGTCAGGCTTGCCTAGGGTTCAGCATAGTTTCTTGTCCCCAACTGCAATTTCTCTGCTATTCCCAAATAAACTCATTTTTTTTTCTTTTACTTAAGTAAAATTGTTCTTTGCTCTGTTTAAAGGTAACAGGTTTCAACATACACATTTGGGGGGGGGGGAATACCATCAGTCCATAATAATTATTCACCTTGGTGAAAGCCACTAGATTGCAGTAGACTCAGGGGTAAGGAAGATTTTGAGGAATGCTGGTCAACAAAAAAATTGTGTCCCTTTTTAAAAGTACATGAATGAACAGGCAGTCACTTTAGAAAGAAGAAGCAAGTTTGAGGTCATTCACCTACCATCCCTGGAGAACTGATACGTAAGACGCATGAGAGGAGCCAATGAGTCAGGAGAGGCTAATGCTTTAGGATGAGAAGAAATGGTGGAGAAATACTGTAGCTGTGTCGGGATCAAGAGTGTAGATAAAAGGTAGGCTCTGTAAAGGAAGAAAGGCAAGGTTTTCTCTGAATCAGCAATGAAGGAGAAGCTGGGAGCTGGAAGAGAGCAACAGAGTCGAAGTTCATGTCCTTCTATTTTTTTTTTTTTGGGGGGGGGGGAGTAAATTAAGAAACAGTAACACATGCTGAGAATGAGAGATCTAAGACAGAGAAAGAGGTTTGAAATGGCCCAAAGGAGTACATTCTCAGATTTCACTGAGTGTACCAGCAAATCCGGCGCCCATGGAGAATGGGACAGAAAGCTCACAGAAAAAGGTGCAGATCACCACATATAGTTAAGGTCAAGATCAGATAGAAATCATAAGCTTGTAATTGCATCAACTGACTTGAGTATTTTATTGCCCTCAGAAGCAGAGAAAGAGAGTTATTGCATACTTGTGCTCTTCCAGGGAAAGGTATTATCAGGTAAATGGGACAGGAAGACAGAGATCCAGGACAAATAAACAAAAACGTCTTTGTAAGAATACACAGATGTTATAAAAACTCATTGAAACTCAGGATGACTTTGGACATTAGCATGTATTTTATAGTTTCTTCTTCAAAGGCTTTCTTACTAATACCAACAAATACACAGACCACAAATATTTCTTTCCATCTAAACATTTAAAAAATAAAATCAGTTTCTCCAGAATTTTTTTTTTAAACTTTACTTTAAGCTTCATATCAAAACCTGAAAGTATTCAGACTACAATCATACAGCATCAGGTAAAGATGTATATTCTAAAACAATAAGACATTAAAAGAGACTACTTTTTTCTTCTTTTTTCTATCATATGAAAAAAGCATCTCTTAGTATTTGGTTGATTTAAAAAATTTGACCTCCAATAATCCCCCCTACATTTTTTGTAACAAATGATCCATGTTTTCTACAGAATTTAGATTTTTTAACCGTCATATATCTTTTAAACAAGTGAGGATTTTTTCCCCCGTGTTACAATATACAAGATTTAGCTAAAAGTCCTAACTTTAAAAAAACTATAAAACTCTGAAAGAGTAGTACAATTAAGTAACAAACATGAGCCAAGAACTGAATATATGGATTTAATGAAACCAATGATCTTGGGTCGAAAATCAGTGAGTTTATTTTGCTGTCAGAGTGAATTTATTTGAATCATAAGTTCTATATTTCTTTACAATGGTAATAATGTTTGGCAAAGTTGGACTACCTTTATATGGCTTCACAGTATTCAATTTCATTTTAAACCATCTAATGCAAATTTAATACTTTTATCTTTTATGACAAGACTTAGCTCAGTCTGAAATAATCACTGTATTAACATTTTTTACCCATTCAAATCGTCCAATTCATTATTACAAAAACAGCAAGAATCCCCAGCCTGTCATTAATTCCCACTGTTTTAATTACAAGGAAAAAAATACTCTATGGAAGGCTTTTGTGGATAATGGTGCTATAAACACAATCTTATGCAAAGTTACAAAAATAAAATGGAGTAATTTTTTATATCAATATTCTGGTAGAAATACCATATTTTTGGCAAAAAATTAAAGTCTGATAAACTATAATGGTTCTTTTTTGAATTCAGTCACAAAGAGGCTTCTTGGGAGTACATATTAATTTTGAATATTTGGAAACACATGAAAGCTTCAGAAAAGACTGACATTTTTATAAATCAGCTATCCGTCCATTCAGATTTAACAGATTTTTTTTTTTCTTTTTCACTGCAATTCAACCAAACTCAGTTTCTGTATATTGTGATTGCATGTAAATGACTGTCAGGGTCAGAAGATACAAGCTATTCAAAGCTTAAAGTTAAATGCTCTCTAAGATTTTACCCAGAAACAAAATCCAACTTTGGGCACAAGTGATCAGTAGAATACTTAAGCAACGGTCTTTATAAAACTGACCACTTCATTAGAATATTTGTTACTAGCAACAGGGCTGGGATTTGACAAGTGAGGAGAAACCTCAGAATACTGTTTCAACCTCAGAATAAGGCTGAACAAATATATGTACTTGTATTATTATCATTATTATTTTTAACCTAAATCAAAATGCATCACTGGGGGAGATTCTGATGAATTTTCTATCCTAGAGGAGATGAGTTTAAATTCAGACACTGTTGAAGGATAACTTTGGGGAAACTACCCTACCAGTCACTCACCTCCTAGAGGTGACAAAGAAGGGCAACTGTACTTGTGCACATACATTCAACCACACACACACACACACACACCCCGATAGAATGCAATGCAGATTGCAATAATGCTGTGGGGGAGATACAAAGACCTAGGCACCCATAGGGGTAAAAGATGAATCCCAAATGAAGGAATTAGCAATGTCCATGAACAAAGGTAAACCTTGAAATATATCTTGGGATACCAGAAATGTTCAGAATATTCTTTAGCAGAGCTATACTGCATTAAAAAAAATGTGCCCATTTATTCTTTTAAGATTAAACTCAAGAACAGGTAAGATATTTTCCATAACCAGCTTTTACTTTAATAAATATTTCAAATGTGTACATAGATCTATGCTAGATGTCGGTTATCACTGAGGTCATATATTTTATACCTTTTTTGAGTAGGATAGGTTAGTTTACTAAATATATGTGGAACTAAGAGTTGTGAGAGATGTAATAAATATATAAACAAATAAAGACACCTTTTCTACTCTTGAAATATTTAAAATCTCTTTGGACAAACTATAATATTCAAGTATACATATTCAATATTTTTCAGGGTTCCCAAATAAGAAGACCAATCAATAAATTTATTTGATTTTATTATTTATTTATTCACTTATTTTAAGATTTTATTTTTAAGTAATTTCTACACCCAATGTGGGGCTCAAACTTTTAACCCCAAGATCAATAGTTGCACTCTCTACTGATTGAGCCAGCCAGGGGCCCCTAATAAATTTATTAACTGCTATTCTATTTTCACTTCTAGCATCAACTTTAATCATCTTTAGGGACAAAAATTACTTATGTCTAGATATGAACATAAATTAGTACCTAACAGTGCACCTCACACATGCAGTTTGACAAATAATGGTTAATTAAATTATTGGTGATAGCATTTCAGAATTTCTATCAAAATCATTTGCAAAACTAGACAGGATTTACCTTAAAAACAAGTTGCATTTTCATGTTATTATAATATTGTTCTGAAACAGTTTGGATCATATTTGATTACTTGCAGAATATTAAAACTGGTATGAAAATAAGATGTTTCCTCAAGGGTTTAACAGTTTTATAAAATCTAATATTTGGTATTTTATATTCAGTCCAAAGTTCAGCTACCATTTTCATCTATTAACATTTGCAGTTAAGGCATAGAGTTTATTAAATTAGCAAATGGCTATTCATTGCAATATAACCATAAATTGAGTTCTAACTCAAGAATGTGTTAATTGTTCTTTTCTGTTAAGGACAGAAGCTTTACCAATTTTTAAACTGAGCAGACATAGTTCATATGCAATTGAGATTAAATCTGAGTATGAAATAGAAGGCACACATACCATCTGTGGAGAAATATCCTCATCCCTAATAAATATGCATCAATATTATAGCCCATTTCATTACTAAAGACAAGTTATAAAACATAAAGTTGGGTTTAATAAAAGAAAGTCAATTTAATGGAAATGAGAAATTACCTACAGGAACATTATAACTACAATATTCTTTGGCTGAGGAAGGATAACTTGATTCACCTGTAAGTGAGAGGCCTGGAGATAAGTATGCTTAGAAAAAGATAGGAAGGAGCCTCCAGTGGCTGACTAGGGCATCCATTATCATTCATTGAGAATCTACCATATTCTAGGCACTGTGATAGAAGTGCAAGGATTTATATAATGGTAAACACTCATATCACACTTGCTAACAAAGCAGTGTTGTAAGCACTTTACACAACAATCCTGTGAGATATGTACTACTATTGTTCCATTTTACAGGTAATGAAGTGGAGGTATGAAAATGTTAAATGACTTTCCCAAAGGCACACAGTAAGCAATAGAATTGGAATTTTAACTGAAGCAATTTGGCTTCAGGTCTAGAGAATAGCATGTACAGAACTGAAGTCAGAAAGATTATGGAGTTTGGTAAGTCTGATAGGAAGCCAGTGTAGCTGGGCAGAAATAATGAGATGGGAGCTTGGTCTGAGATGAGGCTGGAGGGGTCTGCAGAGGCTAGACTGAGGACCTTAGATCCATGGTCAGGGTTTTGATTTTTATTCTCAGAGCAGTGAAAAATCGCTGGGGCATTTTAACCAGAAACGCTGGGAATTAACATAACCAGGTTACATTCTGAGAAAATCTTATTGGCTGCACTGTGCCAGGCTGATTAGAGAAGGAAGACAAAAATAAAAATTAGAGCTAAGAGGCTATTTTATAGTCCAAGTGAGAGATGGTGGAAACCTGCACTGGGGTGGTGGTAGTAATGAGGGTAGAGATAAGAAGTAGATTGATTTGTAAGATATTTAAGAACCAATATCAACAGTATTTAATATCAGATAGAATAGGAGCATAGGAGAGTGGAAATATCAAGGATAATATCCAAATTTGTAGTTGCTGCTGACTGGATGATGATGTACACAGGACTAGCCTTTACATCATTCAGGTTTCTGCTTAAATATCTCCTAAGATAAGTCTTCTTCAACCATTTGAACTAAAATATCATCGTCCTCTCTCTAAGTTTCTAAATCTTACCCTGCTTGATTTCCTTCATAGCACATATGACTCCCTGACAATATATAAGTGTATTGTTTATTTACTTCTTTATCGTCTTTCACCAACTATAATGAAAACACCATGAAGTCAATTTGTTGCTGGCACTTATGCTGTATTCTCTACCCTTCAGAACAGCACCTTGCATATCCCAAGTGGGCAATCAGTATTTGTTGAATGAATAAATGAATGTGAGAGTCACCAGAATATGTGAAATGGTCAAAGTTGTGGATGTGGATGAGGCTCCTTCACAGAGACCAAAGAGAAGAAGCGTATGGAAGCATGGGCAAAAAGATGAAACAAGGGAGAAGGAAACGGATGGCAAAGTTAGGTGGTGTTGGGGAGAGAGAAAGTCCATCAAAGAGCATTGCAGTGGAAATCCAGGAAATACATCAGTTTAAAAATGGAATGATTGGCAACATTACCTGCTAGAATGTCAATACAGGAAGAAGACTGAAGAGATGCTATTGGGATTGGGATTTAGGAGATCATTAGTAGTGTAACATAAATATTTTGATTATGTGTTAGGAAAGGAAGAGAGCTACAGTGGTTTGGAAGGGAAATTGGAGATGAAATGGGGAGACAGGAAGTTTAGACTATTTTTTCAAGAGGGTTGGCTTGGAAGCAGAGCTAGTGAAGGATGAAAGAAGAAGAGGTGTACAAAGAAATACTAGATAGGAGTTTATGTGGAACCCAGAGATGTTTCTCGATTGTAGTCATGGGAGTTTGGTCAAGAGCCTTGGAGAGAAAGAGCTATTCTTACTCATGGCAGTGGGTGGTAAAAGAAGAACAAGTGTGGGTAGAGTGACATATATAACCTAGCATATGGGCTAAGCTATATTCAGCTGATTAAAGCAACAAGATCAAACTATACGCCACCTCTGGCAAAGCTTGCAGGCTAGCAAAATTGTTCACTCCCTTTAGCTAACTGAAAAAAAATGTATTCTAGACTCATGCTATACTACCTAGGGCTAGCTAAAAGTCTCCTGTCTCAAAACAAGATTTAGAAAGAATCGGTGGGTGGGAGGATGGGGTAACTGGGTGATGGGCAATAAGGACGGCCCCTAATGTGATGAGCACTGGGTGTTACATGCAGCTGTATCATTGAACATTATATCAAAAACGGATGCTATGCTATATGTTGGCTGATTGAATGTAAATAAATAAATAAATAATAAATAAATAAAAAGATTTGTTTTTTAGTAATTTCAAGTAGTAGTTGTCAGCGACTAACTTACAAGCTAAGCGTATAGTGGATACTCAAAAGGTTGTCAATGTTGGAAATGTCAAGTTATCGGGAGTAAACTTTTATTATTCATAGACTTGTCTTGTTTTGTTATGCCATAGCCATCATATTTCATTCAAAGAAGGAAGCTTCAGACACTCATTTTTCATTTGCACTTCTTTTAAGTGACATTCATCCCAAGAAACAGTTTTGTTCTCATATATTCAAGCACACGTAATTACACATGATTTAAAGGTAAACAAATATACTTCTGCTTAAGAAAGAATCACATTTCTAGTTTATAGAACTAGAAATTACATTTCTACGTCTCAAGCCATATATATATTTAAAGATTTTATTTATTTATTTGAGAGAGAGAGAGAGAAGGTCAGAGGGAGAAGCAGACTCCCCGTGGAGTGGGACCCCAACCCCAGGACTCAATCCTGGGACTCCAGGATCATGCCCTGAGCCTAAGGCAGTCGCCCTACCAACTGAGCCACCCAGGCGCCCCACAGGCCATATATTTTTAATAAAAATATGCAAATTGAACTTATTTCTTCCCATTTTCTTCATAAATGGGAATATCACTATATATACCCTTTGAAGTATTACCCCATATGTTCTTTAATGGATCAATTAAATATTGATATACACAAAAAATAAAGACAATGAAGTAGCTCTGTTATTACTTATCTCCACTTCTAGCAGATTAGGTATATTAGTATGATACTGGCCAAATTAAGTCATGGTAGGTAAATATTGAAAATCTTCTTCACACACTATATACATCATAGTATAAATCCTTCCTTACATTTCAAAGACATCATATGAGGGAACCTCATTGAGTTTTACCTATAATGATGTTATCAGATGTCATATTAAATAATTCAGTATTTCTGATAGTTTATGAATACCAAAAATTGATATTGACAGGCAATTATAGAGTAAAATGTATATGATTTCATCCCCCCAAAATAGCAAATGATTAAATATGTATCTCAAACTATTTTAACTTAGTTTGAAGGAAGACTTTGAAAATTAAAATCACAGAACTTCTCCTTCATGCAATCCCTCTTTAATTTCTTTTCCCTAACACCAGATTGCAAGGAGAAAATCTGTAGCTTAGCTTTCCAGTGATTTTGTATTTCTTTATTAATTATCATATGTGCCTTTTTACTCGAGGAGTTAGGTAAATGGTTTCAACAATGAAATGGTAACACTTCAAGAAAGGGGCAAATTAACATTTAATTCAATAAAAAATTATACTGCTCTCATGTAATAGGAGCATAATTAAATTGTATCTTTAAAGTTTAAGGTCTCTGAAGTCCTGAGCTCATTTAAAAGTATGTTAAAGATACCAAAATAGTAGATATTACTTAGGGCCACTACAGAGCACAACTCCAGAGAGCACTATTCACATAAAATTTTGGTTTATTTAATTTCATCTTGTTTATAACTCCTTTTTAAATTTCCCTGATGTTCGCCCTTTCATATTCTAGTACTCTTCAGTATCTTCCTTAATTAATGATCTTTTAAAGAAAAACAAGGAAATGGAAAAGCATGTGAGAATTAACAGTGTACAATGTGTTTTTGACTGCATCCACCAGACCCATTTTCAAATGAGAGGCTCTCATGTTTCCTAAATTCACGTCATAGCATTAGAGTGTCATGGATCTTAACTACATCGACGTGTCTTAAATCAATACTATTATTTCATTTGCAAGGAAATAGCAGAGAAGCAGACACAGATCCCAGGACCCTAGCTACATTTCGTGTTCCATCAGGCTAACTAACATTAAAAATGTGTCTATGGCAACTAAACCATCTGTTCACTTGCTTTTTTGTAGAGAGCTGTTTATCTGCTTTAGTGCACCTGTACAGCCCATTTTCCAAAATGCGCTAGCACTGTTTTAGGAAGAAAATGCTAAACCATTGAAGTTCAATAGTAGTTGTAGAAATGGTAAAAATATAGAAACCCTACATATCCTCTAAGTGGAGAAAGTCCAATAATCAACTATATAAATTTTAATTTTAATTAGAATATAAATGTCTCCAAATATCTTTAGCAACAACAACAACAACAACAACAACAACAACAACAACAGCAAAACCTGGCAAATAAATCTCCAGGAATGTATCTCTAATTGCCCTGTGTAGATTTCCCACCACTTGCAGCTAGTAAAATTCATTCTATCAGCCTTTTTAAAAGAAGTTAATATGCATTATATTAGAATAAAACTGGCCTTTTAAAAAAGATTTTATTATTTATTTTCCAGAGAGAGAGAGAGAGAAAGAAAGAGAGCATGCATAAGCAGGGGAAGGTGCAGGCAGAGGGAGAGGGAGAAGCAAGCTTCCTGCTGAGCAAGGAGCCCAATTTGGTGATTGAGATCCAGGACCCTAGCATCGTGACCAGAGCCCAAGGTAGATGCTTAACAGACTGAGCCACCCAAGTACCCCCTAAAACTAGCTTTTTCTTGCTGTATCAGTATCTTTTTAACAAAAATCATGTATTGATTAAATATGTGAAATACCTCCCTGCAAACACATTTAGAACCCAAGAAGACTTACATAGGGTATGTGAATTATAATCTACTAATACTTAAGTTTGTGAATAAAATCTCAGCATCAAATAGCAGAATATTGATATTTAAGATATTATAAAGTTTGAAAACTCAGTTTATTCTAAATCCATATATTTGCTCATTTCATGCTTCGCACCTCTTAGATTATATTTTGAATGTAGTATTTAGAAAATCAGGTGCCCAATTCCACTGATGCTAGAAGACCTCAAACATGAAGATTACTAGGGCAGATGTACTTGTTTCTTTTTTAAAAATGTAAAGATTCTTAGGGTGATACGAGTTAATGCAAGAAATCAGAATTTTAAAGAGTCTGTGTGTCTGTGTTACAGAGTATGTTATTCAAGGGTTATACGTTAAATTTTGAATTTCACATCTCCTGTGCCTTGTTTTAATTGGGATCATTGTATTTGTTGTTATTTAGTGTCTAGAAAGAGAGACCCATGAGAGCTCCATTAGCCTTCCTGGGAAACAAGCAAAGGTAATAACTTTTCCTATTAAGCAAACAAAGCCTGGCCAACTCTCCATTTGGCTCATTGGTGAACCTCCCTGCTGAGAAGGTTCTGTTTCCCCACTTGTGTAAGAAGCTGGCTACTTCACCAGCACACAGAATGTGCTGTCAATATCTCCTGGTGAGTTTTAAAACAATTTCCTAAATAAAACTCTGTAAAATTCTATGAACCATCCTTTTGCTGAATGTATCAGTCTTTGTTGCTCACAGCAAAGAATGTGCTTTATCCTCAATGATGCTCCTTCATTGTCCTTTTTATTTCTGTCTCCAATAAACTTCATTAGCACAATGAAACAGAAATTACTCCATTTAGTATGGCTCTCTATTTCAGTAGAAAATACTTATACACACAGACAGCTTACATGGTTGGTTAGGTGAAACACAAAATTAAGCATTGAAATAATCTACTCTTTATTGACTGAAAGCAGCAATTCTGTGATGGATTTATACTAATGATTCTTTACCAGCTGATATGAGAAATTATTTCTGTAGGTAATCCAATGGTTGTGTTATTTGAATGCCATCAACACTTAAATATTCATATTCTAATACTTAAATATTCATGTTCCATGCATTGCAGAGACAATGGATTCACAGGCATGCTTGACAGCTCTCTGAACAGTAGGTGGCAGCACTGTTCAGCTGTCTTGGTTTTGGTTTTGGTTTGGTGGTTTGTTTTTTGTTTGTTTTTTGCCAACTGAACTCGGTCTCTACCATTTGGGGAAAGAAAAAAAAAGAAAAATCTTCAGAAGACCAAATGTATCTATATATCTATATCTATATCCATCCATATCCCATGTAGATTTCTGATAATTTGGAGTGCAATTAAAATGATAACTTAAGAATCAAAATCACCAAACATGTTCTCATGCTTTTTTTCTTAGCTTGTTCATATGTGATCACTTACTTTTGTTTTGTCTTCTTTTACTATTTGAAGTAAAGATGACAAAAGGGAACTATGTCCACAAAGGAAGTGGTCTGAAATGAGTGCTCTTATCTTTAGTTGTTGTCAGCTTCAAGGGAGTTCTTTTTGTATTTTCTCAGATTCTTCCAGTTCACACATGCCAAATTTTACCAATTCCACTAATAATGAACTTGCTTTGAATGACTTTTTAAAGAGCAGCCAGAAGTTTCAGCCAGTTCATGGAATAGTTTCAGTCTCTTAAAGGTTCAGGGACTTATACGGTGATTTTCTTGTTTATCAGTATCACACATCCACACATATGCATGAGCAATTTAAATATACAAATTTATTGTGCGTAAGTTACTGGGGAGCATGTATTTGTGAAACCACCAATGGTAACTGAGGAATTTGAGGTAACACTCTGTTTTTCAAGTCTAATACTTTTTGTCTGGTGGGTGATAGCCCAGGTCTGGTGTGCAAATTGAATCAGGCATATATATAAATGTAATGAGGTAAAGTATATAAAGTATTCTGTAATCAGAATCAGTTTTTTAAAAAATAATTTTTTCTGTCTTTCCTCTAAGCAGTAATCTAGTTAAACAATATTAGGATATTATATATAATTTTGCATTTCTGGCACTTAGCACAGGGTCATACACATTTTAGGCACTCAATAAATATATTTGTGAATCAATAAACACTTGAGTTTATTTTTATTTTTTTAACACTTGAGTTTATAATGTAAATAAAGCTGATAAATCTATTAAAGTAAATTCAAATATCCATTTGTTCATTCAATATTCAATGAAGTCCTCATTACTTTGAGCTCAAATTCTAGCAGATAAGGCAGATGTATTATATACACATTGTATATACATACTATTATATATATATATATATATATATATATATATATATACACTTTCCTGTGGTTTAGTTGCTATGTGAAATAGTCACATGATCTCACCAAGGTGATAATTTATACATGATACTTTGATGATCATGAAACTGTTATAAAATACACATTATTTCATTTAATCTTCGTGACTATTGAGCTAAAAATATTTAATACTGAGGAACCTGGGACTTACGGAATTTAAGAAGATTAATAGAGCCAGGCCATGTTCCAAATCAACATCTCTTCATATCATGTGAAAAGAACCCAAAGAAACAGTTTTTTTAACAATTGGCCAGTACATTATTCTTATTTAAGCTTATACATTTGTTTTATACAATATTCTTTTTTTTTTTTAAAGATATTATCTATTTATTTGACAGAGAGAGAGATCACAAGCAGGCAGAGAGAGAGCGGGAAGCAGGCTCCCTGCAGAGCAGAGAGCCTGATGTGGGGCTTGATCCCAGGACACTGAGATCATGACCTGAGATGAAGGCAGAGTTTTTAACCCACTGAGCCACCCACGCACTACCATACAATATTCTTGAAATTGGTTTGAAATTGTCCATTTAAAGAGAACTACTTCTTTACAGATGTTAGTTTTCCTTTTGATGTCATGGATATATTTGTGTTTTATAGACTAAATATCTCTACCTATCTTGCCCTCTATATTTGACTAAGTACCATATGTGTTCATCATTGCAGTGACAGGCAAAAGGAAGCAATCATGTTCGTTATACACACTAAGACCCTCATTGAGGAATAACAATAATCTAACTGCCAACTAGCTTAGAGATATAGAAATATGTAACAGCAAACTTTCCAGGTTAGAGCAGAGACTTGAACCTGAGCTAGTGAGCCAGTGACATCCCTCTGTCAACAACTGCTCTTGAATTTTGCACAAGGAGTTGAATGTCATGGAAAAAGAACACTTGAATCATACACACCTAACATACAAGAAAAAGTTAAGGTTAAACTCTCAAGGAGAGTGATAGGGTTTTTTTCCTTGCTCACAATTCTCAACTATAAATAGATTCTGTAAATAGTGAGTTACATTCAAGAATGATTGACTTTCTAAGATTTGGGTTTTACCACTAACCGTTTTAAATCAAGATTACAGCAACTCCTGGGGCACCTGGGTGGCTCAGTCGGTTAAGCATCTGCCTTCGGCTCAGGTCATGATCCTGGGGTCCTGGGATGGAGTCCCACATAGAGCTCCCTGCTCCGCAGGGAGCCTGCTTCTCCCTTTCCCTCTGCCTGCTGCTCTGCCTACTTGTGCTCTCTCTCTGTGTCAAATAAATAAATAAATAAATAATCTGTTTCTTGGTTTAAAAAAAAAAGATTACAGCAACTCCCACCACAGCCTTTCACGCCACAGTTAGAGACCAATTCACCAGTCAGAGGAGCCACTGGTCCAGCGTGGGTTTTATGTTAATTCACTAAATCTCACACAGCATGTTTGTTACTTCAGATCCTTTTCCTCACCAGCTTCCTAGGCCTTCAGCACTTTCTGATTCTGGCTGCCATTACAGTGACCAGCTCCATGTGGACTCCCATAAGTTTCATGTGGGATAACCAGAAAGTGCTTTGCCTCATTATTTGTCTATATACCTCTCACTTCTCACCCCTTGCCTGGGGCTTCCCTGTGGACACTGCGGCTGTAAGACTTGCTCAGCGTCCGGTATGCACATCCCTGAGGAGCAGGGGAACTAGCTTACTGGAGGGTGAGCCTTTGACCAGTGGGAGACAGGACACTATGAACAAATGCCTCTGCCTTTGTTCCCCACAGAGGTTCTCTCCTGAGATGCAGTCACTCAGATGACAAAAAGATTGCCCCAAGAGATGAGCAAAGATTTCCCGGACTTCAGCCTTCCTGAGATTGTACTACCTAAAAGGGAAATAACATAGAGCTTGTGCTTCAAAATCAGTTTTCAGAAGCACCCAGGCTAAAATACACACTACTAAAAAATAGAAAATCCAATCCAAACACACAGTGAAATCCCTTAACCATCTCCAATACTTGCAGAATCTCCTGCAAACATTGAAATGAGCAAAGTCACAGTTTTACAGCTCTAAGAAAGGCCTAAAGAGGTGTTATTGATTCAATCACATGTTCTGGAATATGGGGGTTTTCTCTTTTGTTCCCCTGACATAGTAATAAAATGATCAAAATTTTAATCTTCTGAATTTAGTTGAGAGTTTGGTTTCACTTTTCATTAGCTTTTTTCATAAAAGCACAAACTATATTTTAGAAAAACATCGAACATGTGTTTTTTTGTTTGTTTGTTTTTTTAATTAAGATGGTGTGTCTCTATTGGAAGTTTCACATCACCTCAAATAATTGGTTGTATGTAAAACATGTATATTCTAAGCCAGCATGTGGCAGTGTTCAGAAAAATGCTGAAAAAGAGACATTTATTTCTTTAATAATGTATAGGCCTAACTGTTCTAAGAAAAAGATTTAGGACAACCAGGTAAGAAAATGCCACTGCGGTCAATGAACTACTTTCTTGCAATGAGGGCATTTTCTCTATGTGAATAGCTTATGTTTTCACAAATATTTTTTTTCTGTCAAGAATAGTAGTCCAGAGCACCTGGGGGGCTTAGTCTGTTAAGCCTCTGCCTTCGGCTCAGGTCATGATCCCAGGGTCCTGGGATGGAGTCCCACATTAGACTCCCTGCTCAGCGGGGAGTCTGCTTCTCCATCTCCCTCTGCTTGTGCTCTCTCTCTGTCAAACAAATAAATAAAATATTTTAAAAAATAGGAATCCTATTATTCTCCTTTCAGGAAAATGAAAGAAAGTCAAAAGGAAATAATTCAGCTACATTTGTCTCCAGGAAGAGAAATGATATAAATATATTATATCATGGTTGTTCATATGTATATAATGAACACTAAGTTGAGCCATGATGACTAAAACAACTTTTGAATTTCCATTTATTACTCTCTACATTACACCTCATACTATATACACATATGAACACGCTCTTAGTATATAATTAATTGTCAACATCAGGTAACTGAGGGTGAGAGAGAAGAACAAAATAAAAACTGAGGGTGAGAGAGAAGAATAAAATAAAGAACAAAAAAATTTAGTTAGGACCACAGTGGAAGCTGAAAAAAAAATGAACAGAAAGGTCTTCACTTTTTCCAGAAGTCCCCTCATTTCTCATATTTCTATAACTACCTTTTCATGACCTCCTCACCCACTTCTAGATTTGACTTCCAGGAATGTTTGAAAATGCCAACACTAGTAATTACAAATAATTACTTTTCACATTTTTGTATTATTTTTTGTTATTGTCAATACAAAGGAATAATGTAAGCCCCACTGCCTCCTTCAGCACTTTGTATTTCTCTTGTAGGTTAAATACTTTTTCCATTGCTGATAATGACCTAATTTCTACTCAGCTGTAATTACCTCAAAAGAATGAATAGATTTATCTTTGTAAAACTTTCAGTATTCTATATAGTCCCTTGCATATAAGATGATAATAAATATTTCCTAGATAAATTAACATATTTTTGTTGAGTCTTAACCAGACTATGCCCTGCTAGAACATTAATTTCTTAGAGTGGGTTAATAACTGTTATTAACTCGAAGTTGAACATTTCCTTGATATATTCACTATAAAGCAACTGAGAGTAGACTATGCAAAATTTAAGCATAATCACTGTTTAAAAATCAGATTAACACAGTTTTCACATCTGCAAATTTGTCAGAACTTTTCTCCTGGCAAAAATCTGATAAAAAATTCTAGTCATGTGGATGTATTGTGTGTTATAAATAATTTCTAATATAACATAATAATAAAAAATAATAATTTCTTATGTTTCAAGTTGTCACGTTGAAGAACACAGTCAGGGACTGGCTTCTTAGATAACTGATACCATCTAGATTTAAGGAAATGATTTTAGCTTTTTCTCTAGCATTTTCTTGCATTTTTTCCATTTCAATATTACCTGAATCTTTATAAACTTCTAGTATAAAATAAAATTTTGTACCCAGAACATACTTTAGAGTCTGTGTATTTCCAGACCCCATTTGGAGGCTGTAAAGCTTTCTTTTGAAAAAACAAAAGGAAACATTGTTTCTTAATTTATGTTATTGAAACACTCCACTGACTTCCTGGACCCGGTATATTGCTCTTCTCTTTGGTAACTTCTCTCTATTCCACCTCAGAAAATAGAAAATGAAGTTGAAGAAAGCTCTGATCTGATAATGTGGTTTATAGTAGAGAGCAGGTACTCATTTTGTCTCCTTAGAGACTGCAGGAAATCTAGCTCTTGGTTAGGTCATCTTTACTTTGGGGTTAATTTAAAAGGTGTATGACAACCTGTATCATTTGAAAAGACATACATTTTATTGTTGCACATTTTAAAAATCATTTTAAGACAAAATAAATAAGTTACTTTGTTTCAGAAAAATAAGGAGATATTTTCTATTAGTGGGTATCTGCATTAACTCCAACACTAATAACATGAAAGAAATCGGAGATGATCATAGGGTAGAAGGAATAATATAGAAGAAAAACACATATGCACAAGAGGGTGATTTTTCTTTTTAAAGAAGTAGAGAAGGGGGAAAATCAGAGATGGTCAGAAGACCTTATTATGGTAATTTCTTTTTCCATCACTGTTTTTGTTTGTTTTTGGTAGTGTCCCATCTTCTCAATACCTGGTCTGTAGGAAAATTTTTTTTCCAACTATTTTAAATTGAGAATAAAGATACCGATACTGACCAAGAAAGCCCCTGTTTATATTTGATCTGGGAAAATGTATTTATAGTTAGGGAATGGGGAAGTGGGCAAGAAAAAAAAAAGAGTTTACTAATAATGAAAAGATTAACTTAAAGAAAAATCTTGAAGATAAGGAAAAGGAAATGGTAATGTGTTTTTAAGGTACTCTGGGGCAACCATTTTAAGGATGCTTACATATTATTTTTTTATTTTGCAAGTGGAAATACAGGTGAGGTTGTAAAGCAAAGTTATAATAAGTGAGCACAAGTTACCTATGATAATCAACAGGAAGCCCCAGCAAATAGCATTTCACAGAAAGCAAGTTTCTTATGGTCCAGAAGGTGGAAGAATAAAAGTTTTTTGTTTGTTTGTTTTTTAAGGAAATGGCTGGTATATCAAAACCTAAAACAGATAACTCATTTAATCTAGAGTGTTCTAGCTCTTATTTTGTAATGGGCTGTAAGGCTTCTCAGGATTCTTGGAAAAACTGTCATTCCCCAAAATGCAATTACTTTGCTATCCTCTTCTAAAAGTCAATATTAAAAAAAACTATTAATTTAAAGGGAAAAATATGTAATCAAATTTCCAAATGTTTCATTTTAGTCCATGTTTAAATAGTTTGCATATTTAAACTGAAAATTACACTTCTAAAGTTTAAAGCCAAAAATGGTTTTCATTTCACTTCAGTCCAGCCCTAAACTGTATTTCCTAGTTACCCTGTTCTGTTCAATGAGAAAAATGAATGAATCTGAGATCACACCAAAATTAAGTCTGATAGAAGACGACTTGTTGTTCCTTAGGGATGATAAACACCAAAAAGTACTCTGCTACTGCATGGCTGGCTGTAGCAATAATTTATCTATTCTAAAATTCTCCTAGACAAAGGAGCTTCTCAGCTCCTTCCACATTCTGAGATGGAATACGCTCTTCAGCTACATGCTGTGACACCCTCGCTTGATAATGATTTTAGACTTGAGAAAGGACCCAGGAAGCCCGGTGCTTATATCTGTGTAATTGGTAATTCTCCTTCGTCTGCAAAAAACAATGCTATAGTTTTTAGTTCCAAGGTTTCTGCCTCAAATTCCAGCAGGGGTTATTCATGTATAAACTGCAAAGCTGCACATTTGATTAAGAGGGCTAATTTAATGCTGCTCTGCAGATTCCATACACGAACCGCAGGGATTTTGCAAATCCTTCTTCCTAGGATCTTATGGGGTGTTTCTAAGGTGCTAGATCAGCGTTGGTTTTGCAGAAGCATGCAGTCAGTCTCTTCGTAGCTTCATTAACCTAACTGGAAGTGGGCCTCATTTAGCATTACCCAGATGGTACAATTGAGGTTGATTATCTGCTCTTTGGAAGCTGAAATGTGGTAATGGGTCAGGCAGTATTTCACAAAGTTTAGTGGACATAGGATGCAGCTGGGAGCAATTTAAAATGCAGATTATGTGACCCCACTCCCAAAGATTCTCACTCCCCAGATCTGGGTTAGAATCAGCATTTTAAATAAGTATCCTCCCACCTCCCCGGTCAGGCCTTTTCTGGAAGTTGAAGAGTAGGTTACATGGCCTTTCTATCAAA
>CM052810.1:152159091-152182721 GCA_028533885.1 Nasua narica
TGAATTGTTGGCACTTACAGCCAACAGGAAGCCACATCTGCTATCCAATTTCTGCAGTCGTACACTCAGCCAAATAAAAAGATGCCAACTTTATTCATGGGATCACTAGAAAATAGTCTATAATAGTCTCAGGGTGAGAATGAAACAAGTTTTTACAGAAATTACAGTATCTATACTCGACCCCTTATCTATACTAGCATTGGCCAATAACTTACAGTTAAGAAAAATAATTTTCTGAGCCACTAAGGATTCCTAAAGTAATAATTGAATAGCTGAGGGGGTGGTATCAGTAAATAATAATTTTATAGTTAATGTTCCATTAGAAATGACAGATCTCAATTTCCAGATATATGTTGGTGATTTCTACTTGAATGTGTCATGATCACCTAAAAATGCATATGTTTGAAAGGAATCTCATATTCCTCTTCCAAAATATTGTCTCTTCCTAATGTCCTTATCTCTATACATTCTATACAGAATGTCCAGAAATAAAGCCATCTTCCTTCCTCCTCACTCTTTATATCTAATCAGCGATAGAATCTAGAATCTATTCACTTTTCACCATTCCTGCTTTTGATGTCTTAGGTCAAGCTCTTGTATATCTTGTGTGGACTAGTATGAGTCTCCTAACTCTTTATAGCACTATTTTACCTCTATTCTAACTTCTCTGATAACAAATTATCAGTATTTCTCATATGTATTAATGATGACATCTTTCTCCTTCACAACTAAAACTAAAACTAAAAGAAAACATTTTCATATGTGCATTATCCACGGCATGATGTTAAACCTCAGGTTGGTCGTTTAAGCCATTTTCAAGCTTCCCAAATGACAGGTACATTTTTGTCTATATAATCCCCTTTGCTAGCCTTCAGTCAGTAACTCGGGCCTCCTCCTGTAGATACCCCATACTTTACCATTTTGTCCTTTTGTTCTAATTGCATCCTTTAACTTAGTGTTTCTAAAACTTGAGCATGCATCAAAATCACTCGGGGGACTTGTTAAAACACAGATTGCTAAGTACCAGACTCGGAGTTTCTGATATAGTAGGACTGGGTTAGGAAAATTCACATTTCTAACACTTTTGGGGAAGTGGGGGGAGTGCTCATGGTGTTGGTCTGAGGATCACATTTTGAGAACTAATGCTGAACTAAATATATTCCTTCCATCTCTATTTCTTCTATAAATGAATTACTTAAAACTCCATTCAATATTCTGTCCTCTGATTTCTGGGCAAATGTCCCAAGTCCAAAGATACCAAGATGCTTCTCTTTTCTCTGATTGTCTATAGTGTCATATTTCTAACTTTCTTATAATACACAAAACAGTCTGTTTTCATGTAGTTATGTGGTAGAATTTAGTTTTCCCTAGAGACTATACACTCTTTGAGGGCAGCATCCACATTTAAAATTTCTAAATTACAGATCTGCAGAGCAAAGTATGATGTCTTATCTATGGGACATAAAATGAGTGTTTTCTGACTGGTAGATAAATACATCTGAAAAAGGATATAGTGATTCTGCCACAATATCTACTGGCAGATAAAATGGAAAAGGTAATATAAGGCTATCTTTTGGTGCAAAGCTTGGTTTTCACTTTGCATATGTCCATGTTTTGCCAATGAATTTGGAACTCCTGCTGTGTTTCCATCTGCTGGAACCAATTACAGTGTTTTGGGGCAAAATACTGGGGCAAAATATTTAAGCAGCTTAATTAAAACATTTTATCATCTGATGACAAGAGAGGGAGAGGGAGAGAGAGAGAGAGAGAGAAAGCAGCATTTGCTGTCCAAATATCACATACTTAACTCTGTTTTCTCTTTTTCTTCAGAGGCAGGGTAAATTTCAGAGCAAAGTGTTCTTTACTAACATGTCTCACGGTCTCATGGGAAATGCAAAATGGCAGGCAATGGGCAATGGGCAACTATGGCATAACTGGTTACCTCATTGGAATACTGATTAGCACACATGTGTGAAGAAACTATCCACGGCAGGTAAAGAACCATCCAAAATGATTATTGAGAACAGTGCCTCAATTTCACGTAAGCCCTGAATTGTTCCTGTTCTCAATAGCCAGAGTAGAAGACTTCACAATTCAGGAAGCATCAGTTGAACTAAAAAGTCATGCCTCAGTAATAGGGAAAAACTAACTAGACTACTGTAGTTCTGGTAAATGATATAGCAAAGCTTAAAGCAAAATCTGAAAGTTAAACTCTTTCCAAGTAACAGTATTCCAGAGAAAAGCTCAGGAATATTTATGGCAATAAAAATAATCTAGCTTTTAACAAGTTAAAATTCCTATTCTGGTATCCAACCAATGATAACAAGGTATAAAAAGAAGCAGAAATAAAAATTTAGACTGAAGGGAAAAATCAATTAATCAAAACTAAACCAGAAATAATACAAGTGATTTTTATTAACAGGCAATGATATTGAAACAGTTATTATGACTGAATTCCATATGTTTAAGAGGTAAGGGATATAAAAGATACAAAAAAAATAAATAAAATTAAAAAAAAAACATAAAATGACTTCTAGAGAGAAAGCCAAAACATCTGGGATGAAAAAAAATTCTATTGGATGAAATTAAAAGTAGATTGATACTGCAGAAGAGAAGATTAATGAACTTGAAGATGTAGAAATAAAAAGTATCAAAAATATACTGAAAATATTTAACAGAGCATCAGTGGACTGATGGATAAAGTGAAGCAGTCAAATCCTATTCAATTAGAGTCCATGAAGGGGGGAAAAAGGGGAGTAACAGAAACATTTTAAAGTAACAATGGCCAATTTTTTTTTGAATTTGAAGAAAACTAGAGACCTATAGATCCAATTACTGCAATGACCCCCAAGTATTCAAAATATGAATCAAATTACCCCACGGTCATAATCATAACTAAACTACTTAAAATGAATATTAAAGAGAAAAATCATAGAAACAGCTAAAGAAAAAAGACATAATACATATATATATGCAGGTCAGTTGATAGATGGATAGATACATACATACATAGATACATACATAGATACAAGAATTTCTTGTTAGTAACAGAACATTTCTTGTTAGCAACAATGCAAGTAAGAAGACAGGACAATATCTTAAAAGAATTAAAAGAAAAAGAAATCTGTCAACCTAGAATTATTTACCCAGAAAAAAATCTTTCACAAGCAAAGATGAAGCAATGACTTCTAAAGATACAAAAACTGAAAGAATTTAAAACCAGCAGAACTGCACTCCTAGAAATGTTAAAGGAAGTTCTTCAAGCAGGTGAAAAATAATACCAGGCAGAATATGAACATATTCTTAGGAATTAATAACTTCAGAAATAGTAACTACTTGGATAATACACATGATTTTTTTTTGCTTATTATTCATATCTCTAAGTGATAATCAAATACTTAAAAAAAAGGTGGGATTTATATAGAAGTAAAATGAATAAAAATAGTACAAACAGTCCATTGAGGAAAAGAAGTATATTATTGGAGGACTCTAATACTACATGTAAAGTAGTAAAAACCTAAAGATAGATTATGGTAAATTAAAATACATACTACACAAACCCTAAAGATACCACTAAAATAAAACAACAGAGTTACAGCTAATAAGTCAAGGAGAGAGGTAAGTAGAGTCACAAAAAATATTTAGTTAATTTAAATAAAGGAGAAATGTAACAAAATAGAACAAAGACCACATGGGATAAATAGAAAACAAAGAGAAAGATGATAGATTTAAACTTAGTCACAACACTGATCACATTAAATGGTCTAAATACCCCTCCCCCAAAAGGCAGAAATTGTCGGGTTAGATAACACTTCTATATCTTGCCTATAGGAGACCCAATTTAAACAAAAAGAAACAAATAAGTTAAAAGTAAAAGGATGGAAAAAGTTGTAACTTGCTAACAAAAGAGTAGAATGACTATATTAATTTGAGGCAGAGCAAAGAATATTACTATGGGTAAATAGTATATTTTATAATCATAAATGGGTTATTTCCTTCAAGAAGGCAAAACAATCCTAAATACTTATGTAATCAATAACAGAGCTTCAAAATATTTCAAGCAAAAAACAATAAAACTAAAAGAACAAATGAACAGTCAAACACCCAAATCTGTATGTACAGTTGAAAATTTCCAGGTCCCTCTCTCAGTAATTGATAGAACAAGTAGAAAGAAAATCAATATGGAAACAGAAGATTTAAACATTTAAACATCACTCAACCTGACCTGATACCTAGGAAAAGTCTCCTTGTATGCACTAGTGTGCATATATCCTTATCCACTAGATATATGCACTAGTGTGCATATATCCTTACCACCTGGACAAGTTGATTAGTCCAGTAGTGGGTACCATGTCTTACTCAAACTGATATAATCAGAGTTTTCAAATATTTTGAATCTTGACTGAGAGAAATAGTCTCTCTCATGATTAGTTGAAATTCAAATATAATTTGGAGCAGTCAGGACTCATCTATCCACTATGGACCAGAGTGTTAGGGGCCATTATGAAAAGAAAT
This sequence comes from Nasua narica, assembly GCA_028533885.1. Classification (NCBI taxonomy): domain Eukaryota; kingdom Metazoa; phylum Chordata; class Mammalia; order Carnivora; family Procyonidae; genus Nasua; species Nasua narica. Next base: position 152,163,607 of record CM052810.1, read on the forward strand.
AAACAAATAAGGAGAGATAAGAGACTGAAATGATGCTCCATAGTACTCTACTTGTTGATTCTCTTCCTAATACACACCTGAACCTCTCTTTTATTTATTTATTTGTTTGTTTGTTTGTTTGTTTGTTTGTTTCGTTTAGTTTTTCGACTCTTAGTTGACTTTGTGAAATAGCTTGGAACCTGTTTCTGCTTTGGGATTCCACAGCAACCCAGAAAGGCATGCATAATACAAACATAAAGTACAAGTATGTTGGTTTGGTTTCCAGGATCCTGACCTGCTCACCCATCACTGTTCTTGTCCACTCACTCTTCCTCCATATAAAAACTGTAGACTAGCAGAGACCATTCTTCTTTGCATAATTCACCCTACTTGGAATCCACTTCTCTGTTGTTTTTTTCCATTTCCTAATTCGGGCCCAGTTCAAATTCTCTCTCTTCAAACAAGTCTTCCCAGATCAAACCAACTCTCTGGGATCATTTTCTTCTTTCAAGTCCTATATGCCATATTGTTTTTATCATTACTTTTATACTTAACCAATTTTTTATTATATACCATCTTATGTGTATGCCTTATCCCTTAATTCAGGCTGTAAGTTCTATAAGGTGATTGGGCTCTGTCTTGAATATCCTGGAACACCCTCCTCCTCAAAGTCAGGAAAGTACTACAAAGAAGAGGTATTACATAAATACTCCTTAACGATAATAAATCATCAGGAATTTGTGCATTGGTTTAGGAATCTGAGAATCAGTTTCTAATTTTGTTTAATTTTTAAGATTTTGCTATTTTGGGGCGCCTGGGTGGCTCAGTTGGTTGGGTGACTGCCTTCGGCTCGAGTCGTGATCCCAGAGTCCTGGGATTGAGTCCCACATCAGGCTCCCAGCTCCATGGGGAGTCTGCTTCTCTCTCTGAACTTCTCCCCTCTCATGCTCTCTCTCACTGTCTCAATCTCAAATAAATAAATAAAATCTTAAAAAAAAAAAGAAAAAAAAGATTTTGCTATTTTTTTTAAAGATTTTATTTATTTATCTGACAGAGAGAAAGAGATCACAAGTAGGTAGAGAGGCAGGCAGAGGGAGAGGAGGAAGCAGTTTCCCTGCTGAGCAGAGAGCCCAATGTGGGGCTTGATCCCAAGACTCTGAGATCATGACCTGAGCCGAAGGCGGAGGCTTAAGCCACTGAGCCACCCAGGCACCGCTATTTTTAAGATTTTATTTATTTATTTGACAGAGAGAAACACAGTGAGAGAGGGAACACAATAGGGGGAATGGGAGAGGGAGAAGCAGGCTTCCCTCTGAGCAGGGAGCCCGAAGTGGGGCTCGATCCCAGGATCCTAGGATCATGACCGGAACCAAAGAGAGAGGCGTAATGACTGAGCCACTCAGGCACCCCTCTAATTTTGTTTTATGAGAGAATTTATTCTGAATTCAAACTGGTTTATAAATCAACAATTGCAACTCAATTCATTTTACATTGGTGTTATTCTATATCATTAGTTAAGCATATTCATACATAAGAAGCTTGACACTGAGGCTTAACCATAACAAGATTTCACAAATAGGCACACTATATTATATTATCACAAGTTTATAGCTATTAGCAAAAATTACTTTCGCTTTCTTTAAACTTTGTATATGCTGATAACTGTAGATTCAAAGAAAAGGAATACCTTGCTTCCCTCCCTCCCCCTTGATTAATGTTGCTTAATGCCTTTTCATTCCCAGGTGGGGAAAGAAAAAACATTGAATGAATGCTATTAATAAATGAGAAACAACATTAAATATTAATTTTTACCATTTTTTGTCCTCAATATCATAGAAGGATTTTCTCTAAGGCATTTCTTTTAGTGACCTCATTGTAAATTGACTCTTTAAGATATTTAAAACTTTAAAAGACATTGTAAATATCCTCAGTTCTACAGCAAGTACAGCTCAAAGAAAATCTTAGAACAGAACAGAAATGACATGTACAAGTATCTAAGATAGTTTTGTATTAAAAATGTGGAAATGGGTCTAACCATCCTAGAGCTCCTTCACTTCTGATATATAAGAGATGATGTGTATAGGTTGGGAGCTCCAGCTTTGATATTAAATTTTAGATTTGGTGTCAAATCCTATCTTGACCATTTACTATAATCCTTCATGCCTCTGCTAGAGTTACACAGTCTCTCCAAACTTCAATTATCCTCCTGTGAAAAGTGAGGATGACATTTAAAGAAGTTTAAATAAATAAAAATAAGTAACATCCTCACTACATAGTAACTGCTTAGTAAACTTTAGATGAAAATATTTGCAATAAAAAAGTTAACAGTTTTGTCTTATTAGTAGATTTAGTTCAGTGTCTTTATATATTATATAGAATAACAGTTTATCAAATAATGTATTCCATAAATCATTTTTTTCAAAATATATTTGAAGAAACCTTATTTTTCTATTTTAAAAATGATATCCATGGGGCGCCTCGGTGGCTCAGTGGATTAAAGCCTCTGCTTTGACTCGGGTCATGATCTCAAGGTTCTGAGATCGAGCTCCGCATCGGGCTCTTTGCTCAGCAGGGAGCCTGCTTCCCCTCCTGCCTACTTGTGATCTCTCTCCTCTCTGTCAAATAAACAAATAAAAAATCCTTTAAAAAATGTTATCCATTATCCAACTTTGAGCAGCTTATGTATAATGTTAACATAAATGGTAATAAAATTTATAAAATAAAAAAATTAAACACTATATCATTGTTTTATTTCCGTGATAGCAAACTGTTTTTACTATTTTTTTGAAAAACTGAACTAACTAAATATTTAGGCATCATGTAGACACATACATGAGTCTTCAGCACTGCAACTTTGACATTAAAAAAAATATTTTCTATTTCATTATAAAGGTCAGAGGCCCTAGGAAAACAGATATGTTTTTTGTTTTTGTTTTTTAAAAAACAAGTGGCATTGCAATGTTTCCATTAATGTAGAGTTTGGACATCACCCATTGACAAGGTATTTCAGAGGCTGGATGTGATAAAAGGAGGCCATGCCTTTAAATAACTAACAGAAAAGCATGGCAGCAAAAGAATATTATGTGATTAGTGTACAGTAGAGGGTTGTGGTGGTTATGGAAAGGGAAAGGAGCTACACAATAACCACTGGCCAGAGTAATTAGCTGGGGTAATGAAGAGAGAGGAGAAGTGTGTTGGACACTGAAACCCTGTTTTGTCAGCATTATTGTTCTCTGAGGCTTGCGAAGAATAATGCTCTGCGGAGCCTTCAGTAATTGCTATACATGACCACTCACGAAGAGAGTAATTAAGAAATGTCAGTGCTTCCCTGGAAGAAATCTAGCACTCATACCACAGAGTGTTTTCCCTGTAAGGATGACATTTCCTTTCTTTTTTTTTTTTATTCTAAAATATTGACAGAGTAGTGTTTGTACTTCATTCAGTTCAAAACTGTGAACTATGAATAACTGAACAAACCCAAAGATGCAACTGCTCCCTGCAGTCACCTCCCATATTCAAACAAATGACTGGCCACATGTAGGCTAAATAGAAACTATTCCAAGCACAATATCCAAAGTCTCCTCCATTCTCCAGTCCCTCCCAAGCTACTTTATGACACATCACTCTATTTTATTTTTGCCCTGGAATTTGTCACTATTGGAAATTATTTTTTTATACATTCACATATGTATCATTTCATTAGATTTTAGCTCCATGGGCACAGAATCATGGCCAGCAATACTATCAGGCATTAGGAACTGATGGCTAAATAGTTCTTAAATTATAATCATTTAAGAATAACATTCTGTTTAGGGCAAGTATAATATGGAGTCTCACATGTGTCTTAAGAAGTCAAGACCTCAGTTCAAAGCAACCATTTTTATTTAAAAACAGAAACTGTTAGGAGAAGCTACACACTGAAGTACTACAAAAAAATTATAAACTTTTTTTTGCTTTTTTTTTTTTTTTAGTAAACTCGATTTAAGGGACATGCTTACTTGAATATTATTGCTTAAAAAGAAGTTAATTTATGTAGATGATTCAAAAATTTTACCAAAAAAGTTTGTCTTCATCTTGCATATGATGAAATGCCAGAAATTTTTCTTATAGAAGTAGATTATTAAGGAAATGAAACCACAGACATTTCAGAGCAAAAAGGTGAGAGCACCAATCCTGTACTAATGAGGCTAATCAAATCAAACACTCTTATACCATTCTAACTTATTTACTCTGTTCTTTGAATTAAGCAGTTGTGTCTATATGGCTAATTGTAGCTTTGATTCTCCAATTTATTCTTTAATCAGATTCCGTTAGAGGTAAATATTTATCTCCTCAAAGTACTAGATTTTATGGTTGGAAGGAAACAAAAGCTAATTTTAGGCATGTTCTAAGCAGAATATATTTTGGTTCAGAAAGAACATTGAGTCCCAAGAATGAACAAGATATTTTGTCAGTTTAAGAGAACTTTAGCTGAAAACAAAATTGATCGTGATTTCTGAATATGTTTCTTTTTATCACAGCTGACTGCTTATTGTTTTTCATGAATTCTATAATAAGAGTAAATGGATAATAAAAATGTTTTCTAACTGCAAAAGCTTACTATAACTACCATTAAACAGTTTAATGTGGTGGTAATGAGCTGAATTTGGAAGCTAGAATGCCTGCCTTTGAATCTTAGCTTTGTTACTCTGGGCAGGTGATTTTTAACTCTTTACTTCCCAGCTTCCTCAACTGCAAATCTGGGATAACAGTAATGCAACCTCAAAGTACTGTTGAGAGGATTCTATTGACTTAGCCCACAAAACACCTTGAACAATACTAAATATTGGCTATTACTGATATCATTTTACCGAATCTTCCTAACTTATAAAATTGAAGAAAAACATGAATATGAATAATTAATAGTATCAGGAGTTGTGCTGGTCACTAAAGGTACAGTGGAGAACAAAACAGAAAGAGCCCTGGGGCTTATAGAACATACTGGCTAGGCAAAAATATTTTTAAAATACATATATAGATATATACTATGGCAAATAGCATAGGACAGAAAGTTACACAGTACCAATTTATTCATCTATTCATTGATTTATTCAGCCAACTATATGTCATATCTAGGATATATAGTGATCAGTATATAAGATTTTGACTTTAAAGAGTTGCATATAGAACAACTCTGTAATGAGTGCTACTGAGAACATAGCACTTATCTAGCATACTTTCTTCTCATACCTTAACGAAATCAAATTTAGTCTGGTCTTTTATGTCATTTCTATTTTAAAACCTGGAAAACCATTATTTTTTTCCCATATAAGTATCTTCTTTAATTATGCAACTCTGGAGAGCTTCTAAGCTCATAGTTTTTAAATCCTTAGAAATTGTCAGAAAAAGAACTTAAAGTCACCTTGACCACTTAAGGCAATGCCATACCCAGGGCAGGTAATCAAATTCAGTATTAGAAATAGTAGCTATTATATTGAAATATATTGATATTATTATTAATATTATAAAAGCCAATCTTGCATCACCAAAGATAGACCATTTTGTGATTTTTCCCCTCTAAACAGGTAGTTCCTAGGAATTTCCACTAGAGAAATTTCATGTTAAATATATTATTTTCGAATACCATACATTTTCACTAAAAGTGAAGCTATCCACCTACAAAACATCCGGAGAGTGCCAAGACACACATCTAAATGAAGATAACTTGCACTGACTACTTCAGTAGCATTTGATATTCTTAACATCATTAAAGGTCTTGCATTTTAATTGGGACAAGGTTGCTATTCTCTAGAGAAGTGCTTCCTCTGACTTGAATTGTCAATATCATGTAATACAATGGACTGTGCCTTCCCGGAATATTTCCTTCTGCTTTCCTGGCTCTCCTCTGGCTTCTTCTTTCAGTTTTCCTTGCAGACTTTAACTCCTGTTTCTGATTTCTTTTCACCTTTTTTAAAATTAAGTTTTTATTTTAATACCTATTTAATTAACAGACAGTGTTGTTAGTTTCAGGTGTACAGTGTATAGTGAATTGTTTCTGAGTTCTTCACCCTAGAGTTCTTAGAGGTCAATCAATGCTCGCCCACTTCATACTTCATCTCTAAGTGAACTTGTTCAACTCCACAGATTATGCTCTCTCCCTGGTGATGACTCTTAGATGCACATGTCTGGATCTTGAAATAGAGCTGTGAGGGGGAGATATAGGTCTAACTGCCAGCATGACATCTCTACATCGAGGTCTCATAGCCATCTCAAATATAACATGTCCAAAACTGATCTCAAATCCCCAGATGCATTCAGCTTCTCCTTTTTTTTTATCTCAATAAATGACAACTCTATCCAACCAGGTCAGAAATTTGATCCATTTTCTATCATGTCAGAAACAGGACATTTATCCTTGAGTCCTCCCTTTCTATTATCCCTTGCATCAAATTTTGTCAATTTTAACTCAATAATATATTTCTATATCCTGAATCCTTTTACTCCTGCCCAGCTCTCCTTGCCAACAGTTTTGCCTAAACTATCCTCCAATCTATTCCCCATAATCATTTTTTAAGTGACTTTAATTATGTTAACTCCATACTTAAAATCCTTCCCACAGGATTTAAGTTTGATCCTGCAGTCCATGAAATGGTCTGAATCCTTCTTCCTTGCCTCCTGTCCACTTTTTAATTGTTCCCTAAGTTCCATTCACATTGGGCTTTTTTCCCTTCCTCAAATGGGCCAATTCCAGGAATTGATATTCTTCTCACATTTTAGCTAACTGCTACTTATCCTTTAGATCTATTCATCAGAGAAAGCATTCTGAACTATATATATATGTATGTATGTGTATATATATATACAGACACACAGACATATATTCTTTCCTTCTATTAGAATCTCTCATGAAGGGGTGCCTGGGTGGCTCAGTTGGTTAAGCCTCTGCCTTTAGTTCAGGTCATGATCCCAGGAGTCCCAGGATTAAGGCCCAGACTCCCTGCTCAGTGGGGAGTCTGCTTCTCCTTCTGCCCCTCACCCTACTCTGTCTCAAATAAATAAGCAAAATCTTTTTTTTAAAGACTCTCTCATGAAACACTGTTTCTTGCTCCATAATATTTAGCATAAATAACAGCTATATATTAATCCATTCATTCTCGGTAGCCTATCTCTCCCACTAGACTATGATGAGTTCCATGAAGGCAGCAGAAGTGATTCGTTTCTTACTAAACCCCAGCACCCACTAAGAAATTTCATCTGTAGTAGAAACTCTGCAAAATAGTAGAAACTCAGTAATAAATGAATGATAGAGTTAAAAGCAGGCTGGTAACTAGTTTTTCTACCTAACTTGTTGTAAATTGAGGGAGGCCTAGAGAAAGATCTTCAAGACGTATGCAGGAATGAAGAAATGGGCCCAGGTGGGAGGATTAACACAACTCCAGGAAGTGATTATGTTTGTGAGATTAGGGTGTAAGGGAAAACTGAAAGGAGACAGGAAAGTGTGCTAAAGCCAATGTGCAATTTCTTTCTCTTACCCCCAACCCCTTCCCATTTTACCCCTACCTGACAATACCACTTTATAAAACAGGGAAAGAAAGAGACATGTTTGATGTTAGCAGTTTCTTTTCTGGACAGCTATTACATAATCAAAGGTGAGAATATATTATTTTTTTTTGCGGCAGTTGTATGTAGATTTAAAGATAAGAAACCGTATGATGTTTCAGGAATTGTTCATTTAATGTATGCTGTTGGAAAGATGAGACTCCTCTTTGTTAAATCCATATTCACCACAAACCCTGCTGGGATTTTAATGTGATGCTGTCTATTTCAGGATCTCCTGTGGAATTTGTGAAGTCTCTTCAATCATCAGGTAATAATGTTTATACTTCGAGGACATAAAATGTTCACATGAAGGGGAAGACTTATCAAAACTGATACTGCAGAAGGGATTGTAACAGTTTAGTGGTAATTTACTATGGATGATTTGTTTTTTCTTTTAAATATTTTAAAAATAAACCTCCAAATTTTAGAACTGGACCAAGTCTTGAAAAGGATTTAACATGATTTTTTCATTTTATAGATGAAGAAAAGAGGTCTAGAGAGATGAAGTGGCAGAACCAGGATGGAAGATGGATGGTAATCAGTATCTCCTGCCTGAAATTGAGGATCGTACAGTTGTATATAGAATGCCAAAGAGAGGTGCTTGGATGGCTGAGTCCTTAAGTGACTGCCTTCAGCTCAGGTCATCATCCCAGGGTTCTGGAATCCAGCCCCACATCTGGCTCCCTGCTCAGGGAAGCCTGCTTCTCCCTCTTCCTACTTCCCCTGCTTGTGTTCCCTCTCTCATTATGTCTCTCTCTGTCAAATAAATAAATAAAATCTTTAAAAAAAAGAACATTACCACAATTTATTACAGTAAAACTAACTCCTTGAAAATGCTCATGACTGGTTAATACATTTAATAAATATGTAGAGAATCAGTTTATTGTGTCTTAGAATCCCACTCTAATGATAAACATATATATCATCAAATATTCATCGAATACCTACTATGCTTAAGAAATTATGCTAGGTTTGGTAATTATATCATCTTATAAATAATAAATTATAAAGGTCGTAGGAACAGTGATTATACTGTAAATTTAAAATGGAATTACGATCTTTAGAAAGTAAAGTGGGCTTCAAATTACTTGGTGTTTTTTTTAAATAACTCATGAATGAGATCAATGAAAACATTATAAATGTTATAAATGTTAATTGGTTGCAGAAACATATTTTTTGTTTTGTTTTGCTTGCATTTCTCCACTTCATTTCTAATTCTTTTAGTAATGCCTCATTTGGGTCTTGTACACAGTAGGAACTTGGTAAATATTTAATGATAATGATAATATTAAAGCTTGAGGATTCAGGGCTTCAGACAGGGAAAATTTCAGACTCTTCTTACTATAATCCTTTGTTATTGTTGTTGGTAATTAGGACCCTCCATGATAGTACCATTAAGAACTTGAAGTTAGTCATGATGTAGTAGCTAATTCAGGGCATAATCAAGCACAGCAAAGATGTGTAAATTTGTCATAAGAAAAAGAAAAGACTTAAATAAGACTTATTCGTAACTGAATAGGCTATATTATAATAACTAGAAAGAGTGCCAGTTTAAAGGATTGGGATGCTTTGGGAGCCTAGAAAAGTAGAGTTTCAATAAAAATATTGACATTGTCCATCCAAGCACTTTCAAGGGAAGAAGAAGCCTCAATTAATAAATTCAGTTATTTTGACTTTATTAGGAATGTGTCAAATTCTGGTTCTACCACTTCCAGTAAAACCTTAAACAAAATATACCATCTCTGAGTTTCATTTCTCCTATCTGTGAAATTGAGCTAATAATGTCTCTAGTAATAAAGTTTATTGCGAGGATTAAATGAGATGATATAAGAATAACCTACCTACCACTGAATGTCTAGCACCATCCTAAACACTTTATATGTACACTCTCATTTAATCCCTATAAAAATCCTATGAGGTGGATTCTCCTAATGTGGCTAGAAAAATGGTGTTCAATAACCTTATACTGGACTCATCTAAGAAGTAGCAAAAAAACCTACATCAAAACCATATTATTAGAGCACAGAGCGTGCTCTCTTAATCTCTATTCACACTACCTACCTATATCATGAGTCACAGGAACTGACACATGGGTAACATTCAATACTAATAACCATTAATGATAATAATAATAATGCTAACAGAAATTAAAAAAAAAAAACAAGTTGTTCTAATCAGATCCACTACTTATTCAACACATCTGACTGGTTTTCTTGGTTCTGATCCTTGCTCAATAAAGATTTAGTGACCAAGATTTGACTTTCCAAATAATCTATCTCCAGCAAGAGAATCACTAATCATGTAGATACCAGAACTCCAGGCTTCCTGATATTATATTTTGTGAATTAATAATTGGCACTCAAGCTTTATATATCATGAATGGTTTTGGTTAATTTAAGTCTATCCAGAGAGGTGGAGTCATGGGCTAGATTCTGAATAATGGCTGCCAAACCATGAGATCATTTGAAAGTTTATCAACCAGCTTTCTCTTTGGGTCACTTTGGACACTTTTTTCTTCAAATTTCTGTAGCGATTTGAATTTCTCTGTTATTTATAACATACTTTCCATGTCTTTATACTTCCAACATCTTTAAAGCAAACAATTTATTTTCTTTTGGATAGAAAGTTAGTTGAAGGCAAAAAAATGCCCAATTTAAGATACACTCTTTCCACCACACCATTCCCTTGGTTAATCTTGAAATGTTGCAATTAACATTTGATCTGCCTAAATTTACTACTCATGTATCAGAAGAAAAATCTCATTATTAAAAATCTCTTAAATAATTTTCCTATTGTATAAAATGAAAAATAAAAAACATTTGAGATTCTGAGCAACTAAAACACAATGATAAGACCAAATGAAAAAAAGTAACACTGCATAGCAGTTTATAGTTATATTATTTTATTCAATTTAAGCTATATAACCATGGGAAGTCAGTTTTTTTTACAGGTGGTATAAAATATACATTTTATAAACCTTTCACCATTACCATTAAATCTTAAGACATAATCACTTTTTGGAGAAGCTCTTCTTTCCAAAAGCTTAAGATTATTAACTGGCCTAAGAAATCAGAAATATTTTAGGCTAGGTAAAATGTTTCCCTTATCCAATTGTTTTCAAAATGTGATTTCCAAATGACCTCAGTATTTTCTAGGAATATGCTAGAAGTACAAATTCTCAGGCCTCACCCTGACCTGTGATGTGCTCATAAACTAGCTTTCTGAAAATAAAGGCCTAATTTATAGTATTTGCTGATTTCCATAATGTAAAAACTCTCAACATGCCTGATTTCAAGACACCACTTTTACTTCTTCCAACACGGTGTGGGGAAGGCCTGAATAATCAGAGTTGGCAAGTTCCTTAAAATCTGTCTTCAACACACAAGTGCCTCAGACCTATTGAATTGGAAACAGTAGAGATGGGGCTTTTAAATCTGTGTTTTAGCATCCCTTCCAGCTGATTCTGATGTTTGCTAAAGTTTAAGAACCACTGCCCTAATCCACCTCCACTACTTTTTCAACATTCACTCTCCAGATCATCTCATTTACTCATAGAACTTTATTTTCCATCTGTATACCAATGGTCCACAACTTTGACTCTGCAACCCAGATAAATATTTCCAACACCACTTTGCTGTTCCATTGACACCCTATACTACATCAAATGGGGAACTCCTCATGAGTTCCATAAATCTGCTGCTATTCTATTGTTTCTGTTCTGGTGAATGGCACCAATAGTCAGCTAGTTGCTGACTAGGATAAAGTCATGAATGTCTTCATATCTTCATAGGATGAAGACATCCTTTCCATGTCTCCTCTCTTCACTCCTAACAGTCATTCAGTCTTCAATAAATCAAGTGGATAAAGGCTTTTGCTCTACTTTTCCCTAATTTGTGATCTTGGACAAGTGCATTATTGTTTCTAAGGCTCAACTGAATCACCTCAGGTCTAAGTATTGCCTATATCTACCCACTTTTCTCCATCTGCATAACCAACTTCATCCAAGCCACTATAAGCTTTTAGTTGAAGCACAGAAAAAGTCTTCTAACTTATCTCTCAATAACAAAAAAGTAATTTCTATGAAGTTGCTTATTATGATCCAGTTATTAAGTATCTCTGAAAAGTAATTGGTAAGTAATCAGTGGTTGATTATTGTGTGGGGCTGAGGGTGGTAGTCAGGATAGACCAGATGGGGTAAGGAGGTTATGGTAATATGTCCTGAAGGAGGGTGAGAGGTTGTTTGCAGGAAGTCCTAATACATGAGGAAGAGCTTCTTTTATTTCTCATCAATTAAATGTTGTTTCTACAATGAAGCTCACTGTTATCACAGACTAGTGGAGTTCCCTAATCAGGTAACATGTAGTACCCTTCACACTTCTAAGGCAACGCTTTCCTAATGGTAATTATTTGTGCAAAAGCTCGGTTAATATATTTTCCATCACTGTCCTGTTCCCTAGCCACCCCATTTCCCTGAACCTACAAACATGCCCAGTATGTAATAAGGGATAAATAAATATTTGTTCAACATCAATGTTTAGCATAGAAATATCTGATTTCATAAAAATTAAAATTAGAAAGACTATATATTGTACATTATAATATGTAATATACTAAGCATGAAGCCACAAACACTCCATTTCATATTTAATGTAATTGTTCTAATGTATTCTAAAGCAATTTGGGAATATCTTTAGTTTAATTTCAAGGATGTGTGTTTTTAAAATTATCTTACTTCACACATTTCTTTTTAGGCCATTTTAGATACGGAAATGTATTAAACATACATTCCCTGGAATATTAAAAGTTAATTTCTATTAAAGAAAATTCACAAACTTATAAAATATCAATGAATTTAATTCAGTTTGCATTCAAATTTATTCATACATTTGCGTGCCCAGATGAGAATTTTTTAGATATACCTTAATGTCAGAAAAAATGTCTATAGAATTCATAGTATTTAATCACTTTAGTCCTGATTAACAAGAAAGGTAATTTGTGTGTGTGTAATGTGTATATACCATGCACATATGTATGCATGCGTATTTATATGTGTATATACAAACAGAAGCTTGTGTGTGTGTGTAGACATGTATAAACACATTATTAGTAGCAGGAAAGTAGGGAAATAAAGTCCATGTTGCATTTGTAATTTCCCCATTTTGAGTACTAGAAATGCTGCTAACAAAATCATTAGGAGGTGTTAGCGAAGCTCTGAAACAAATCAGACTGAAGTGCTAAGGCTACACAAAACGCTGGAGCAGAGAACATGCTTACCAAATAAAAGTTTGCTATTTTTTTTTCTGCAAGATGAGAAAATACAGCAGCATCATTTTCCCCTGACTTGACCCTGTTTTGACAACGCGTATCCAGCCCATAACTCCATAACGTTTCCTAGGCAGCTGCCCTTCTCTCTTTGCGCCTTGAAAATGTGTTTCAAGGAATCTGGATATTAGAAAGAAGCCTTTTTAGAATAATTACCTACTCGCCACTTAATGATTCCCTGAAATTTTGAAAGAAGCCTGCGTGACTACCATTTAAAAGGTGTTTGTTACAGGTTTTCAATCACTGACTAGTTTAGATAAACAAGCAATATTGTCAAGTGACAGCTCCAGACCCGTAGCGTTAATTGGCTGTTTTCAGCAGGTTGCTGTTCCTCTGACAGTCATCTCATGGATGCTGGGATTCACTGTGCATATCACTGGGAGTTCTTCTAGAAAAACAAATCTCATTTTCTAACAGCAAACATGGCCAAAATTTATGGCATTTTTTAAAACCTGAGAGGAAAACATCTCAAAGTATTGGGATATATAGCTGGTTTTACAAAAATTTTAACTATCATCTTTCTTTAAGATTTAATAATCATATTAACCAGAGTACATTCTTGTATAAGTGAGAAAATCCTAGTCCCTGCTTTGGGAGTTTTAGGCTCTGACATATATCTGCAACAATGGGGAGAAAGCAGTAATCAAAGAGAACACAATTTAATTTCTTGATAGAAACAACATTTATTGGACTAGGATTAATAAGCACCGTGGAATCTGTTTTTAGAGACAAAAGGATGGATATTTAACAATAAGCCGGAAATTACACATAAATTTTCTTTAGATTAAATGCTTAAGCCATTGCCACCCTGAAAAAATATATCTAAATAATTGTTACAGATACACGGAATAGAATCTCAAATATTGTTCCTTGTAATGACTGATGAACAAGAGTGTAACAGTCTTTTGTGAAGAATACCTACTTCTACTATGAGAGAGCTATTAATAATAAATTTGTGTATACATGTGAAAGAAAACTCTTTCATTTTTCCCCTATTTGCAACACCAGTGTTCCTTCACATATTCGTTATTGTGACAACAGGTTGAATTTGCAATTTGCCATCTGCCTAAATAGCATTAACCTTCCTGTAACCTCGTAATAGCACTCTGTGCTTTGTCTGGTATTTGAATCTCTCTAATATAAGCTAGGAACAAAATACATTGTCCTTTCTATTAGGCACACATCAGTCCATTCTAGAAGCCAAAGAAAATAAAGTATCACGTGGAGATGGACATTAACATTTGGAATAATTTTCACTAAAATGCATTAAACTGTTCTAAAAATAATCAAAGAAAAAATGAACTAGCTTGCAAATAACCTTAGAACAGATTTTAATTAATATACTGTCATCATAATAATATATCTGCATAGCACCTTATAGTTTACAAAATTATATTCACATAATCATTTATATCATAAAGGGGAACCTAGATAACATGCTACAGATAGAGCTTATGATCTTCCATTCCCAGTGGTAATCTCCATACTGATAAATCTGTGGGTAGCTTCCCAATCTCCTTTTACTTGACCCATCAGCAGTACTGACATTATTGATCACTCTCTCCCTCTTGAAAAATTTAATTAGTCCAATTTTCCTCCCACCTTTCAGACAGGTCCTTCTTCATTTCTTTTGCTGGTTCTTCCTTATCTCTCCAACTCCTAATCTGGAGTTGCCTGGTGCTGAGAATTTGGACTTTTTCTCTTTTTTACCTACAATTACTCCCTAGGTATAATTTTATACTTTTTCATGGTTATAAATACCACCTAAATACTGATGATCCCCAAACTGGTAGCCCCTGCCTGAATCACTTGCATTAACACCAGACCTCTACATTGAACTCCCTACTTGACATTCAGACTTGGAAGTTTAATGGGCCTTTCAAATGTCATTTGTCCAAATCTGGACTCCTGATAATCTCCCCCAAACCAGTTTATGCCCAGTCCTTTCCAACTAACAGCAACACTGTTGCTCCAGTTACTTAGTCATAACCATTGGCATCATATCTGGAAACCATCTAACAATCAATAACCTCTTGTTGAATTCACTTTCAAAAAGTAATCTCTTCCCTTCTTCCCCTGTGGTCTAATCTCAACATGGAAGTTAGAGAAGTCCTATTAAGATGCTAGCCATCTTATTTAAGCTCTCTGTAAATAACACTGCAATGACGATTCACCTAATTCAAAGTAAAGCCCAAATATCTAGAAAGCTCTAGGACAGGCCCCTGTTACTTTCTGACTTTATCTCTTGTTACTCTGTTCCTCATTATTCTGTACTTGTCACACAGGACTCTTTGGTGCTCCTTAAATCTGCCAGGAACATTCCTGCCTCAGGACCTTTGTTTATTCTTGTTCCTTTTGCTTCAGTTATCCTCCAGACAATCCATGTCTCCCTCTCTTACTACTACTTTCATGTCTTCCCTCAAGTGTTCTCAGTGATTCCATTTGATTTAAAATTATACACACACACACACACACACACACACACCCTCCGACATTTCATATTCTTTTTTCCTTTTTACTTGCTTATGGTTTGCTCCCCCTTCTTGAATATAAACTCCACACAGCAGTATTTATTTGGCTATTGTGTGCCCTAACATGTTCTTAGCACTGAGAATTGTCCGGGTACATAGTAGGTACTTAACATATATTTATTTGAGTGTATACATGACCAGGATTACAATTGTTTGCATAGTGTACATGTTGTTTTAAAAATGGCAAAATCAAAGGTATTATGAAATATATATTGACCAATTTATCAGCATGTGATATTCTAATAAATACACACCTTAGTAATTCTGAAAAAACACAAAAGTTTTAGAAAAGAGAAGGATGAAAGCCTGACTTAAAAAATACTGATGATAAGCATAAGACAGTGGTGAAGTACAACAATTTGCTTGCATTTGCTTTTATATCCCCTTCCTTTATATTTCTTAATACTTTGAAGAAAGCAGATTGAACACTACAGTCATAGGGCCTCAGACAGCCCCTGACATATGGTAGGCATTCACTATCTGTTGAGTTATATATCTACTTATACCATCAGCCCATAAAAAAAAACAAAAAACAAAAAACACTGATAAGAAAATAAGATACATGAGAAGAGAGGGCATCACCTCTTTCTTTCAACAGGGATACCCAGAGTGGTAAAGGACATTATGGAAAAGTTTTCCAAGACAACACTGCCATATGAAAGGAAGAAAGGACATATATTTAGTTTAAGAAATGATAGGACTTACTATAAGTGAATGCATATGATATGGTGAAAATGGGGAGGAAAAATAGCACATTTAAAGAACAGATGAGGCTCTTCTGAGAGAGATTATTTATTTCATGCAAAGTACATGTATTTGAAAAAGGAAATAAGATATACCATGAAACCTACACTATACAAATGTCTGGGTCTGAAAGATAGAACAGTGTAAAGTTGCTTAATGTTTCATATAACGTCTATTTTCACCCACCCACAAAAGGCAGGCAAAAAGAAACTTCACAAGCCAGTATGTTCAAGTTGTTCATCAGAGGGATGAGACATACATGATGAAAGAAATATAACGGGCAAGTTTCTGTCAGTAGTTCACCCATTGGTGACTGCACTGTGTATCATAGCAAGACAATGCTGGTACCCTGTGTAGAGCACAATGTGAAACCTTTCTCATTCCCTTAGTGAGAGGTGTGTGTGTGTGTGTGTGTGTTATTGCTCTCCATAGCTTTCTAATACGGCGATGGTCCCTCACAATATGGTCTGCTGGCTTCTAGCAACCCAGGAACTTCCATAGGTATTTGTGCCCTGATAGGTGGAAGAACATGCCTTTTCAACACATAGAATTTGTAATCCATTCTTGGTATTCAACTACAACTCAAAGAGTTACTTATTTATGTCTCTGTCATGAGAGTAATTGTTGGTTCATTCGAGTTTGGTACATTAATATTTATATCTGTATACATTAATATGTAAATATAATATTGATAAATATCAGAATTATTTGTTATTTCGAAATATCACCACTGCCAATATATTGTGCACATTTCACATGAACCAAAACTCTAAGTTGTTTTTAAACTTTAAGCTTTCCTAATATTTTTTTGAGCATCGTAAATAACACCAGGTTGACTCCAGCAGTAGGAATTTCAAATGTTTTATCAAATGGCTATTCTCCTATGTTCTAAATTTCTTGGCAGGACACTGGAAAAGTGGTCTTTCCTGCAACAATCATTTTCATCCAGTCACACTAACATTACACTTGATAAAGAGGCCATATCATAGGGCAGTCTTGAAAGAAGCTGGTCCTGAGATGTTGACAAATTCTGAGATGAAAGTTAGAAAGTTGTATAAGATGAGCAAAGGTGTCACCTCCATTAGAATATAACCAGAGAGCATTGTTGGTGGCAAAATACTAAAGAAGATTGCAACTGGTGACACAGCACAGCTGCTGATGCCTCCATTAGGAACACAGATGAAGAAAGCTGATGGAATTAACCAACAATGGGTTATAATGCATGTCTGCCATATGTAGGCTGCATGAGGACAGTGGCTTTACCTGTTACATTGTCCTTTGCAACTCCAGCAGTAGCTCAGAGCCTAGCACTGAGCACACATGCAATCAATGTTTGCAGAACAAATGAACAGCTCCCTCTGCATCTTCATCATTCCTCCCATTTATTAAGCCCCTATTAGGTGCCATATGCTGGGCCAGATCCCTTATATATTTGAACTCCCCTTTCTACAGATGTGGTACCCATTTTAAAGATGAGAGAACTGTAACTCAGAGTGCTTAAATAATGTATATATTATACTAAGCAACAGAGCTGGACGAGTTGATTAGTCCACTGATGGAAAGGATTTTTCTGGGGTCTAGGATCACCAACACATGTAACTATAGGAGGGAACCCACTTATGAACATTAGTATTTTCCCAATAATTTCAAGGTATTTTCCTTTGCTCTCTTTGTGTGGACACATCAAAAATAAGTTCTAGTTCTGAGCCTCTGTATAAGCTTTCTCAAATTGAGGCAGGACCATTATAAACTGGGTTTTGAGAAAAGTTTCATTGGTTTCAACTTCAGTATCTCATCTCGAGAAATGTCGAGGGAGTGTGACATTTCTAAAACATAGGTAATCAGAGGATAAGGGAACATTAACATAATGCATAATGGTGTATCCTATAAGCAAATACTATTAACCTCTACTTTCTCTAGTTGGGTAATGATATCTTCACTACATAGTTCTATGAAATATATGAATGTGTACAGTGAGACTGAAGGAAGTGAAATGAGAACCTGAAAATATTCAGAGTTCATTTTCTCTATCTGTTTATGGTACAATCTTGCCTGGACTTTTATAAATTCTATAATGACAGAATCATAATTTTATTCATAGTTTCTTTCTCATTTATAGCCATTTAAAAGGGTATAATTTAAGCCACATTACTTATTCAAATATTTGACACAACATTTCCACTGGTGTATGAATAGAAACAGATATTTTTAAAATTCTTACTGCTTTATACCTAGAATAGCAATTTAGCAGAACTCTACAAAATAGCCTAAAGCCTATTTACAAAAAAAAAAAAACTTGAAAAATAGATCATTTGATTGAAAACGGACTTATTTACCACAGTAAAAGAAGTTTACTAAAATTTTTATTAATAAATAAATTAGCCTAGATTCTTTAAAAATATTAATCTAGTTGATTAAAAATATAGTCAAAGTCATTTTTCATTCCAATCAAATGATCAAACTTCTTCACTATTAAGAGTTTATTATTGAATTATTGAGTCTATGTTTCTCTTAGGTCACTTTAAAGAAATGGAAATAAACGTCTGGAGTCAGTTTCCAGGAACAATAAAAGATAAGATTCTTTTTCATTTTAATATTCTGTAAGCATTTTAGGGTTAATATCTCTAAATTAGTTTTTTGTGGGGTAGTGCTTTTCACAGTTTCTGAAAGTTACATTTTGGACACAGTGTTTGTACATATCTCCCACTGTGAACACTGGTTTGCCAGGCCATTCTAATTATTTCATTTTTTTAAAGACTGACGCCTTTATATAATAGGTTTGGCATTAATGAAATTAAAGGTTGTGACTGAATAGCGATAATGGTGTAACATTCCAAAAATAGTCATTTTTCTTTCGTCTTCAGGTTTATTTCCTCTCACTACTCTAGCTAAGATTTGACATGCATATTTCACTGGAAGGCCATTATCTGTTTATAATGTGCAATTCCATTAAGAACATTA
>CM052810.1:152183221-152204462 GCA_028533885.1 Nasua narica
AAAAAAAAAGAACTAGTGGCTCTAAAGAAAAGAGAGTAAGGAATTCTAGAGCAGCAGCAGTGTAGTGAGCTCTGATCACTGATTGTTTCCTATGTAGGCTATTACCTCTCAGGCACTGGCAGAGAGGTTGGATTTGCTTCCTGTAGCCAAATCTTTTCCATCATTCAGTTTTGGATCTTACCACTTTCCCTCACCGTGCTTTTGAGGAAAAGCCTTTTAGTGATGCTCCTACACTGGAAAAAGCTATTTGCCTATGAATAGGAAAGCAGCAAACAAATCAGAATTTCTCCACATTACCCATTTAAAATTCTATTGCTATTTTCCATAACTTATTGAAGAGGCAATGCATTCGAATGATAGCTTATTGTACTGGGAGCCAATAAACTTTGGTCTTAGCACCAAATCTATACTTTCTAATCATAAAAATAAGAATAAGTAATATTATCTGTGAAATAGGAATAATAAAACATGCTGGGCCAAGTTTTATAAGATTGCTAATAAAATAATAAGGGATATCTGTGAGTTTTGCACCTCAGTAATCTGACTATATTGAGCTAGTCGTTTGGCTACTTTGGGTTCCCATTTTGTTATCTGAAAATAAGGAGTTTTCCTAAAGTAGTATCTTTTCTAAATCTAACATTCTACAATGTTACAAACTGGAAAGAGAACATTTTAGGGATGATTGCTGATAGCTAGGTAGTTTTTTTGCGGGAGTGATTTTTACCCCTGGTTTTTGGTCCTTGTAAAACGTAGGCACACCTTTAGGTGCATAGCTAAATGAAGAGAGCTTTCTTTCTGACATTTATGTTATTTCCTGGCTAGCAGAAGACTAAATTTGTATAAATAACAAAAAAGCAAATCACTTACACAAATAACATGAAAATCTAAGACGTGCATTACAGAGACATTTGCATGCTGTTTATACTTTTGAAATCCAGAAAATTAATTGCCAGCCCCACCAAGGTAAATAATGATACAAAATAGAGAAGATGAATTTTATTTTTGATGTCTTCTCTGTTGATAATCACAGAGAAATGTGAGATAACAGCTTCCTTTTATATTCAAGGAGCCTCTCCTTTAGATAGTCATCATTCTGCCACAAACCTATTCTTTCATTTTGGCCTGGTCTAGTTGTACAAGTCTAATGATTTGCCCTCACTAATAGTCACACCATGAATGTACCTACTTTTACTCTCTGTAATTCTTCACATTCATTTGTTTCTCTTATGACTTCTCATATTGCATAGTATTTGAATAGGGGCTAAGGGAAAAGTCTGGAATGAAATTACATAATTTCTAGGTGTCTCAGTTTTCCATACCTATAAAATGGGAATAAAAATTCTATCTACCTTATAGGACTGATGTAAGACTTAAATACAATAGCCCACAGAAAGTCTTATACTCCATAAGAGCTCAATAAATGTTATCTAGTTGTTATCACTGACAGAGATAAGATTGATTCATTAAGTTTGTCACTTAATTTATGTTCCCTTGAAAACATAATTAGGTAAAGGAATTTAGAGAAGAGTTACAGTGAGTCTGTGTAAAGGGGTTTAGTTTACCAAATGATTTGCCTATCCATATCAGGTTGCAGAGAGCGTTCAGGTATATTCTTGTCTGAGGTCTGATAATACATAGACTCTGAAAGATATAGAATGGCCATAATCATGGAATCAATTTTAAAGGGTTTTTCTCAGGCTTCACATTTTTAAAAAGATTTTATTTATTTATTTGAGAGAAATTAAGACAGAAAGAGAGAGAGCACAAGCAAGCATGAGGGGGGGGGGGGAGCAGAGAGGGAAGGAGAGGGAGAGAGAGAATCTTAAGCAGGCTCTACACTACCCCAGAGCCTGACATGGGGCTTGATCTCAGAACCTGGAGATCATGACCTGGGCCATAACCAATAATTGGATACTCAACAGACTGAGCCACCCAGGAGGCCCCAGGCTTTACATTTTTTAATGGAAGAAGAGTGTTTAACTCTTCTGGGTTCACTATATATTAGCTAATTTAATTGTTCATTTTGTTATTAACTTACCTTTGGAAAAATTCCCATATTCCCTGAAGGTTAGTCTTTAGCCAGCTTTCTTTTCAGGGGAAAGTTTTGCCTTTCTTCCTTGCAACTTCCAGTTCAGATGGTATCAGTAGGGACTATGAAACAGGTGAAGACCCCACCGTCTTATTTCCCTAAACTATCTGCACAAAGTGGAGCTGAACTAGTGTGGATCATCGAATTTGTCTCTCAGGGGTTCTATCTAAACATCCTGGTGAATAATGCCGGGTTATGTGGAAGAAGGCTGTGTGTACACTCTACACCATTGGAGTACAGAAAGTATGCCTACTGCATGAATATAGATTTAGAAACAGTTTTAGTACAGTGATTTATTTCACAAATGGGAATAGATCATACAGATTTTTCAGTACCTTCCCTTATTTTTTCATTTGTATGTTATATAATTCCAAAGTCTTACAGATCTTTCCATATTAGTAGTATATAGGTGTACTCCATCACTTTTAATTGCTTCACAAAATTCCCTAGATGTGTACCATAATTAATTTCCTCTCTTTTAGATATTTCCTGTCTTTTAGATATATAGCTAATTCACTATTTTGTTTTTATGAATAGTGTACAAATTTTTGCTCCGTGTCTTTTAAAATTTCTTCTCATTGTACCTCAGGTTCAGTTATTACTTTCATATGTATATTTGCACAAATAGCTTATTTTATTATTATTCTTAAGCACTTTTCCTAATAGGGCTCTCATTTTTTTAAAGAAGTGAATAATCATAATCCTTACATTATTCTAAATATGTAAAAATTTTAACAAAGTTAGATTTTGGAAAGGAAAAATCATTTGGCAAATGTTGAGTAATGTGTTTTAATGTATATATGGATATTAAGAGATAAGACAAGACAAAGATTCAGAATTATTCAAATACGCGATCTGCCTCAGAAAATTTTGAGTTCCTTGTCATTAGAAATGTCTAAATATTAAACAGACAAATTATTTACAGAGTCATTTCAGTGGATATTAGAATATTCAATGAGTAGTCTAGATTACTTTTAGGGACTTTCTAACTTTAAGATACTTTAAAATAAAACAAAAAATTAGAAGAAAGATGGAGGCTAGTTCATTGAAGTACATGACTGTTCACATTTTATTGTTAATCATCTATATATAACAAATTAATAGTGAGCTAAAAAAATGGGCTGAAATCTTCAGTCATATAGGCTATAAAAACCACTTAACTTGATAAATGCAATGAATCTGGTCAAATATCTTCATGCCCATGATTAGTAAAGAGTGGAAAATTTTCAGAAAATTGACTTTTCTATGATTTCTTGTAAACTAGAATTAGATATCAATAGTGTACTCCCATAACTATTGTTCCAACATGACTAATTATTCATCATTATTGAAAATGCAGCTTCAGAATTATTTGCCGCGATTTATTCTTATCTACCCTTAGCAAATAATCCCATCAGTTTTAAATCCTTCTCAAAGTAGGAATTCCTTGTTATCAGTTGCTACCATATAAACAATTATTTACTCTTAATTCTTTTTGTGCAGGAAGTTTACTGGTTGAGTAATACAGACTGAGACTCCTCCTTTTCCCATAGCAGTTAGACATAATTTGGAAGTATACTTTTGCACTGGAATAATGAAGAAGTGGGCATTCAGCTTGCTTGTAAGTGGCAGGGTCATCTCGGGGGAAAACAGATTTTATTTTTCTCATCCTCTCTAAAAGGTCTTGCTATTATGAGGAAAAGTACTCCTTTCAAGAATCTCTTTTGGACATTAACTTTGGAAATTGTCTGCACAAAATTACATAAACTCTCCATTCTCTTAAAGGGCATCATTACATTTTGGCCTGTGATGATAATCGTCATGATTTGAAATGGCCAGTGGCAACTATGTCTTTGACATTTATTATACTATCTTTAGTGGTCTTTTTACCATAGTCATAAGGGATACTGCTTTGTAACAGTAGTAATATTAATTGCTACCATTATCTTGCCTCTTATGTTAAATTTTGGGTCAAATGATGGGTATAAGTCTAAATGAGCAGTCAGGGATGAAAAGGACAAAGGAGTAGGAGGAAAATACATGACTAGTTTGAGTCCTGCAGCATACCGAGAGGTAATTTACACAAACAGGCTAGACGAAAACAGATGGGAAGAGGGAGACAGGGAGAGAGGTGACTAATGACACCTGACTGCCAAATGACCCTGTGGGTTTAAACGCTGGCAGGACACCTAAAACTGCCAGCAGCCACTTGGAACTGCCCAGTTCTCGCTCACATTTCATTTAACAGGCTAACCTTGGTCTTTCTATTGTTACCATCGCTAGGGAAATTTATGCAATATCTAATCATGATCCAGAAAAATACACATTCTAACTGGACTCTCTTCTTTTAGAAGCTGTGTGTTCCTGAACTGTTAAGGAGTTTATTGTTTGAGTAGCCTTTGTTTCCAACAGGGAAAATTTGATGCATGTGTTCTTTTAAGAGTCTCTTTTGTAAACCTATAGTATGTGGCACCTTTTGTGGCTTAATAAGACCTGTGGTGAAAAAGAAAAAAAGTTATTTATTCTGAGAACATAACTGTATGATTAAATACTTCGCTTTTGGTAGAATATCTTTGATTCTGACAGATGAGGAATTCCTAGAACTATATATAATGGACTCCTACCTGTTTTCTTTTCTCTTTTTGACTTCAAATTTTTAATTTCTTTCCAACTACCAAATTAATGTTCATGGATGTTTATTGAAATACACCCTGGGCTTGGAATCAAGAATTTCAGGTGCCAGTGTTAGTTATAATACAAACTAGCTAAGTGCTCTAAGAAATAATTTGGCACCCCTGTGCTTAAATTCTTCCATCTCTATGAAGGAAATAACATATTCTGCCTAGTGCTATTGTGAAAACCATACGAGAAAAAAATATGTGTGTATAGAAAGTGTAAAATCTGGATTACCAAATTCAGCTGGACTCTCTCCAGAATTTATTTCCAGTGAGAGTTCAGAAGTTCCTAGCCAATTAAAAATTATTTTAAAATTTTTTGAAATCGTTCTATATTAGTTAAGCTAAGAATATTTAGAATCTTGATAGAAATTATGATATTATGCTTTTATAAGGAGCATTTATGGATCTTAAATGGCCTATACATATTTTTGAAGATCCATCATTCCTCTTTTTTTAATCTTTAACAAACTACAGGATTATATTAGAAAAGTAGACTGGAAATACAGACTGAGGTCTAGGCCATATTTAATATTTCTAAACTACACAATGTTAAATCATTTTTTTTAAGATTTCTTTTTTTTTTGAAAGAGAAAATAAAGAGTATGTGGGGGGAGGGGAAGAGGGAGAGGGAGAATCTTTTTTGTTTGTTTGTTTTCCTTTTACTATATTTTTTTAATTGCTTTATTTTTTCAGTGTTCCAAGATTCATTGTTCATGCACCAAAAACAGTGCTCCATGCAATACGTGCCCTCCTCAATACTCATCTCCAGGCTCACCCAACCGCCCCCCCAACCCTCAGTTTGTTTCTCAGAGTCCACTTAAGCAGAATCTGCCCTTAGCGTGGAGCCTGATGCTGGGCTTGATCCCACAACCCTGAGATCAGGACCTGAGCCAAAACCAAGATTCAGACCAAGAGACAGGGCTGCGCCACCCAGGCACCCCTACAATGTCAAATGATCATTATTATTGGCATTTGAAAAGTGATTCTTCATCTCTACCCTCTTTTGGCTTTAGTACCTTGGAGAAGAGACTAATGAACACCAACAGAAAATGAGTTACATTCCAGAATTTTAAAATTTTTAAGCTTAAAGGAAAAGTTTTAGGAATCAATCTGTTTAAACATGATCTTGAAATTACTCCCCCTTCCACACTCCCATCATTTCCCATATCTGCACCTATAAAGGACTTTAATTGTAGTATAATTTATTTTGTTAAAACTAATGGATAGACGCCATTGGATATAGGAAAAAAAACAATCAACCAACCAACAAACTCTAGATTGTGAAAGCTGAGGTTCCCTTAACTCAGGCAGTGAACATTCTGTGTGCCAGTAACTGGAGAAGACACAGGTCCTCAGACACAACAACCATAAATGGAAGGTGAGCCTTAGAAAAGTCTCGCTCTCTAGACTCCAGAGATGCCTGAGGGATGTTTATATAGAATGGGAAGATGAGTATTACCAGGGACAGCCAGAGTAAGAATCCAGAAAGCAAGGAAGAAAAATACACTATCAGCAAAGATAGCTGCAGAATTCTTGAAATTCAGAAATAAGCAGGAGCCATCAAAGAACAGAGAAAATAAAGAACTATGGAGCTGAGATATGTACCCTCATATTATGACTTTGACCTGTAACTAACTGAATTCACGGGGATCTGGTGGATTCCTGGAGAGCCTATGAACTCCATGAACCATATGAACTCTATGAATCCTTCCCTATGAGCATTGGATGCTTTGGTTCATGGTGTACCATAACATCATCACTCTCTCTCTCCCTTGGCCCTCCTCCCAACCACATATGGTAGAGCAGGAAGAAGATCTCTGTAATGGAAGTTTTCATATTAAGGATAAAGTTTTTTTTTATTGTGTAGTTGTAGCAATCCTAATTTCATTAAAGTCTAAAGATGAAATACCAGAAACTGTATGCACTTAAAGAGTGACATATTTTTTTAGCTTTTTAAAATGATACTGAAAGTTAGTTTAAATCTAAAATTAAAGAGATATAAATTTTTCCAATAGTTTGTACTCACTTCTGTGTACCAAGATCCTGACATTCTCAAGGGTCTCACCATTTTCTCAACTAGCTCAATGATAATGATATTATGTATTTCTTCATCTACTACAATGGTTAATGATGATGTTCATAAACAGAACAGAGGATATAAAAGGTAATTTCTGTAAAATGTCAAGCTCAATTTGCTTGGAAATTTCTATAATTAGTTGAAATTTCTCAAAAGAGTAAAAAAATGTTTCTTTTAAAAATTTTTAAGGGGGGGATATTTTAAAACCATACAGTTTTGTAATGAGAGAGGTAGAAGCATAAGATAATTTGGAAAGCATTTCTCAGAAGTATGAAACGTTAAATTGTTCACTTTCTTAAGTCAGGCCTCTCATTTTTAAACCATTTCCTGTAAAAAAAAAAAAAAGCTATAGGTTTGTAGGTGCTTTTATGTTACTATGACCTCTATGCAGGAAAAGAAGAGAAGGGAGCTGAAGAAAGTATATTTCCTTAAAGTATATTTTTTGATATCAAGATAAATATAGCTTCCAAATATAACATCAAAGTCTAACTCAACATTAAAAATTCTTCAGTGAATTTAAAATTTATACCTGTACCACATAAAACACAGACTAAATTGAGTTATAAACTTTAAGAAAAGTAATGAAACACAAGTCAAAATGGAAGTTCAATTCATATTTTACCGACGTGTAATGAGTTATAATACCAAGGCAACTTCTCTGTAAATCTTTCTAATTTTCTTTTTTCTCTAATCATTGTTAAGGACAATTAAAAAAAATTCTTTAAAATGTGAGGTTTTTTTTTTTATGCCTCCATTCTGACATGGGAGCTAAAAAAAAAAAATTTCTGTGTGTTTGCATTAGAAAATTACCATGATCTTCCAAAATACAATTTGAGAAATTTTAATGAAAATGAAGACTGGGTAATAGATATAAATTAAGGCAGATACAGAGACATCAGTAATAGGTATCCATACTGGTTTATTGTATATTGTTCTCCTCAACAAAAATAACCATGAGCTTTCTAGTCATTTAGTATTCTTTAAAACATGTAATCAGATCACAGAATCTTAAATTTAAAATATGCCTTGAAGATAATCCAGTAATCGCTTCTCCTGCTATAGACATCTCTTTCACAACAGATAGGGCAGGGAATAATCTAGACTTTCTCTGATTACTTTCATTGACAGAGAGATCCTAATGACTTTATGAAGCATCCCATTCTATTTTTACATGAATCCAAGTATTAAGTGTATCTTCCTTATTTAGTAGAGAGTTAAAATGGCCTTCTTATCATTTAGGCCCTTAGCCTTTTTTTTCCACCAAATTTCAGATAACAGAATAATTTTACTTTTTTTCTAAATTACAACTCTTAGAAATTTTAAAGACAATTATTGTATCCCTTATTGGGAGTGTCTTTCCTAGGCTATAAAATTCCTTCAGTGTTCCTCATATGATGTCGTTCTCTGACTAGTCACCAGTCTAGTTTCATTATATCTAAATTGGACCCAGAAATAAGCATAGTGTTAATAAATGCAATCTGTAGAAGATCAGCAAACCCTCTTATTCTGGACATGCTTATTTGTTCAGGAGAGCCAAGTGTGAAATAGTGTTTTGAAGTATCACAACAAGGTACTCCTATCAAAAGAGTCTCTGTCTGGGGTTCTTAGTACCTGTGTTGTTCCAGGCGTGATGTCCAGGGAATCTGTGATCCTTATGTATTTAATGTGATTATGAATATGTGAATGTTTTAAGGCAGAAAGCCTATAAACTTCCTTTAGATTATTTTCAGTTCACTAGTCTTGTGCAGTTAAGAACCATTGACTCTTTAATATACATTACTATTTCCCCCATTCACCCTTCCTTTCAGAGGGGGAGACGAAACATGAGTCTGTGGACTCTTGAGAAACAAACTGAGGGTTTTGGAGGGGATGGGAGTAGGGGGTTGGGTGAGCCTGGTGGTGGGTATTGAGGAGGGCACGTATTGCATGGAGCACTGGATGTAGTGCATGAACAATGAATCTTGGAACACTGAAAAAATAAAATTAAATTTAAAAAATAATTGAAAAAAAATACATGACTATTTAACCAGTTCTCCCCATTGTGACTCTGTGTACTGACTATATGAAACAAAGTATAAGAAGTTGAATTTTATGTTCACTTATCATAGCACTGGCTCCACATGGAACCCTCGATTTCATCATCTAAAAAGTTATCAATCTCTGCCAGCTTTACCTAATTTAAAGCATACCTTATGTCTTCACCTATGTAATCAGTAAAACATTTGACCTAATGTGGCTAAGAATAAAATTCTCTAAAACACTACAACAGTCACCCAGGTTGATGTTGGTGTATTAATCAAAGCTATTTGGTAAGATTATTCTTACCAAGTTAGCATTGAAAAATCTTAATTATCCCACATCTTTTCATGTTCTTATCAATTATAAAAACTTCGTAAATGCCTTGCTGAGATAAGAGATATGTTTTCCATAGAACTTTTCTGATTCACCCATCTAATAAACCTGTGGCTTTGATTTGTTTTAAATGAGCACATCTGAGTCTGTTTGTGCAATCTTTCTTTACCTAAGTGGTCAGAACCATGTGTTTATTAACTAGTGACTCAGATATGGTTTGCCTTCATAGTCTGAATTTAATTTTTTTTTTTAAATCATTCACACACTTAAAGCTTTCTGACCCCCTTCCTGCTTTCTGTAATACTTCAGGAATTCTGGTTAGGGTTCCAAGAGCACACTACAAATCTTTGGAATATAATTCATCTGAAGTCATTCAAAGAACAAAATGACTCAGTGTATCTCTTCATCCATCTGTTTCAATGCCCTTATTCCTAGGCTTCCTCTAACCTTCCCAGATGATCCTCCCTAAGACCAAGGCAGCATAAAGACGAAATGCTTTCCATCATTACTTGCACTTCACAAAGCCTCAACTCATTCTGCTCTGTAGCCTCTGTGCAAATGTTATTTTTAAGTTTGTGCCAGGCTTTATCACTTGACCTTGAATTTATTTGCTGTTTTCTTGTACACATCCTTGAAATATCCATAAGTCATGCAAAATGCCTGTGAAGTCCCAGTCTATTACGTCTTGGTGATAGTGCTGATATCAAATTTACAGCCTTGTTATTAATAACTCAAGCTCATTTTGCTTATTATCCATCCCCTAAGTATTATTGTAAAGATACCTGAACCCATAAATATTGTCTGTGATCTACCCGCTTATATATGTAAGAGCATATATTCACTATATACTTCTTTGGGACACTTACTCTGCAATAAATATTGTGCTGGTTGGTAGAACACAAACATGAAGATACATAGTATCCACTCTTTACAAATCATAGTCATAGGTAGAGAAGAAAAATCTGTACAAATAACTACAATGCAATGGAATATATTTAATAGATGTTTTCATCCTACTGTCCTAGGATGGGAGCCAACACCTGCTGGGAGCAGAGAAGGAACTGGATAATGTTTAAGGATAAGATGGCATTAAAGCTGAGTTTTGAGTCCTGAATAGGGTCACTGGAGAATAATATCTTTTCCCCAAAAAGATTTTAAGCAAAAGGAATTGCAAAAGGTCAGAGTGATGAATATTTCAGAGAGGTTATGGTAAGAACTGGAAAATTATCTTTGGATTTGGTCACTGATTATTTCTAAGAGAGCAATTTCACTATCTGGCTAGATACAGGAAAAGTTTTTAAAAATTGTTTGTGTATTGTTTTGTCTTTCCATTGCAGAGTTCTTGGGACAGAAGAAATACATATAGGTAGTGTTATAGTGGACAACACTATTAGTGTTATTGTAAAGTGATACAGTATAGTTAGCTTTGAATCCTAAACAGGATCCCTAGAGAATAATTTTTTACCTAAATATTTTAAGCATCTTTTCATGATTATTCTTTTAAATCTATGTATGGATTTAAATCTTTATATTATTTATTATTCATTCATATATATTATTCATTATATATATATATATATATATATATAGTCATTTCTAGAAGGAAAGGTCAACTTTCTGCCACTTTTTTGTGATTGTATTTAAGAAACTGGTACACTTGCACTTCCCTTTTCAGGGTTGGGGGCAGTGGTGGGTGCATTGTGGTATTTCTCTAAAGTCTCTCTCTCTCTTTTTTTTTCTCTAAAGTCTCTTTAATCAAAAATAGGAATTTCCAGTTAAATACATTTTGCTTGGTTCTCAAAAGATACAGGCTACGTCTTCATCAAGACCCCAGAGTTTCAAGAAGCCATTAAATTTTTTAAATAAGTTAAAGTCTGTTCTTGGATTCCATCTATATAGTTAATTGTTCACTTCCAAAGTCCTATTTTCTTTTCAAAATAAAGTAGGAAGAAATCAAAGTGCCTTTGAAAGTGTCTCATAGACTATCTTTTAATTTCCTATTCAAGACTTCAAAGTCCAAATCTTGAAGATACAGCTCTGCTATTTTAGCAATATTATTTGTTTCACCATCACATACAGTTAAATGTGGTTGCTTTGACTGGTCTTCTCTTATACAGCCAGAAAAGACAGCATGCTACTAAGTGTTCTTTTCACATCCTGTAGTCTCCCTTTTCCTTAGCAAGGGTTCAGTAAGTACAAAGCTCAATCTTGGGTAAGTTATTGTTGCAACTAGTTTTGAGACTCCAAAGCACAGAAGATGTTCTTCATCAAGGCTTTATCCAATTAAATAAGTACTAACGCTTATAGCTATTACAATTCCAATGATGCATATTTTCTTCTTTTTCTTTTAAATACTAGTTTAATTGTTACATCTATCATTTTCATCAGTATGATCATTGTGAAGCTCATCAAGTTCTAAGTAGGAGGCATGATTAAGCTCTTACTCCAGCAGGCTTTGTACTAAACTATACATTAACGGATCTGTGAGTTATATTGACATTCACAACTCTACCAGGTAAGTACTTCTATTGGCACCATTTTACAAATGAGAAGCCTGGATTTTGGAAAGATTAACTGAAACAATTTTAAAGGATGTGATCCATGGTGGAGGGAGGGCCCACATTTTTTTATACTGATATTGATCCCATGACTTACATTCTTTTGATTTTCTAGATTTCTTCTTAGATTATTACTTTCATTCCACCTAGGAACTCTTCATCCTCTTTAATAATCTGGAGCATAGAAAGCATTCTACAAGTCCTTTACTCTCACCTCTGGAAGGGAGATTGGCATACATTTATAGCACACATAATTGGTGAGTGCCTTAGGCAGAAAGATAAACATAGCACATGGCCTGCAGGTTGCTAGAATAATTCCCTCAGAGCCTGACTGCGGGGGCATCTAAATGAAGCAGTCCTTTGTGGCTTCCCCTAGACATTCTTCTTCTCAAACAGTCAAGGAAAAATACTTATTTGCTCTGGGCTGCTGGCTCCGACACTGTCTAATGGAAGAGAATGGAGAAGGCACTCCTGGGATTCTGACTTCATCCCATTTTTTCCATTCCTCTCTCCTTTCCTGGTTAGTCTGACTGCATTCCGTGGAACTGTGATTTGCAGGCTTGTTGAAGCCCTTTCTGTGACTCTATCATACTTCTACATCTTTGGGAACAAATACTAACTAGATGTTTTTTGCTAATTTGGGTGACTATACTTCTAAATATTCAATATGATATATCAGCCAAGGTGGGAAGGCTATCAGGTGAATAAGCCCTGAATAGGATGCCTTCATTAGAAGGAGAAGGGAAAGTCAGAGACAGAGAGACCCAAAGACAGAGACAGAGAAAAAGAGAGAGGCATTATTATGTCAAAGCACATTGTAAACAGCCTTTGTTTAGATCATCATTTATCTCTCACGCAAAAGTTTAAGTAGCCTCCTAAGGGTTATACCCACCTCCTTTTATTCAGATGTTTGCAGTCTGGCCTCCTGGTTAGAAGGAAATTAGCAGAAGAGCTTAAATGCCCATTATTTCAATGGCAATGTCCCTTCTGACATCTATGTGCCTTTAGACTAACACCTTTGATTTGCTTTCATAATTTCAATTTATAAAGACTTTGAATTCAGCTTTTATGCCTGCCAGGGATACACATGTGAAGTCACTTTGCTGTGACTAGTATAAGAAGTCTAATGATTCCACATCTACCCCTTTCTATCCTCCAGGCCATGTTTGCTAAAACACAGAGAGAATTTTAGAGAATGCCATCACTATATTTATATATTAGTGAAAACAGGAAGCAACTCAAGGGTTGTCCTAAAAATTTCTATTTTCTATTTTATTGCAACTACTTGAGGGAATTGGGAACATTATTTGGTACCTTTGGCTAAGAGTGGCCAAAGTAATAAAACTTCTATCTAGGTTTCTCCCCTATTATACTTAAATACAGTTTCCCTCTTTACACACACAAGAATGTGTTTTCAAGTGCTTTAGAAGTATTAATGAACTGAATTCCCTCAGGAGTGATTCCTTTTAAATCCTGAAATCACAATTCTTTGAAGATATAAAGTACACCTAATTTAACTAACTGCCTTATCTCACCCAAAGTACAAGTTTTTAAATTCATTCAGTCCCAAAAGGGAGGAGTACACCCATGTAGTACTTTTCTGTTAAATTCCTCTTATTCAGAGATGTGGAAGAGTGAACTGGCAGTATAAAGAATCCATATTTTTTCCTACCAGTGTTATATGTATTTGGGGGATAGAGAAATTTAGAACTTCAATGTAGCAATTTCTGTTGACAAGAAAATCAATTAAGTTGTAATGGGGGCTGTTTTGCTGATAAAATTCCTGATTCCGGTAGTCCACCCAATGTTTTAACAGTGTATAAATTGTTTATCAGCCTTTCTAAGACTCACCAGTAGGGAAAACAAAACAAGACAAAACAAAACAAAAACACAACACTATCTCAAAAGGCAGCAACATCAGTAGCTTTGAGAATACTATTTCTGTGGGTTGCGTTTTCAATCTTTATTGTGATTCTCCCTTGCCTACAATCCAATTGCTTTCAGACCCATATGGTGCCAATTTCTTGAAAGCTTATTGTAGTAATATTAAAAATCTCAATCTAAATATCAAATTAGCCCCCAAATCATAAGGAAATAAATCCATGTGGGCTCACAAAATTTCCCCTTCAGGCCCTGAGAGTCTAGTTATTTGTTTCTTTGTTTCTTATGAGGAACAAATTGTTTTTAATGTTGCATTTTATAAAGGATTTAAAATGTATGGGTGTCCCCTAAAGTATTTGATTTTTGTGGCATTTTTAAAAGCAATCATAACTTGAAAAATCTCAATATTTGAGTGATGATAATAAAAATGGCTTTGGGCTAAAATTCTGTATTCTGTATCACAGTCCACGGGAAAATTTTACAGCTAAGTAATAAACCTGGAAAATATAGGTTTATAACGGAAATGTTGACAGACTTTAGCAGGCACTGTTGTAATATTTTGAATCTGATTTAAAAGAGTTTTCAATAACGATTTTCCAAGCCAGTCTTTTGGGGGAATGCAAGTTGAAAAGAAAAGGAAAAGGAAAAGAAAAAGATTTCTAGTACCTCAGTGATTGATGAAATTGTGAGGAATCTGTAGCCAGATACCCTAGGGCAGCTGTGAGAAAGACAATGGGTACTTGTAACAGGACAATAAGCATGGGCAGATTATTGTAAGAAGCTACATGGTTAAAGTCCCACTACATGGAGACATTTTGATGTAACGATAATCCATTAAGTGTCATATGGATCATACTGGCATGTTCTCAGAGTAGTTAATGGAATAAACTATCAGCCCATTTAATTATGTTTTAATAGAAAAATTTTTGGAGGGTAATAACAAGAGTAGCTGTCAAGCATGGTGATTCTAGAAGTAATCAAGTCATTATATTGACATACGTTAAGTGTGCTCTCCTACATTCTCCACAAAATTAAGGTACAAAGTACCTGATGTAGGCCAATTTTTATACCTTAAATTTTGCTGTTTCTGATGGGAAATAAGAACTATTTCCTTCAATTACCTAATGAAGATGGAGAAGTAGTTAGGCATGGGTACAATCCATTTGAGGTCACTGCCTTGGCCTGGCCCCAGAGTTGTACAATACAGGGGCCCTGAGAGAGCTGCTGTGTGGAAATGCTTAGGTCAAGCTGAGGAGTACACTGTCCCAATACCATCTCCTTGCTCGTTACTACATAACCTGGAACAAATCAACTCTAAGTCTCACTGTTTTCATGTACAACGGGAATAATATGGATAATAATAAGAGTGATAATAACAAGAGTTAACATCATCGATTATTACTCCATTACTGTTACTGCTATGAACTGTCACTGCCAATGTATATGAAATCGAAGGACAGCAAGGATATCCTGTTCCACAATGCTCTGATCAGCTCCAGTCATGGTTGTTTGCGTCCCAGGGACTGGGGGCAATTCATGAAAAATCTCAACCCCGGAATGAAGGGACTTTGGCTGTCCACTCTTGCTTTAGGGATTGCCATGCATGCCTCCAGTCTGTAGTGGAAACTGAGTCATTTCAGGTTGATGCTCTGACTTGATGTGCCAAAACTTTAAAGATGCAGCCATTGGGAATTTTTAAAGAAGAACATAAACAACCAGACTCTTAAAATGTTTTGATAATATATTTATATTTCCTAATCAGCACCTGGATTAAGAACAGTCATGATATCACAAAAGCTCCTCTGTTTGACCCATATTGATTATATTTTTATGGAATTCTTTAATCTTACATATGAATTAGCTTAAGGATATTATTTTATAGCACTTAATGCATCCTGGTGAAAGACTTATAAACTCGGTTTCATTTTAGTCTAATAACTTGGGCAATTTCATACATACTAGAAGGAATATGAAAATATAGGGGAATCATTCATTTTGTTTTAAAAAATAAAATAATTCTAATTTTACTTTATTTATTTTTTATTTTTTTAAATAATAATTCTAATTTTAAAGCTCAATTCAGTCTGGCATTTAATCTACAAGAAATGTCATAACAAAATCCTTGGCTTAAGCCTTCTATACTACAGTTTCTAATAGAGAAGCCCCATTAGTAAACTGTATTCATGCTAATGTGCTTGCTTGGGGCAATAATCATCAGAGTTCCTAGTTCTGGTCCCTGCCAGTGAAAGTGCACCAGGAGTGGGTGATGTAGTGTTGTAATTATACAATTAGCCTTGTCAAGGCATGGAGCATTGGGAATAGCAGGATCCTGAAGCTTAAAATGTGGCTAGCTGATAGATGACTGTCATTAAGCTCATTCTTTGTTCACTTTGTGACGGGGTAGATACTGAGCTTGGAAAAGGATTCTTAATGAAGGATAAAATCTTTGACCCATAGCTGCTCTTTTTTATGTGCTCATAACCACTCACCTCACCCTTCCTTTCCACAACTACACACATATTCTGTTACACTCTCACCTTAACCAGATAGCAAACATCTGCCACCAAGCTCTTTTTAATCCACCAGATTTAGAGGATAGAAAGGGAAATTTTGTACAAACATTGTTTAGCTTATTACTTCGAATCATAACAATGACGTATCTCCCCATCCTATGCTCTTTTCCATATATACAAAGTAAATTGGATATTGTGGAATTTTGACTGCATAGAATTAGTCTATATTTAAAATAGAAATTCCACTAATTAATATATTTATATTAAAGTTATATAAAAATACCAGCTTATATATATATGTGTATGTGTCTATCTATGCATGTTTGTATACACACATGCATATAATATCATACAAGCTGTGTATATTTATTTCATCACCTGGAATACTAAATTGAATTATTCTAAATTTTGAACTTTCTCAGAAGGTAGAAGGTTGGCATAAAACCTTAACTGCTTTCTCTCATTTAGTCTGTCTTCATTATTAACCTAATTTTCCTCTCTTCTGGCTCCATGCCCTCTGGGTTTGATCGGGCTATCTTTCTTCTACAGCCAGTGACCTGCTAAACCACTTTCCTATGGTAATTAGAAGGTGCAGAAGTAGGAGTGTAAATGTTCCCACTAAGTAATTGTAAGAGCATCTAACATTACATTTTGACTGTTGCATCCCTTCTAGGTCAATAACACAGAACCCAATTCTTCTTTTTAACCACTGTTATAGAATTTATATGTGCAAATCTATGGAGGATATCCTTTGAAGTAAAACTCTACCATATCACTAATGCTAGAATTAGACTTAGTGTTTAGAGTATGATATGTTCATTGTAATGTATGAAAAACAGTAAGTTCAAAAAATGTCTGAAAAAATGTCATTATTATAAATACAGATCCAAGCAAGACTTGAGAGTACAATTAAAAACAAAGAACTCGAAAAAAAAAAAAAAAAGAACTCGGAGGATTGTGTGGGTATAAAGGGATGACATAAGGTCATGAAATAGTTCTATATCTTGACTGTGGTGGTGGTTATACTAATCAACACATGTGAAAAAATTGCTTCGAATTACACACATGCAGATGCTCATAGTTTTCATGGAAAATTGGGGAAATCCGAATAAGCTTTGTGGACTGCACCAACATCAAATTCTCAGTTGCAATATTGTATTATAATTATACAAGATGCTCTCATTGGGGAAATTGGGTGAAGACGATGTGGAAACCCTATAATTCTTTTTAACTTTCTATGAATCTACAATTATTTCAAAATAAAAAGTTTTTTTTTTTTTTGGCTTTTGTTGTTGTGGTTGTTTGTTTTTAATGCTATCTAGAGAAGGAATTGGTCAGGTGTAGAGGAAGTAAATTCTTGTTTTGCCCTCAGTCTCAATACATTTTTTCTGTTTTCAGCCAAATCATTTGAGCTCCTCATCCTTTGTTTCTCCCATGCGCAGCAAAAGGAAAGAATGCTATCTCTCTGAATTACTGTAAACATCTTGAAATCTGGGGGGGAAATGGCATTGCATGCATGCATACATCTAAAAGATCACAAATATCTATCACAACTTCCTGAAAGCAATGTTATAATATTTGTCTAACTCAATGCTTTTAGAAACAGAAGCCATAGGGGAGCCATAAAGTAGATATACCAGTCTTGCTACTTTGAATCTGCATTTGAGAAAATCACCATGCTCCTAAAAGCTGCTACAATACCAAGCTTCACATAGTCATGACTAATAGATGTAATTGCAAACACTTTACACACATGAAGTATAATTTAATCCATTTGGGTTGGATAGCTTTCACTTTTCTGTCAAAAAAAAAGTACATTAAAAGGACTGGCTAACACATACATGTACAGTAAAGAAATTAAGTTCCTTACTTTCTGGATGTGTACGGTAACTGAATGAAAACTTTGCCATTTATAGAATGGAGTAACTTCCAAGTTGAGTTAGATTGGCTCAGCATGCCAAACTAAGCCACAGGCAAAACAAAGCAAAAGGGAAGCTTGCTATTTTATAGGTTAGACAAGAAACGACCTACAATGACTGCTTCTCTGAGTGAGAGGCCTTCATATTTCATGCAAACCCCAGGAAACAATTAAGGCCTCATTGCAATTCTGGGACCTGTGCTTTAGAAACTGCATCAGTAAACTTCATTTTCATCTGGTACATTTGAGATTCTCTCTTATCCCTTACTACCCCTTTTATATCGTCCTCCTTTAAGGCAATGAGAATTTGGCACATAAATAAAAAGCATGAGGTTGTTTCAGGGAGGGGATAAACACGATTCAAATTCAGCCAGGTGCTTTATCACCAATTTGGGAGGTTGCAGTGTTATTAGACATTCTGATATAAAGATGGAGACGGAAAACTGTCGGTGGAAAAGAAAGACTTAAAAACAAACAAACAAACAAACAAAAAACCCTTGGAAGGTAACCTGAAAACACAAAAGTACATGGGAGTAAAAATCTAGTTGCTTATTTAATATTCTATAGGGGAAATGTTCATTACATCATTTAAAAGTTATCGCAAGAGTGATAGGAACCTTTGGACTAACTCTCTAATATGCTAGCAGTTATTTCACCAATTGTCAACAAGGAATTCAGGAATCTTACAGAGCCAGGGGAAGGGGTGCTGGCTATTAGTTGATCTAGGCTGGTGTGTCTGGTGACGCCAGGGGTGCCAGGGTGATACACAGATTCAGATCCTGGCTTTGTGACTAAGAAGAACTGTGGCCTTAAATGGACTCTGTCACCTGTTTGGGATTCTTGCCTCATATTTAACACAAGCTCATCAGATGGTCTTCAAGCTGGTCTCTGTGAAGACTCCAGGAAGCTCAGAGTCCCAAGAAGCTTCTCAATGCCATCTGCTGCTGTAGTTATGGCTGAGTTTTATTTGTTTAGATTTTCAAGTATAAGATTTCACTTAAAACAATTGCATGCCTTAAACATTTTTTTAAATCACTGACCTAGATAATCTTCCAGGGCTCCCTGCTATGCCAAAATTTCAACAAGTTCTGATATTAGTATTTTTTAAACAATCACCACCTCTACAAAGTAACTTTTCTGGACTGGATCCTTTCCATGCAATTTTGCTATTGCTTTCCTTTCCTTCGGTACACAGAACAAACTACTTTAAGACACTAGTTTGGGTTTTGTGCATGCTTCTTTAGAATAAATAAGAAAATCTGTTATTTCTAGTTATTTGTTATTTGAGCTCTCCGTCTTAAAATGGTTTGGTGGGTGCCGGGTGGCTCATATAGTTGACTTTTGATTTTGGCTCAAATCATCATCTCAGGGTTGTGAGACTGAGGCCCAGGTAGGGCTCCACACTGGGCATGGAGCTTGCTAGAGATTCTCCCTCCCTCCCTAGCCAAAAGGGGGGACGAGTTTGTACTGCAGGACCTAAAATTGTAGCTCTAAGGCACCAGCGTCCAGGAGATAAGTCTCTCTTACGTCTGTTGTTTGAGAAATTAATATACCTATCTAGCTGTGGAGGTGGGGTGGAATGTGAATAAGGTAGAACTCAACAACCCAGAGAAAAATGGTTATGGTCTCCAAGACCAAGAAGGAAAGAAGTAATCACGAGGGGCAGTTCCAGAAGGGAGCTTGGAGTGGACTGCAAGGAAGTTATGCTTCTACTTTTCACTCTGAACCCACAGAGCTGCTAGACTTCTCATGAGATAGTGTGTGAATGGATACCCAGGACCTGGGGAACTGAACACCATGAGGCAGAGATTTGTAGGCATATAGCTGGCTAGCTTGATGGAAGAAGAGAGTTATGTGAAGAGCTCAGTCTCTCCAGTCACCCCATCAGCCCTATCTAGATCAGCTGATATAGCCTGCCAACCCAACAGGTAAAAGAGCCCAGTCAAGATCCCTGAGACACCCAGCAGACCCAAACTCATAAGAAATAAAGAAGTTATATGCCAAATATTTCCTTCTCAAAAAAGAGAGAGGGAAAATGATTTAAAAGCTCTAATGACTATACATACCAAATAGAGAGATTGGGGAGCTCTGCTTCCATGAAGCTGGACAGGAGCTTTCTTTCTTTCTTGATGGCTGAGTAGTATTCTATTGTCTTTATATACCACATCTTTATCCATTCATCTGTCACTGGTCATCTGGGCTCTTTCCATAGTTTGGCTAAACACTGGGGTGTGCAGGGCCCCTTTGGATCATTACATTTGTATCTTTGGTGTAAATACCTCGTAGTGCAATTTCTGGATTGCAGGGTAGCTCTATTTTCAACTTTTTGAGGAACCCCCATACTGTTTTCCAGAGTGGCTGCACCAGCTTGCATTCCCACCAACAGTGTAGGAGGATTCCCCTTTCTCTGCATTCTTGCCAACATCTGTCATTTCCTGATTTGTTAATTTTAGCCATTCTGACTGGTGTGAGGTGGTATCCCATTGTGGTTTTGATTTGTATTTCCCTGGAAATCATATATTTCTCATCAGATTCTTCAATATCCCTAGAAGAATCCTTGTGGGGACCTCCCAATACATGATTAAAATGGAATGTCTGACTGAATATGATAGGTGAGCACCAAGCTGGAATAATTTTAATTTAGAAAAAAAATTAATGTGATGTTCCTCTAATACATTATCTCAGATCAAATTCACTTTCATTTAACATGGGTTAATGATGGAAAAACTTTCCAGGGAAGATTTCTATTTTGTCCTGAAAAAAAATTTCAAGTGAACCCTTTACTTGTACATAGCTAGAGCAATCTTCTAAAATAGCTGACCTTGAGTACACTGCTATGTGTGATTAAAAAAACAAAAACCCAAAAAACAAACCAAAGAAACCCCAAATGCCAGTACTTATTGAGCAATACTATGTGTTAGGCAATATATCAATATACTGACAAATTTTATTATTTTATTTAATTGTTATAATAATTCTATGAGCTAAATGTTGTTATATACTGATGTTTGATAAGGAAGTTGAGAGAGTTTAAAAAATTGTCAAAAATTTTACAGCTAATGACTGGTAGTTGGGATTTAAAGCTGGATATTTCTAATTTCAAAATCCATTTTCCTTCACAATTATAATCATAGTAGGTTCTCAAAGGAAATTTGCTATACTCATGAATACAATAATAAATGAGCATGAATGAATA
>CM052810.1:152204962-152255987 GCA_028533885.1 Nasua narica
GGTATCACTTATCTCTCGAATTCTTCCCTGGTGGTCCAATAGTTGTTTGTCTCTCTTTTCTCAGCTTCTTTATTTTTTGGCATTTGGTCTTCTATGTCACTAATTCTTTCTTCTGTCTCATTTATTCTAGCATTAAGAGCCTCCATTTTTGTTTGAACCTCATTAATAGCTTTTTTGATTTCATCTTGGTTAGATTTTATTTCTTTTATTTCTCCCGAAAGGGATTTTATTTCTCCCAAAAGGGATTCTTTAATCTCTTCCATGCTTTTTTCAAGCCCAGCTAGCATCTTGATAACTGTCATTTTGAACTCTATTTCTGACATATTACCAATGTGTGTATTAACTAGGTCTCTAGCTATTGGAGACTGTTTCTTGTTCTTTTTTTTGTAGTGAGTTTTTCTGCCTTGTCATTTTATCGAGCTAAGAATAGGTGAATGAGAGAGAAAAATACTCTGGAGTTCCATAGTTTTCACTGATTGACGAACTTGGGCTTGGCTGGATAATCTCACTCATCTTCCGGGTTAGGGACCTTTTGAACTTGGTTCTCAGAAGTCTTTCCTGAGGTGGAATTGCCCCGCCATTACCCAGGGACAGGCCAAGCAATTCACTCAGGTTCCCTCTGGGGAGTCTTTGTTCCCTTAATGCTTTCCATACCGCCCTGGAGGCCGGGAATGCAAATGGCGGCTCCCAGTCCTTGGCCTGAGGAGCTGAGCACTGGAGTCCCTGCTCCTCAGCACACCCTCAGAGGAAAGCAGTCAATCACTCCCATCTCCCGGGTCCCCGCCCAAGCTCTGAGCTCAGCCACTGGTAGCGGAGCATTTCTATCTCTGGTGCATGGCCCCGTCTGGAGTCTCCAAACCCAGCAGATTCCTGCTGCGTGCTCCCGCCCTGCTCCTCCCTGAGGAGGAAGGAGGGCATCTCTCCAGAATGCCTTGTGGGATCCCTGCTTGAAGGGTCATGGCCACAGTCTAGGGTAAGCCCCAGTTGAAAACGTGCTGCGCGGCTCTTTCTCTGCTGTGACCGGCTTCTCCACCCCGATATCTGGGAGCTCTGCCACACTCAGACACCCCCGGTCTCTTTATGATCTCGTGGGACCTGAAACCACACTGTTCCCGTGAGGGTAAACCCCCCACTTAGCCTCTGGAGGGAGCAATGTCCCTCAGCGGAGCAGTCTCTAAAAGTTCTGATTTTGTGCTCCCCGGCTCTGTGACTGCAGGGAGCCGGCCCCTCCCCCCACGGTCTCTCTTCCCGTCGCTTTGGATTCACTTTTCCAAATGTCCTACCTTTCAGAAAGCGGTCGATTTTCTGCTCTTAGAATTGCTCTTTTTCCTCTCTTCTCTCTCCTGTTGAGTGTGCTGGCTTTTAGAATGATTTAATAACTATCTAGATGAACTTCTGGGATCCGACTCTATCTCAACCTCCTACTTTGCCATCTTGCTTCTCCAGCCAGTTCATCTTTGATTTATGGTTGATTCTAGCATTCTTGAGCAGGTTGGTCTTTAGCCTCCAAGTGTTTGAATTCCTTCCAAACTTTTTCTTGTGGTTGAGTTCCAGTTTCAAAGCATCGTGGTCTGAGAAAATGCAGGGAATCATCTCAATCTTTTGGTATTGGTTGAGTCCTTATTTGTGACTCAGTATGTGGTCTATTCTGGAGAAAGTTCCATGTGTGCTCAAGAAGAGTGAGTATTCTCTTGTTTTAGGGTGGAATGTTCTATATATATCTATGAGGCCCATCTGGTCAAATGTGTCATTCAAAGCTCTTGTTTCTTCATTGATTTTCTGTTTAGATATCTGTCCATTACTGAGAGTGGCGAGTTAAGATCTCCTACTGTTATTGTATTCATATCAATATTACTATTTTGATTAACAGTTGGTTTATGTAGTTGCCTGCTCCTATATTGGGGGCATAAATGTTTACAATTGTTAGATCTTCTTAGAGGACAGACCCTTTAAGAATGATGTAGTGTCCTTCTGTATCTCTGACTACAGTCTCCTAATTTCCTTTTAATATTCAGAGAGGACAACCTGTATCATATTGAGAAGTTGCTGCATAAATGAATTCATTCATTTTTATTGAGCAAGCTGGGATAGAAACCGACATGGGAAAGCAGGAAACTGTCACAAATAGTCTCAGTATATAGTCTTTCTTTCCATACCCTTCTGATCCGCTTTTGATATCATCTCCCTGTTGGCAAATTTTGTCCTTACCTAAAATACACAGCTCTAGCCCATTTTCCTTCCCCCTACACAGTGCTCCATGGAATCCCAGACAGCTCTGAGCAATATGCCATAATCCTTGCTCTTCTTTTCTTCTGCCCTTTTATTCCCACATCTCCTGATCAGAATGACACTGCCTATCTCTTTAAGATCCACACAAATATGCTGATTTGTTAACAGGATAGGATTAGTTCTGAAACCACTTTTTTGCCTACCTGTTAATAGATATGATTTAGCAGAAAATTTTCAGTTTTGATGTCCTCACCATTATATGGAAACTGAAAAAGTGACTTTATCTGTGAAATTTGGGTTAGATAGAATGAAGGGTGAAATCATGGGTTTCCAATAAGAGAGATATTTTTGGAAAGGCAAAGTTCAGATAATGTCATCTGCATATTTACTTATTTAGCTTAATTATAAAACCAATTC
Source organism: Nasua narica (assembly GCA_028533885.1). Taxonomy (NCBI): domain Eukaryota; kingdom Metazoa; phylum Chordata; class Mammalia; order Carnivora; family Procyonidae; genus Nasua; species Nasua narica. The sequence continues at coordinate 152,207,609 of CM052810.1, forward strand.
AGAGGCCAGGCCCAAGGTTAATTGTGGTGAAATTTATTTTTAATGTAAGTAATAAGTATAAGAAACTGGTGGGTTAGTGCTATATCCTTCTTGTAATGTCCACTATCAGTTCCCCAAATTTTACTTTGATAGTTTTATATGTTTTTTTAAAGCTATATGCAAGCCTGCAGCTTTTATAAACATTGCTGTTAAAAAAGGCTGGATCTTAGAAATTTTGCACTTTAAAATGTTCATTTTTTTCTACTTAAAACAAATATTTATTTAACAAAAAATACTAACAATTAGAATATAAACCTTAATTTTCCCTTCTGAGTGAAGGATTATTCAAAAGTTATTGTTGATTTATTATTTTTTATTTATTTAATTTTATTTAATTATTAAATTATATAAAATTATATTTTATTATATCAACAAATATATGAATAAATGTATATAATATAAAATTATATGAAATTATTAAAACTTTAACAATTTTAATTATTCATTTCATAATATTGATTATTATTATCCAAAAATAATTTAATCTTTCTAAATAAAATTTTTTATTCTAAGGCCAAAATGCAGAAATTTCTTAATCTCTTAGTATGCATATTTTGTTCAGTTAAACTCCAAATTATTAATTGAGCAACTAATTTGAGTAGAAACTATTCTAGGCTGACTTGGTGCTTTATAGTCTTCAAATTCCTAGTATGTTTTCAAAGAAATACAACTTACTCTGTTTTTTTATATATAGTATGCTAGAAATAATGGGCTTCCATTTCAAAGATAACTCAATTTTGGATTGTTCCTAGCATATAATCAGCCTTTTATTTTAAAGATCGTATGGTCTAGAAAGTGAATTTTATTTTAAATCATGGATACCATTTAACTCAAGAATAAATATGATCTAATGACCTCACCCAGGAAAAATTACCCATTTAGACATTTAATTACAAAGCTTTATAAATGTTTTTACTATGAATAACTATTTGTCTGTTGTCCATGAGCATTGTACCTTTATTGAAATTACTTGTATTAAAAGTTCAATAAGTACATTTCAATTTTATACCCTAAGTGTTTATGGTTGATGCTGTTTTAATTAACATATTAGTTCTTACCGAGGCATATTGTCTTAAACTCTAAAGAACTATCCTCGACCATAGAAAAGCAAATTAGCTTAGCTAATTACTTGGTTGATTTTTCTCCTGTTTGGAGATACGCTATGTTTAAACATAAAAGATATGAACCAATACCATGGGTATTAGTGTAGTTGAATTTTTGTCTGGTCAGGCCTAGAAAAGAATGATTATACTTATTTAAAAAGCAGTACAAATTAATTTACACTGAATTTTTATTCGTATTTCAAAAGTATACTTTAGGAATATTTTAATATTGATCCTATATCTTTATAAAATAACTTCCCTGTGGTTACTTTATTAAATAATGGTAAGCCTATTCTCTATCCTAGATACCTTCACTAAGAAAATGTAGCCTATGGATCTTGGGCTTCCCCCTCCCCATTTCTGTATTAATAATTTAAAAAAATTATACCACAAGGAACATGGCTTTTTTTTTTTTTGTATTTGACACATAGATTTCCCTATTCACTCTAAGAAGAACATAACTCTTAAATGGTTAAAGCCCTTTTTTCTGTATTATTCTGACTTTTTAATAATTCTTATGTTTAGGTTTTCTCTTATATTATTATGGCTTTCAATAACACAAATATATATATTTTAGCATAGAAGTACAAAGTGGTACAAAACTCTTTTTTTTCTTTGTGACTACAACCAACTGATATTGAGAAAAACTAGAGATGTTCTCTTTAGGAATAAGAGAATTTTCCCCCTTTCATTTTAATGTTAAAACTGGACTAAGAAGACTTTTTCTGATGTCAAGGCTAATAAATTAAAATTTGAGATAACTTTTTCTGATGTCAGGGCTAATAAATTAAAATTTGAGATTTTCTTCCTTCTGTGTTCATTTGAGACAATATGCTTCAAAAAAATTCTTATGTAATTGATGTATCCCCCTATGTCTTATCAAAATTATTGTCCTACTTCAAATGGTTGAATTTTTACACAGAAATGCTATTATTTACCTTAATGTACTTGACTCAAGTTCCACCTACTTTATCCTTTCCAGTGTGTAGATCCTGTCCAGATACTGTAATATTTTTGTAGGAGGAGAGAACTGGCAATGACCAGTATAAATATTTTGTATTCAGAGATAATAAAAATCCTTGATACACATATACACAATATTTGATAATAAAAACAAATTAATATATGCTCACTTCTCCCTAGTACTTGCCTTTGAAAACTAATTCTTGAATAATCACCTTAGAAAACTAATTCCTAAATCAATCCAAACTTCAGAAACATAAGAATATTTTTTGTATCTTTATTTGTTTTAGTTGCAGAATAATTAGATAATATTAAAGCTGAAAAGAACTTTCAACATTACTTAACCCAGTCTTCCAAATTATAAATGAGACAACTGAAGATCAAAAATTGGGAGTGTTCTCCAAGTCTTAAGAAGTTGATATATCATCCGAATCTAATATTATTGTATCTCATTTCATTTTTGTTACTATTGAAAAGCTTTTTCACACATAGAAATTGAATTTTATAATAGCAATGCTTTATAATGTAATAGTAAACACCTTGTAAGCAGAATAAATGTATGATTCATCTTCAGATAATGAAAGGAAACAACAAAGTTCCTAAGTAACTTGTAACATATAACAGGTGTTAGATAAATGTTTGTTGATTGAATAAAAGAATATAGAACCTCTAAATTATTTTTTAAGAAATTAATAGATTGAGTGGTTAAATCAAATTTTGTTTCTGGTATAAATTTGTATATCTTCATGTAGATTTAATGTGCTTTTTTCCCCCCAAAGGGCATTTGGGTACCTGAAGGAGAAACAGTAAAGATTCCTGTGGCTATTAAGATTCTTAATGAAACAACTGGTCCCAAAGCCAATGTGGAGTTCATGGATGTAAGTATAGATACCAGGCAACCACATTTTTATCCATTTTTAATAGACTGCTTTTAGAATTAAAAAAAAGAAAGAAAGAAAGTAATGGTATACTCTACAATTAAAGCCTTGAGCAGGGGTCAACAAACTTTTGCTTAAAGGACCAGAGAATAAACAGGCTTTTTGTGCAATGTGATCTCCATAGAAACTACTCAACTCCATCCTTTTGGTAAGTGAGCAGCCATAGACACTTAAAAAAACAAAACACAAGAATGGGTATGACTGTGTTCCAGTAAACTTTATTTACACAAAGAAGCTAAAGGCTGAAGCCCTGAAAACCAAATTCTGCTCTCAAAGGCTATGTATTTAAAAATGATGCAAAGAAAGGCAAATTGCATTTGGGAGTAGGAATGATGGCCTGAAAAATTAATTGGACTGCTTTATTTTATTATTGTTATAATCTACTAACAGAAAACATCAATCAAGATTAGCTTCAAAAAAAAAAAAAAAAAGATTAGCTTCTATGGTAAGTTAGTGTTAAGTTTAAATGTTTAAGTTAGGAACCTACCCAAGTCAGATCATTACCAATTGAAATTTACTTTTTTCAGTTCAAATTCAGAAGACAACCCTTATGGGTAAAAAGCTCCAACTATAGAAAAATAAGAGACTTCTGAAGAATAAAAATACTTTGTGAAGTCAATCAGAACTTTAAGATTTCCCCTAGCAAAATTGTAGATTGAGCTGTTCAGCAAATTTCAGAAGGTAGGACAGATAAAATATGTATGTAGTATGCTGTTATTTTTTCACATTCAACACAAGATATCTTGCCAGGGGTTCTATCAAAAGATATATATATATATATATTCTTATTTAGCATGATGTCTTCAATATTAAGAATGATTTTGATTTTCAAATGACCGTCATATGAAAGATGATAGAAGCATACACATGCTGACTTTTAAAGATGGATTGCTATATATTTCTACACAGTTTTTCTCGTAAGCGCTTTTATAAGTTGTATAGGAGCTCAGTTTTTGACTTTGGATAATTTATTTGGGTATAATGCTTACTCTTTTATATAGGGCTGCTTTTAGTTCAACAACATATTGGTTACTAACTAAGAGGGTTGATAATTAACTGGTACAAACCAGCTTCTCTGATCAGTTGGTGCTGCACCTTACCAGTTGCTAAATAATTTGAATACCATGATTGTTACTTACCTACCAACACCGGACAGACATTGAATCCAGTAACTAAATAGTGTTTCCTTCTGCAAGTGTCTAAAAGTTCTGACGTTCTGCAGCTACATGTTCTGGTTCATATAGTAAAACGTAAAACTGAAGACTTTTTCAGTGATGTCACAATCAATTTGATCTCGTTTATAGGTATATAGTTGTGAAGGGAATTTTCAAAGTAAAAATTATGAAGAAAAAAACAATGAACATACATAGTGTATATTAATATGTAAAACTGATTAAAAAAAAAGATCTTGCCCAGCCTAAGCTGAAATCCACAAGAATGCTAATAATCTCTGCTGGAGGCTTACATAGCCATTTTTGTCATATTTCCATGGAAACAGACTGGTAAAAAGGGGTTAAGAGGCTACAAAATAATCACCTAAGAAAGAAGCTCTAAAAGCTTCATCATGATTTTGAATGATTATTTGAAAGCTCCTAACCCCATCCATTTTTTTTTTTTTCCTGATCTGAAGTCTATTCCCATGGAAACAGGAGTGGAGATGGCAGCTTGAAGTCTTAGATTTCTATTGAATTTTAGATGAGACTCTGATTGAGCCATGAAGAGGGTCATTTCCTAAATGGTTGATAAATCTGGTGACCAACAGAACTCAAACAGTATGTTCTTTTTTAAAGTTAAAAAAAAATTTTAGGGAAAATATTTTTACTGAGCCTCTTATACCTCGAGGATAGATGCTAGAAGATTAATAGATTGGTGGACTACTAATGGCAATTTCAATAAATATCTAGTAGAGACACCTCCTACTATTTTCACAACTCCCTTCAAAACATTAGTATGACATCACAATAATTAAAATACAGTTGCACGACAAAATTAATGATAAATTCAGATTTTAAACAGGATTGTGTAATTTTAATGCAAAATTACCTACATTTCATACCAAAATTTTTAGCTCATCTACTATGTGTGTAAATCATTATAGGTGCTTAAATAACATTTCAAACTGTAATAAAAAGTTTCCTGTGAGCAAATTTATTTATAATTTGGACCTAAGTATTAAATCAAAATTGCTAATATTCCCAAGGTTATTAAGATAAAAGTTTTATTTGGCATATCTCTTAGTTTGGGTTCTTCTATGTGGTAGAGTATTCCAAGTTTAACTTTCAAACTAAAATAACATCTACTGCAATCATGCTACCTGTCTCTTTTGCAAACTAGAGTACGTATATATTTGTTTATATGCATATGTTTTATACCATTTTAAAGAAAGAAAATAAAGCTTCTGAAGATAATAGAAACTGCATACTCTTATTAAGCATTAGCTCTCTTTGCCCCACCCTGCCCCCCAGCATGCAACTTTAAGTTGGAGCGGAATATTCTAGATTCAATAACTAGTACTACTAAGTTTATTAGATGTAGCTGTGTGTTACTGGTTATTTTAATGAATGACAAAATACAACAACTTAAAATTCACTACATCCAATATTTCTATTGATATCCAGGGGCACAAGAGGTGACTTTTATATTTTCTTAGAATTTTTACCATAGGCAAAAATAAATAAGGAACAATTTGTATTCTCTTAAATGCTATGCTAAAAGCAGAAGAAGGAGAATTTGGTCAGAAGGCTGTTACTCAACTCACCTGAATATGTCTAATGGATTCATAATGACAGTAATAACACACACATAATGAATGGCCAGTATGTCCTTAAGTCCTGTAAAGGAAGATCACATTGAACAACATTAAGAAAATGACCCTAGACGTCCACCTTCTTGAGAAGAATATCTACATTTAGACACACTTCTAGCTTTTGTTTCTAGTAGCACCATTTCATTGGGAAAAAAACCAGGGTTTTGTTTTGGGGGCAGTTTTTGGTTTTGTTTTGTGTTGTCTTTTGCGTTTTTATTCATCAAGTGGTATAGAACAAAACCTAAAAAAATGAGGCTATTGAGCAAGATTCCTGGAATTGGGGAACATGGTCTGGTCAGATCAGACAGACTCTTCAATTTGTCTGAATTTCTACTGCTCTTGTTTTGTTGTTGTTGTTTTCTCTGATATTTAAGTTCACTATCACTTGACCTTATTCTATACGCCTTGGAAGTGTATATGTATTTAAATGTTTTATTAATTTATTTGTTTTCTTAAAAAAAATCTTCAGATTAGGGGTGCCTGGGTGGCTCAGTGGGTTAAAGCCTCTGCCTTCAGCTCAGGTCGTGGTCTCGGAGTCCTGGGATCGAGCCCCACATCGGGCTCTCTGCTCAGCGGGGAGGCTGCTTTCCCTCTCTCTCTGCCTGCCTCTCTGTCTTCTGGTGATCTCTTTCTCTCTCTCTGTCAAATAAGTAAAAATCTTTAAAAAAAATCTTCAGATTAAAAAAACATAAGTATCCTAAATTCCAGTCACCGAATAATGGTAATACGTCAGCTCAGTGCTCCGGTTTGTTGGCTTCAGTGTCAGCTTTCCCACACCAAATCAACCACCTAGTCCCCAGTAAGGTGCTCCAAGGAAATATGTTTCAGATCATCCAGACTTCCTGTGTAAATAGTCATATTTTTATTAAAGAAAGAAGAACTTGTTGCCCTCTCCCTATACAATGGGGAAATTTATTTATCTTACACGATTATTTCACTATTTTCAGAAGAAATGTCCATGAGAAAATTGCTTACATGTTGCTCTTCTTTGTATTGCCTTTATGATATTCAATGACTTTTAAAATTGTATTTATTTATTTATCTATTTATTTTTGAGAGAGAGAGAGAGAGAGAGAGAGAAAGTGAGCCAGCATGTGAGCAGGCAGAGAGGGGCAGAGGGAGAGGAGAGAGAATCCCAAGGAGGCTCCATGCTCAGCTCAGCGCAGAACCTGATGTGGGCTTGATCTCATGACAGTGAGATCATGACCATGAGATCATGACCTCATGGTCAGAAACCAGGAGTCAGATGCTTAACTGATTGAGCCACCTAGGTGCCCCTATCATATTCAATGTCTTCATGAGAGTTGTTCCGACTCTAACCGATATCCTATTAATGGGGTAAGACAAATAGAATTTATTAGTAGAGTTTATATTTTCTCTCAGATTATAGCAGACTTAAAAAATTATTTGAAAAGATGTTTTGTTCAATAACATTATAAATATTGAATTTATACATTATATTTCACATTTATGCCTATGACTTCACAGAGTTAACAATAACTCTTAGCTAGATCCTGTATCATACTAATAATGGATTTTTAAAAATTTATATAATTTAATTCAATGATATCTTTATGACTTATAGATTTTGCTCATGTGCATACATGAACACAATTAATCAATTTCAGGGTAAAAAATTCCTTTTTTAAGAAAAGCCCATTACAGGGTGCCTGGATGGCTCAGTGGATTAAAGCCTCTGCCTTCGGCTCAGGTCATGATCTCAGAGTCCTGGGACTGAGTCCCGCATTGGGCTCTCTGCTCAGCAGGGAGCCTGCTTCCCTCTCTCTCTCTCTCTCTGCCTTCCTCTCTGCCTCCTTGTGATCTCTCTCTCTGTGACAAATAAATAAATAAAATCTTAAAAAAAAAAAGTCCATTACTTAGATGTCAAAGGATTCTACACTGCTGCCATGATCTTGAGAAGTCAGTTATAAACTTTTTTTTTTCTTAAGAGAATTTATAGCTAAAATAATTAAGAAAAGTTTTAGGTAGTTACTTTGCTTTTAAAAATCAAACAATATCTTCAAAAAGAGATTCTATAAACTCCATTAGAAATGGAAGTTAGTCTTTCAAAGCTCTCCTAAAAAGAAAAAAAAAAGGGAAAGGGAAGAAAAAGAAAAGACAAGAAAAAATAAATTTACCAGTAACTAAAACAAATCATTTCTGTTATAGTTTATTCCATTAAGCCTTATTTATATCCTTGATTAGAAATGGCATCATATCTGAAATCACTATTTCAAACATCCCATTCTCCAAACACCTTTTCCTGCCCCTCTGATTCCTTTCCTACTGTAGATACTTAAGGAACATTTTACCCTTTTAGATATGACCCATATATCAACTCTTCTGTTTTTCACTACCTCTCAGCTGCCCTTCCCTCACATCCCTCCTCAAACAACTCAGATTCATGGCTCACTGCTATAATCACATTCTTTCAAAAATCTTCAACTTTCTTGCTTCTCAAAATCATGTTGGCATTAAGCAATCCTAGAAATACTGAAATTTCTCAGTGCCATGGTCTAGAACTCTTTTCAATCCACATATTTTCCCTAAATTTTCTCATTGGAATACTGAATTTCATCTGTAGTGTATTTTATGATGCTGATCTCATCTCCATCCTTGATATCTCCAAGTTGAAATCTCAGGGGCATCTCAAGTTTAACACATTCAGAATGTACTTTTACACCTTCTCTTCTAAATTTCTTCTGCATTCACTCTTACCTGTGTAAATAATTTGTATATCTATCCACCCTGTTGTTCCCTATCAGAAGGTTGGGATTGGTCCTTCAATGTCAGTCTCTCACATGACTCACTACCAATTCAAGAGCAAATACTTTGATTCTATGCCAAAAACACATTTGGAGAGTATCCTCTTCTTTTTATACTCCAGTGTTACCACCTTAATCCAAGCTGTTGACTTCTTCAGCTTGAATTATGAGAATAACCTCCAGTTTGCTCTCCTTACTTTTTAATACAAGTCTTGAATTGTGTTACTCCTCTGCATAAAAACTTGCAGTGGCTTTCCTAGAGCAAAATACTAAATCCTTGCTTCCTGAATTCCTCATTAGTTTTCTGGTCTTTGTTCTCTTCATCGACCTTCTTTCTACTCTTGCTTGTAAGCCAAGCAAGACAATGCCTTTGCCTGGAGTGTCTTTCTTCCCATTACACCTGATGAGCTCTCAGTCATTCTTATTTTCTCAGCTCAAGCATACTTTCTCAAAGATTTCTTTCCTGAACCCTTAATCCAAATTATAACCTACTAACAGAACTTAAAAATTTTCCTTTGTGCATCTATCATGATAGATTATTACATACTAATTTGTGCTGGTTATTATTGTAGAAGCCCACTCTACCACAGGCTATAGGATCTTTGACAACAAGGACTCTCTGTTGACCCCACCACTGCATATTTAATGACAAGCATAATGCAAGCACGTAGTTAGGAACCAATAAATACTTCGTTAATTGCCTGAATAGATTTTTTCCCTATTTTTTAAAAGACTTCTATTCCTCTTTTAAGCCTTCTTTATTCCAATCTAATTGATTTCTATAGTATTTCCCCCCCAACAGTCTTACCTCTATTTGACATACTGTACTTGGATCATTTTCCTTAGATATTTATAGTGCTAATCTGATTTATTTCTACAAACTCAAATTTAGTAGGTGTTTTGAATCCAGAGTAACAACATATCTCTGAAAAAGAGACCTTCCATATTGACCCTGTAAGTAGAACTCAGTGTACTCTCTAAAAGCCCTTTAAGAAGGAAACCCTGGGGTGCCTGGGTGGCTCCATCAGTTTGGTGTCTGCCTTCTGGTCAGGTCATGATCCCAGGGTCCAGGGATCGAGCCCCATATCAGGCTGCCTGCTCAGCGAGGAACCTACTTCTCCCTCTCCTGCTCCCCCTGCTTGTGCTCTCTCTCTCTCGCTCTCTCTTTCTTACTCTCTGTCAAATAAATAATAAAATCTTTAAAAAAAAAGGAGAACCCTTTGTAGACTTTTGATATATGCAGGAGGCCAGTAACCTCCTCTAGTGGGAACCTTTTGAATGCCCCTCTGCAAATGTTTCCATTATATATGGGTGGGTAGGATTAGGTTTCATTTTTAGCTTCATCTTAATCTTGAGTTCCTGAAATTTTATGTAGTGGTTTAGGATAGCGTTTGCTTCTCTAATAACAATGTGTTATTAGAGTTCCTCTCAGCCCCACCCTTGTCTCTTGCCTATTTATATCTATTCTAATAGGAGTAAGGATGCAAGGATGGAATCCTGTATAAAAAGGGTTAGGGAAAAAGCTCGATTTAACACAGATTTTGGCAAAAATAAATAATAAAAATAATTGACTTCAGTCATAAATCATTGGTGGTATCAGTTATCTGAATTTAGTAGATATTCTAAAACGTGAGCTTTGAAAGTTATCTGAGGGAGTCTAAAATGTTTGAAAATAGGCAATGTACTTGACAAGTTTTACATTCTCACAGGTTTAATTTTTCCCTTGAAGCACCTAAAAGAGACTACCTAAAACCAAAACAGGTTTCTCTCTGTAAGCTTCAACATATAACTTAATAAGTTTTCTGCTTCTGTTTTTCCAAAGCATTTCTTGGATTTGGGTGCATGAGCAGTCATTTCTCAAGAGCACATAGTCTACTGTACCAATATTTAAATTCGATGAATGAAAATTAGGAGTCTGTTAAAGGCATTAGTTTTCCATATTGTAGGTATTTTCCAGCTTTGTAAACTCTACAATTTGGTGAATTTCATAAGTCATTAGGGGATGTATTGCTGTGCCACCAGAGAGCTAGAAGAGAATTATTACACTGATCATGTGCAGTTTCTGACTCCAATCTGAATGGTATTTGCTAATTATAATGGCTTGGGAAGAATTCTCAGTTTGATTGCACCAGTAGGAAGGGCTGTTTATCATATAAAACTTGTTCATAAAATTCAGGTAGAAAGCTCTTGCCCATAGGGCAAGCAGAAACCGGGAAATAGAATTTCCAAAAAATTAGCAAATAATTTCGGACATATCAAACCTTGTTATGGATGGTTTGATAAATGTTTAATGCTCTGTTTATAGATTCAAGGATATGAAATATTGTTTTTGCTAGAGGAAGGGACCACCTGAATAAAATCCTGGTTTACATTATGTGGCATAAGGTGATTTCAGTTATTCAGATACCAGTGATTTGAATCAGGAAATCAAGGCTTAATGTGCTGCGATATTTTCAATAGCACACACACATATATGTTTATCTATATAAAGGTGAATATATATTGATATATATTAACATTATACATTATGCTATGAGTATAATTTATAATTATATTATTAACATTGTATTATCTATACTGTAAATATATATATTTTAATCTCATCATTACCCCTTTGCATAAAATGATTACCATAGAATCTCTATTTCTTTAAGCCTATTAAAACAATGAGTTGTTCTATACATATTACATAAACAGCTCAATTTTTTCCCAGTAAAAATAAAAATATCAAGATATTGTTTTGAACATTTCTAAATGCTGCTGCAGCTCCTACAAAGCCATGTTTTTAGGTCCCATAGCTTACAGTTTATGTATAAGTGGGCACAGTGTGATTAGAAATGAGAATGAGCACCTCGGAGGAAGAAAAATTATGCGACTATTTTGTAACGAAAATACGGAATGAGTGAGGGCTCTTTATCTCAAAACTAAAAAGCTTACGGTTTTCCACAGTGATTGTAGCCACTGCAATTTTATCTAGGGTTTTGATCCACTTACAAATTTAATCTAACCTCTCAGAACTTAAATGTTCCATTATCTGTTAGAAAATAATTAGAAGCTGTAAGCAGAAGACTGCAAATACGGGGTTCCTTGGGAGTCCCTAAGCTCATGGAAGCAAGGTGTTTGATGGATACTGGTCAGCTGATATTGGACCAGCAGCTAATAATAGCAGGAAATGCTGCTTAGCTAGGTGAGAAAGTTAACTCGGAGAAAATGAAAATGAAACATTTGGGATTTATGATCAGATATAAATTTCCCTTTTTCATTTGTTTCCTGGTAAGAAAATAACCAAGGGAGCCAGTTCTTTTTATTTTTGGATAATTTATAATGAAGATCTAAGGGCCCACTTGATCTCAACCATATTCACTGTAATTTCCTTGCATCCTCACAAAGAGGTTTTAGTGCATTAGGACTATGTTTGATATAAAGCATACAAATAATAGGTGAATCTGATCAGTAAATTAAAAATTGTCTGCTTTAGCAAGCATGTGTTAAATTAACCATAGGAAACATGTATAAGCTTTTTGGGAGGGTTGCAAACACAAGGGGTTTGAGTACAAAGCCAGAAAAATACTTTCCTTTTGTGAGTAAAGTAATGAGCCAAGTCCATTTAAAATAAAAAATAAGTTAATTTCAAAATGAGGATGGCTCATTCACTTAATGAACATGTTACTATGTTCTCATTAATGAAAAAGTATTTTATTCTTTTGCAGAGAGATGCTTCACAACACAATATTCTCTAGTTTTTTCATATAATATTGGCTTTAAAAAGAGTGGATTTCAACCTACATTACTCTATGTTCTCTAGTTTTCTACTAAATTTATAATGTGTGTACTAAGGTATAATGCCTAAAGCTGTGTGTTATTTTTGCATCCCCAACAAGGTAGTTGATATCTTTTGATTAATAGCTACTTCAGGCTACTCTCATAATACCCACTTACTAAGTAGTAAGAATTTAGTAAATATTTATTTTTAGTTTGAGGAATGGATATACTTACTTCATTTGTTTTTAATAGACTTTTATGGAGTGCCTACTATGCGCCAAGTCCCATACCATCTTTGTACTCTAGGGATTATGAAGATCACTATCATGGCATAGTCTTAAACTTGGTGAGATTTGTCTGGTAACATTACATTAATAAAACAATATTTTATCACGTTGGAGCAGAGGAAGTATGATAGGAGATTAGTAGAAGAAAATACTCTCATTAATGGTGGGTGGATTTAAGGATCTTTTAAACTCTTCACCAATCTAGGAATACCAGTTATTTGGTCTTCCAGTTTATTTGGTTGCATTTTTCTAAAATGCATGCTTTTTAAAGATTTAATTTAATTTATTTATTTGACAGAGAGAGAGAGAGCACGTGCGCAAGTGGGGAGGGTAGGGGTAGGGAACAGAAGAACGAGAAGGAGAAGCAGGCCACTTGCTGAGCAGAGAGCCCAGTGCAGGGCTCTATCCCAGGACCCTGGGATCATGACCTGAGCCAAAGACAGACACTTAACCAACTGAGCCACCCAGGCACCTCTAAAATGCATGCATTTTCAGAAAATAATTGACCTCTGTTTCAGTTTATTTTTATCCTTATCTTGTTTCTTCCATATGTATTTCATAGATTTATTTTTATATATTTTATGCCACATATACATTATATGTATATATATGTATATGTATGTGTATATATATGTACATAAATGTATAATATGTACATATATATACACACACACACACATATATATATACCATCTTTATGCGATTGTGGGGTTTGTTGGTTTGTTGATGTGGAATCTGCTTTAAGTCAGTAGAGGATAAGTTAAAATACAAATATCTTCCTATAACTTACTCAACACTAACTCCTTTGAAATATGATATTGAAGTTTAACACAGTTTTTGGATATAGGTGCATATATAAACACTGAAATTTCTTGTCTCAAATTTGTCTATTTTAAAAATATTTATAAGTATTTCTATCCTACAGAAAGCAACAACCTGTCAATTTCCATTTTAATGTGATTGTTAGTTGTGGGGATTAATTTATTAAGAATATTTGCCTATAAATGCTGGCCACCCAAAAGAGGGCCACAAATTCTCTCCCTATTTTATTGGGTTTAGGTATGAATATTTTGAAAAGGTTCTGTTCTATTTTTAAACTTGTACACCCAATTAACTCTCAAATAATGTCCATGACAACCTTTTTCAGTTAATCTTTATACTTTTGAAAGCTATGGAATAATATCAAGAGATTCATTGAAAATAAATCAACTCGGGGCACCTGGGTGTCTCAGTGGGTTAAAGCCTCTGCCTTCAGCTCAGGTCATGATCTCAGTGTCCTGGGATCGAGCCCCGCATTGGGCTCTCTGCTCAGCAGGAAGCCTGCTTCCCCCTCTCTCTCTGCCTGCCTCTCTGCCTACTTGTGATCTCTCTCCTGTCTGTCAAATAAATAAATAAAATCTTTAAATAAATAAATAAATAAATAAATCAACTCTTCTGCTTGATAATCTAATTGTCATTGAAAGTAACTGCCTGTAGAAAAAACATTGCCATTTTAAAACAATGTTCATTTTTTTCCTCCTCAATCAAGTTGTATTCTCTTATAATATTTATGTATCTCTTTAGTAATTTTTTTGTTACAGTAAATATGTATTTATGTATACCACAGACATTTGTAACTGTTAAGAAAATAACATTCTTATTTACCACTGGATATTAAGATATTTATAAACAGTGTGTGTAATTGTGTTGGCAGAGTTTTCTAATTGAAAATGAGTACAGGACTTTCCTATTAAAGCATAAAGTCCACTGTTTCTGGAGTAAACAGAATTGCTATTAACAGATTATCATCCCTTTACTTAACGCTTTATCTGTAGTCCAGTGGAAATTAACCACCACCATCTACATCAAAAAATACCCAATTTAAACAGATAAATTAGAACTCCTGCAGGGCATATGTTGTGGTGAGATGGGCAGTGGGTGAGAATTCCTCAATTTCTCTAATGTGATCCATTTGAAATTACTATGAAGTCTGGAAAGACCCTGATCTCCAGGTTTTCTTTCATAGTTTTCTTCCTAGGTAGACAGAACAAATACACCATTTCCTAGTGTAAATGAAGATGACGTACAGAACATTTCTCCAGTAAATTTAATTTTATCTCTTTACAGGACTCATGCATCATGGCCTATTTTAATCAATAAATTATTTTTTCCTTTTTGGATTTAGACCTTGATTAGCTTGGACTTCTTAAAGTAGTATCAGAAAAGCAAAAAAGAAACAATTTATGTAAAATCTGTGAATTGTGATCCAGGTATATTGAATACATTTTCCTCTATTCATCATGACAATAAAGCAACCACCAGCAAAGTATATTTGGGCACAAGACTTGGATAATTAATGCCAACGTTCATAATAAGATGAAAACTTACATTTAAGAACTTCCTATTATTTAAAGATTTTTTTCTGCATGTCTCTTTTCCCATTAGTAGTTCAAATAGATACAGTGATGTTCCAATTTCTAAAGGGTAATACATATGCCAGATTATTATTATGTGGATAGTAAATGAAGGTTTTTAAAAGTCTGTTAATAATACAAGATACTATTTTTATAACTTAAATGAAATGCTTTTCAAAGAAGCTACTGTTGGTTCAAGGTTAGCAATCACCCAATCAAGACTTGATGAAAGACAGTTCTAATATTTAAGTCAACCACCAGTCTGTTTAAAATATGCATTTGCCAGCTAAGCCATTTTTTTTTCAGCTAAGCCATTTTTGAAGCATGGTCCTATATTTTCTAACTGTCCTTTTGGTGATGAGCTATTACATTACAAGTTCTCTTTGTGCTATGAGGTTGATAAGGCTGAATGTGAACACTGGCATACAACTAAACTATTTGACTTACAAATCAGCATTAGAGCATAAAGTATTCAGGGACAAGGGGACTTGGCGGACTACTAAGTGATATTTATCATTTGGATTTCTCCTTCTCAAGTGCTTAAATTTAGGAACATGTCAGTGTCTGATAGGTATAGTGGCATAATCTCAAGGTAATATTCACCTATTAGTAAGAACAAAATTAGTTTCACCATTAAGTATATATATATATATACACTTACTACACACACATACACTCACACACACACACACACACACAAACACACACACAAATAGGTAGAACCTCAATCAAGATTTGGAGAAATCCCATGAACCACTATGCTCATATAAGCCAACTCTCAAATCATGTTTTTCTCTCTCAGGGTGTTGATTACTATGTAACACTTTAGGGAGAGTAATAACATACTTTCATTTTATCCCTGATAACTGGCATTTTTAATTTGCCATCACAACATCAATTGACCTATGCATTTGCCTATGAGACTTCATCTGTGGTTTGTCAAGGATAACACATAAAATGTTATAAACCAAGGATAGTTTAAGAGAGTAGGAAGAAATCATTTATAAATGTGAGATTTGATAATAGTCCACTCCAAAAAGTAAATTAAATAAACCCACTTGAACAATAATGGCAATGTGTGGAACCCAGGTAGCAGGAAACTGCTGTATTTCAGGAATGACTGGGACTCAGACAGTAAAGGTTGTAAGGATCCACAGAGACATCTCTCATCGCAGCTTTTATCCAGCTTGTGTGAAGTGCCCCACTAACCCCTCATCTGAAGAGCAAGGTTTAGAAAAAAGCTTCTCTATGGCCTATCTTGGGAGTGTTCCTATCCCTGGATCAAATAAGAGACAGAGTCTCATTGTTTAAGTGCCTGTGGATGGCTCAGCAGTTTTATCGTAAACTTTGAATAAGCACTAAGATTCATATAAGGGAGAGAGGAAACTAGAAAGGCGAACCAATGGGTGACTGCTAAAAACAGTTAAAACTTTTGGTTCAGCCAGATAAATCAGAGAAATTTTTATTTCAAACTGCATAGCCTCATTTTTTTCTTTGCTTTACCTTTGATTTCCTTTTTTTTCCCCTTTTCTTTTATAATTCACTTTCTTTTAATGGAAAATTTTAAAGAGATATTTTCTCCAGTTTTTTAATCAAAGTAGTGTATAGAAATAGAAATATAGACATATAATATCTATTTAAGTATATGTACTTATATATCTATGTAAGTGTATATTTATTTATTTATTTGTTTATATAGCACATAGCACTATCAGCTTATATTTAAACAAAAGAAAAAGAATTAGCCTATCGTGCTCTTACACTACTGACTGCTCCCTTGGGTCTTACTTCTCAGAGAACTTTCTTATCTGTGTTCCCTGGCATTTCCCTCCACATTCCTAAAAATATGCTTCTTAATTGTATCAATTTTAGATAAAATCTATTGGCTATTTAATATGGAAAACAAGTATTTAATATTCTCAGATCCTTTTCTACACTTTTTTCATTTAGATACCTTATGTAATATTTATGTCATAATTTCAAATTATATTGATAATTTAGGGTTTTTTTTCAGAATTATTACTATAAAGATGTTGCCGATAACTATTTCACTAAGAATTTTTTTCTTCTGAGCATTCTATATCTCTACCTCTAATTCTTCCCAAACTTACAGACTTCTCTTTCACAAGGTCAGATGCCTCATGAACTCTGTCAGTTTTTTGTTTGTTTTCTAGTTTCCTTCTCTCTCTTACTGGGAGAAATCGTTTCTTAAGAACTTCACTCTCATGTTCAATCTGGACTGGTAGTGTCTAGGTTAGAGACCCAGCTATAACTCTGGGCCCTCTCTTCCTCATCATCTAGAATCTCCCTTTGGTTTCAACTCAGTTGAATCTTTTAGTTTCTTTCTTTTTTTTTTTTTTAAAGATTTTATTTATTTATTAGGAAAGAGAGAGAGTGAGAGAGAGAAGGTCAGAGTGAGAAGCGGACTCCCCATGGAGCTGGGAGCCCGATGTGGGACTCGATCCCGGGACTCTGGGATCATGACCTGAGCCAAAGGCAGTCGCTCAACCAACTGCGCCACCCAGGGGCCCAAATCTTTTAGTTTCTTGATACAGTATCTCTCTCCTTCTCGGTTTAGTGTTTCATTTTAGTATTTCATATAAATAATTATTTATTGTAACAAAAAGTTATAGGGAAATTGTGTGGTACCCTAGAACTGATGGAGAATACCCAAAATTCCCAAGGAAGGGAATTCCTCATTCCTAATTCCTGCTTTTCTCTCTTTTCAATATTTAACTTTTTTTTTTTCCTACTATTCGCATGATTTCTAAATGATGAAACTTAAGCTATCTTTTTTTTTTCCCTCTTCATTCATTGTGCTGAGCTCTTTAAGGATGCTTTGAATCTAGATAATTATATCTGTCAGTTTGGAAACTTTTTTTTTTTCTCATGGCATCTTTGATAATAATTATCTGGCTTGTTCTTGTCTTCCTTCTGGGATTCTTATTAGTTAGTTGTAGACCTTCTGGATTGGTTCTTTAATTTCCAAATCTTATGTCTCAGATTTTCCAAGTTTATATATTTGTTCCTTATTTTTCTGAGGATTTTCTTGACCTTTCCTTCCAAAAGGTTTTAAGAAATATCATGTGTTATACTTTCAACTTCCAAAAGCTCTTTTTGTTTCTCCTATCATTAAAAAAACAAACAAAAAACAAACCGAACTAAGCAAGAAACCCTGTGTTCTTGGTTGGTGAATACAATATATGTTCTCATGTGTCTTAGGGTTTTGATTTTTTTTTCATATTTTGCTTTGTTTCCTGAATTATGTCTTCCCTCTGGGTTCTTCTTTTAGTTTGTTCAAAAGGGCTTTGGCTTTAGAACTAATCTTAGTCCATTTGGGCTGCTGTAACTGTGTCTCATAGACTGGGAAGCTCATAGGCAAAGAAAAATTTTCCCACAATTTTAGAGGCTGAAAAATTCAAGAGCAAGTTACTGATGTGATTTGAAGTTTTGGGAATCCAGGGCTAATGGCCAAGAAAAATTTCTTGAGACATCTTTTGTATAGAAAAGTGGTTTTATTAAAGCACAGGGACAGGATCCATGGACAGAAATTGCTGCACTGGGGTTGTGAGGAGTGACTGATTACATAAGATTTTCTATCCTAAGGAGTGGAAGGTGATGTTAGGGCTCCAGGAAATTATATCTATAGGGTTTCTTGAGATTGCTTTTTTCCTTGTAAGTCATTAAGATAGATACAAACTAATGGAGACTCATGTCCTGCATAACTCTGATCCCTATCAGTTAACCATTTGTTTTTCCTTTTCCTTTGTTCTAGAATAGCCAGGTGTTCCTGAGGATTGTCACATACATCCTACCTGGTGTGTTTGGGGGGCTGGGATGGTGCAGGGTGTTAGCTTGTGCTTTGTCCTCAGCTTGCCTTCTGCTCCCTCATCAGCACTGCTTTGGTGTCTGAAGAAAGCCTGTTTCCTGGTTCATAGACAGCTCTTTTCTTATGTCCTCAGATGACAGAGTGGATGAAGGAGCTCTCTGAGGTCTCTTGTAAGGGTACTAATTTATTCATTCATGAGAGCTCTACCCTTATTACATAATCATCTACCAAAAGCCCCACATCCTAATGCCTAATCTTGCATTAGGAGTTAAGAGATCAACATAAGAATATTGGGAGACACAAACATTCAGTCTGTAGCATCTGGTGATGTGAGCTTTACCGGGAGCAGGGCTATGACCATTTGTTTGAGTTACCCAATATGAGGCTATTTACCTTTTCAGAGAGAATGTACCATTATACAACTGTCTATACATTTTTGGAGATGATTACGTTGACTTTAAAGCCAAAACAAGAAAATAAGAGAACTTTTTCTTCTTCCTTAATTATTTGATCTTGGCGTCCACACATGGTTACAAGAAGGGCTAGAAGCATCTATACTGAGAATTGATAGTTTACAACTGTATCTAAGATCATCACTCTAGGGGGAAACATCTAAGAAAACATCTAGCCCCTAGATTATAGTTAAAAAGTGAAGTTCCTCTTTGACTTTCTTCATAGATTAAAATGTTGAAATATTTGTTTATTTATATGATAGAGAAAGAGATAGCAAGAGAGGGAACACAAGCAAAGAGAGTGAGAGAGAGAGAGAAGCAGGTGTCCCACTAAGCAGTCTTGGGATGATGTGGGGCTCCATCCCAAGACCCTTGGATCATGACCTAAGCCAAAGGCAGACACGTAACGACTGAGCCACCCAGGTGTCCCTAAATACTGGAAATATTTAGCTAAGAGTTATAGTCTTTGATTTAAGTATCAAGAGAAGTTTTATAGGAAACAATCTTAATTGTCTAAGGATGGAGGCTGACAGTAGGATCTCCAGAAATATTTATGGTATTCATTGTTTTCACAGATTATAGAGTTATAAAGCTTACCAAAGTGAAAGAAGACATTTGACAACTGCATGACTCTTAGTAGAAGAAATCTAAATGTTAACACATCAAATCTATTAACTTGAGAGTTAGAAAAAAAGAAAAAGAACAAGAAAATTTTTTAAGCCCAGTAGTTCAAAGAATATTTCTTCAACACAGGGCTAAAACATTATTGAAATTAGCATTGCTAGTCATTCTTTTTTTAAATAATATTTTCTTTGTAAGCAGAAATAAAAAAGAGCCTAAAGCAGGAGTTCTCACCCTTTTTTTCCCAGTTCAGAGATTCTTTTGAAACAACTGATGAAAGCTATGAAATTGTTGTTCTTTCTGAACAATTTTCTAGTGCACATACATGTCAATCATGATTTTTATTCAATATCTAGGCATTTGGATTCCCTCTGAAGTTCAGATATACAGTCAAGAATCACTAGCTTAATGTGTTTGCTAACTAATGTTACAACCTTAAGGAAAACTTAAGTGGTTAATATCCGTACTTAGACTGCCCAAGAGATTTCTACCAGGGTTTCTGTATATCTCACCTCATTTAATTTCACAGCAATCCATCAATAGATTTTCTCCAATGAAGAGATTGGAGTTCTGAGAGGGATGATGAATGATCCAAAGTTCCATGTAGCTACTAAGTGGCAGGATTCAAATCTCTAACTGGATTCAAAAGTATCTCCTTCTGCCAAGTTATAATGTTCAGACTTTTGAGTACCTTTTGGGAGAAGTAATAAAATTTGGGCCATAGAATCTATTATATCTACCACCATAAAATTTTCAGTAGCAGGAATTCAGTTCCGTCTTAGAGAATATGAACAATGTAATAACTAGCGAATAACACCAACTGGAAAGAAAATAATATCCAGTTTTTCTTTTACTAGTACATGGTATATTTCTACATATGTGCAAAGTATCACTTTACTAGAAGAATTTTAAAAATTAAAAAAAATATGTAAAATTAACTTAGAGTCTGCACAAGAAAAATAAATGGCAGCTGTGTTTCAATAGAGGAAAATGTCATTCCACCAAGTAATTGTATATATAGGGACTGAAAGAAAATGTTAGCAGATTCTGTACAAATTAAGCATTTGTTTTATTATGTTTTGATTATAAATGAGCAAGTATTCATAAAAATGCAGGAAATACTTAAGTAAAAAATGATAAATATCTTAATTAAATCCAGATATGATTACTGTGAAGAATTTAATACAAATCTTTGAGAATTTCTTTTTCTTTACTGATTAGATGTGCCCCATTCCCTTAACCATATATATCATAAAAAATAATGTATGAATATATGGGAGTTTAGTCCTAAAATGTTGGGAGTCTCTTTAAATGTATTCAAGTGAATAAGAGTGGGGTGAAGAGGCAGCTACATTTTCCAGTTGCTTCATATTCAGGAGAAGAGATGATATATCAAACACACACACAGAAAGAAAGAAAGAAAGAAAGAAAGGAAGGAAGGAAGGAAGAAAGAAAGAAAGAAAGAAAGAAAGAAAGAAAGAAAGAAAGAAAGATAGCAGCAGAAGACCAAAATTACAAAACTAGAACCTAGAGATAGTTCTCTACTGGTAGGAAAGAAACTCCCAGGAGTTGCAGGATGCTAGAAAAAAGAAGAGAACATAGAGATTTATTAGAAGTTTTGGCACCACTTGAAACTTTGGGAAAAATGGGAATATAAATATTTCTACTTATGTTGATGCTTCCTTAAAGGAGGTTTTTAGGGTTCTTTTGTTTTGTTTTTCAGATCTGAACCACTGGCATTAATGGCTTTATAAATACTTTATAACTAAATTACCAGAATATATTTATCTAATTTTGAATCATATCTTGTTTGGTAACTACTTCAAGAAATGAATTGAAATGCCAGTTCATTTATTTCCCTTTTATTGTACATTTTGATATTTGTTACAGGAAGCATACTGGCACTATTATTCAAAGCTTTACGTTTTTTTATATTACTTTTTTGGTGAAAGTTTTAATTGTTGCATTAATTTCTCTTCTTCTTCCAAGTGATACCTTATTTAATACTGAATTGAAGATATAGTTTAATTTTGGGGAAGCTGAACCTTTACAATGTTGAAACTTCTTATCAGATAAGAAGTATATCTCATCCAAATATACTTTAGCTTTATAATTTTCTTTTTTTTTTTTTAGCTTTATAATTTTCTAAAAATAGATTGTGCTTTTCTTACTGGAGTAACTTCAAAGTATTTTGGTTTTGTTTTTATTATACTCGGAATATTATCTGTTATTTACACTTTAAATTGCATATTTTTGGCACAAATGAGCATTTATAATTTTGCATATTTATATGTAATCTGTTAGTTCTACCATTTTATTTATTTCCTTGGTTAAAAAAATACCACTGATGACTGATGTTAATTTTATCTCTTTCTTGCTAATATTGAATATTGCTAATATTAAAATCCCTTTTTTCTTTTTACTATAATGTAGCATTGTCTGGAGCCTCTAGTAAAATATTGAACAAGTTTAGTGCTGAACATAACAATAGTAATGTTTTCCTAATATTATTACAAATCCTTCTAAAAACTATGATTTTTCTTCTTGTTTCTGATTTGCCCCTATAATTTTATCTCTTTTCTTACTCTTAATGTTTTATATTGGTATTTTCTGTTCTTTCTTTAAATTAGAGTTTCTATTAGAGTAAGTACTCTATTAATCTGATATATATCAGACTATATTTCAACTTTCTATTTCCATTTAATATTTTTATTATCTTCACATTTCTATCACTTTAGTGACCTTTTTATTTTTACTATTTTTAAGAGTATTACTTATTTTAGAATTTTAGACTTAATCAGGAATCTCATCTTTTACACTTTACTTATTTATATGTTTTTATTTTAGAGGTGGGAGTGGGGCAGAGGAAGAGGGAAAGAAGCAGACTCCCTACTTAGTGCACAGCCTGACAAAGGACCCTGAGATCATGACGTGAGCTGAAATAAAAAATCGGACATCTAACCAACTGAGCCACCTAGGCACCCCTCATATTTTACACTTTAAAATGATTGTACCAAATACTCTTCATTTGGTAGCAATGTCTCTCACCAAGCAGATTCTCCAAGTTGTTTGATTAATTGACTTTTCTCGGCAAGTTTTTATCTACACCTTTAAGATGGATCATTATCCCTTACTCTGTGAAAACTTATTCCAGAAAAGATACTATATATTTTAAGAAGTCTATTTTGTTTGAATCATTCTTATTTTCAAATTTATGATGAGCTAAATTTTCTCAGGCTATAACTTAAATGATTTTGTAGGTACATAAAAAGAAAAAGGAAATTTTCCTCTAAAAGGTAATATGAGATACCGCAACTTGGTTGGCAATAAATTCCTAATAAACTGGATATGTTTAAGACTTTATGACCACCACACCCTTCATAATATGTATACTATTTCAGTCTTGGTTGTATTGATTTTGCCTTCAGTTACTTCACTCAGTTTGAGATTATGCAAATGTGAAAAACCCTTCCTTAAGGAATTGATTCATGTAAGAATGTGACAAAACCCTTTACCTAAATTATCATATTTTCATTTTTATATGGTTTTAGTCATATCTATAACTACAGTAGATATCTGATGTAATATTTCATATCTATTTTGGTCACTACTCTAGTTCCGGTATAAAGTAGAATATAGTTAACTATTTTGTGAATAAAAAAAATTTCTCAGCTACATTGGTAGGCATCCTATATTTGATGTCATGCTATTTCTGAAAATTCTATAAAATTTTGCCAAAAGCAAATTATTTCTTAGTTTATTTTTAAATAGTTTATGTTACAGGCAGGATTTCCCATAAGGATACCCTGAGATGGAATTTAGTACCCAAAACATTCTTAGGAAGTGGCCTTGGGATCAGCAGCTGTGATGGGGAAGAGAGGAAGCAGGCTACGAGTCAGGCTTGACACCTCCTTGTCTGACCCCTTTGGTAACTCTAGAGTTAAAATGACCTATTGAAGTTGTCCTGAGTTGGCAATCCAGAAATTGTTACATGCAGGTTGCCCTGGGAAGGAGTATAGACTTGAGTGAAGTAGCTTTCTGCAGCTGAAGAAATCTCTGAAATGTGGGTTGGCAGAAGGCAATGGGCCAGCAGCACTCTCAGAGGCTAAGGCAACAAGTCTGTCCTTGAAGGGGGATCTAGGCACTGGTCCTTTTATGCCATATTGTATCGACAAATCAACCCATGTCTGGGCAGCATCAAACATATAACCAGGGGAGTCACGTGTTATCTTTGTATAACACAAGACACAAATCTGACTTAATTGGCTAACTAACTCTCTGAGGGATGGGGAAAGTTAATATACTTCAAAGAATGGCAGATAAATTAATACAAAATGTTGTATTTTTTGCTTCAGAGAACGGAAGGCTTAATAAATACAGAGATTTTAGAGATATGTGAAAAGATAAGATTTAAGCTCATTCTTTTGATACAGGTTTGGTTTAGATAGATTTAGGGAACAGTGAATTCACTGCATGTTACATATCCTTAGGTAATATAGATTTACCTTGTATCAGCATGGTGAAACGGAAAAGCCTTGCACATTTGAATCTAGCATCAAAAACTTATCTGGAAGTGTAGTTAATTAGGTGAAGTGACAAGAGATAAAACCAGAAAGATAAGTAAGAAGAAAATTAAGAGGAGCCTCATATGTTCAACAAATGTGTCCTCCCTTCCTTATCCTACTCCCTCTCAGATAAACAGATGTTTGTAATATATAATTTGAAAACTGAAATAGTGACTTTTCATGTAATTCTGATCAAAATCAAGGAATTTATTTGAATAATTAAATAATGATGCTGCAATTACCTTAAGGGTTTCAGTTATATATAAAAAGAATCAATATCTTTATTCATCTGCTTAATGGCCTCTAGAAAATTTTGTAGTTTTAACATTTTGGTGATAATACCATGATAACAGACCCCATGAGTGATTTTTATAGGGAAAGTGTAGTCAATTACTTACTTAAGTGTTTTAGGATAGTGTTTGGTGAAAAGAATTATATTGTTTAAGATTATTATCATTATTGTAGAGAAAGTTTCAAAAAGTGCTTAAGTTGCTTATTCTTCTTCCCCATGACAAGATAGCAGATTCTCAGTTTAAACGAATAATCTCTCCCTATGTACACTTTTAGCATAATTTACTTGGAAAATGTGTTTATCCCTAGCATGAGAACTCTTCTTTGTTCTAAGAGTTTACTAACTCTTTCTATATATCCATCCTATTTTTCTACCAGACATTTATTTTCTGGAAACAGAATATATATGTGTAATCAAAAATGGATAACATCATTAACATCACAAAATCATAGCTCAATAATTCAGAATAGTACCTATTGGCTTAATTAATAGTTTTTATAATGATAATTCAGAAGTGAACACTAACCACCATAATCACAAATTGATCAGATGCTCTGTTCTTTTTTTTTAAGTTTTTTATTTAGTTATTTGTCAGAGAGAGAGAGCACAAGCATGCAGAGGCAGAGGGAGAAGTAGGCTCCCTGCCAGGCAAGGAGCCCCATGTGGGACTCGATCTCAGGACCCTGGGATCATGACCTGAGCTGAAGGCAGCTGCTTAACCAGCTGAGCCACCCAGGCATCCCAGGATGCTCTGTTCTGATGTTTTAAGTCAAATGACTTTAACAGGGCTAAATTTTAAAAGGACATTTTGAATGTAACTCTCCAGTACTCATTAGCTTGAATGTAACTCTCCAGTACTCATTAGGTATTTTCACCTAGTGATCAATTTGGAGTTTAGTTTTGACAATGGAGTTTTCAAATTTTTGATTGACATAGTTAGATATCTCCCTTGTCATTTTGATACACAGTCTCAGTTACAAACCATTGCGTATCATCAGTACTTACTCAAATTGCTACTCCTGAAGCTTAAAAGTCAGAACTGACCGAAAAGATTTTTATGTAGAAGTGGATGGTATGAAGAAGGAAGGCTATACTAATGGCTAAGTCATAAGAACTACTCAGAAAGAGTAGTTATGAACTGTGTCTGGTTTGCTTTACAAAAAATTATATGTGGAGATTCACTCCCAGGTCCTTGTAATGTCAACTAGATTTATGTTTCTAGGCTTATGGGTCATTCTTACATTTTCCTTCACAATGACTCTGGAAAATTATCTTCAGTTTGACACATGTTCTAGATCTGGATATTGCATTTTAATTAAAAAGTTTTTACTTTCTGGGCATGTTTATTTATCCCCTTGGTTACATTTTAAAATCTGAAAATTCATAATTTATAAATATTATTAAGCTAAGATTTGACAAACCAGAAAGTCTTTTGGCTTGGCCCAACTTTTATTAGCTTAAGACCTTCACTAAAGCAATAATTGACCTTGATAACTTCAAAGCTGAAATTGCATTTATAGATCTTTAGCTTTTGAATATTGATTATTCTATTCTTGTATTTGCCATATACTCAGGATAGCAAATATACACATATATTTTTTCCATACAGTCTATAATGAGGCTGTTATTATATAACAATTTATGTCACTTGTCTTTATTGGTATAGGGTAGTTTCCAGACTTTTGCTATTATGATAAATGCTGCAATGAAGAACCTATGTTACTTCACATGTGAGAAGGTATATCTATCTATCTGTAGGATGAATTTCCAGACGTAAAGGACAAGCACATCTAGAATTTGCATAGATAAAATCAAAGCATCATCTATAGAGTATATTAATTGAACATTTCCACCAGCAACGCATGCGAACACTTGTTTCCCAATAGCTATGAAATAGAGAACTGGCCATTATCAGATCTTTGGATATTTTTCCAACTAAAAAACTTACAAAAGAAAAAGTAACAAGTGATATTACAGTATATTTTTGTTTGTATGGTTGTTTATTTTGCTTACAACAGCAAAAAATTGTTCTCTTATAATTCTGAAAGTTTGAAGTCCAAAGTCAAGTTATTGGCTAGGTCATGCTCCCTTGGAAGTCTCTAAAGGAGGATATTTCCTCTTTCAGTTTCTGGTAGCCTCACGTTTTCCTTGGCTTATATAAGTGCATCATTCTACTTTTTTTTTGCCTTCACATGGCACTCTGCGTGTGTCTCTGTGTCTTCACGTGACCATATTCTTATAAAAACACCAATCACATTGCATTTGAGGCCCACCCTACTTCCATAAGACCTTATCTATTTAACTACTATGTCTGAAACACCTATTTTTCAAATAAAGTCATACTCTGAGATACTGGTGATTAGGAGTTCAAAATATCGTTTTTCAACTCCTAACAATGCCCAGTAAATAATAGCTTAATGAATAAACAAGATGGATCTCAAACTGATATTTTTCACCATTATACGTGGGTCTGATTATAGCATATTTTGTATGGGAGATCCACAGCTAAAGCCAAAGCCAAGATAAATATATATCTCTATAGTTTTAAGTTTCACTGTGGCATCAAATTAATAGATATTCTATACTCAGCAACTAAAAAGAAATTAGAATAGAAATCTAGGATACCCTACATTTCTAGTCATCACACGTTTTGGGGGAATGTGTTATAGGAGGAGAAGAGTTCCTACTTGCATTCTCTGGAATCCAATGTGGGCAGAAACAAAAGGAAATATTCTTTTTTTTTTTTTTTTTTTTTTAGGAAATATTCTGACAGGAAAAGTAAAAGGTCTCCCACAACAAGAGGTGGTGGGAACCAAAAAAATTAGAGGATCCAATAAATATCTAAGTTTTTAATATTTCCAGTGTACTTTTTTAAAAAAGATTTTATTTATTTGAGAGAGAGACAGCATGAGAGAGCACAAGCAGGGTGAGGGGGGGAGGGAGAAGCAGGCTCCCCACTGAGCAGCAAAACCTAAGTAGGGCTGAGCAGGTAGCCCTACATGGGCTTTGATCCCAGGACCCTAGGATCATGACCTGAGCTGAAGGCAGATGGTTAATCAACTGAGCGAGCCAGGCATCCCCACTTCAGTGTACTTTTAATGTGTATTTCTCTTATTGTGAATGATACTGTCCAACTCTGTATTTCTTTTTGAGTATTATCTTTTCATGATCCATGCTCTTTTTTTTTTTTATTCAATTGGGTTGGTTGTCTTGCTTCTTAAATTCTATAAGCTCTTCATATATTAGAGAGATTAGCTCTTACAATATGTGTTGCAAGTATTTTTTCCTCTATTATTTAGCTTTTGATGTCTTCATGGCATATCATAATGTACATAAATATTTTTAAAATCAAATGTATTAATATCTCTTTTTTTGTGTTCTGAATCTTGTGTCTTGGTTAGAAAACAGTTTCCTAGTATTTTAATTTTGCATGGGATCCTGACCTGAGCCAAAGGCAGACACTTAAACGACTGAGCCACCCAGGCGCCCCTTACTCTATGTGTATTTTAAGTCAGGATAGATATATCTGTGGTTTTCTATACGAGTACTTAAATATGAAGTGAGTTTTCTTGTTCCTTATTCGCCCATTAAAATGTAATTTTAATCTTTATATCCAGACTTCTGGACAAAAGTTTTAAAATTCAGTAATACAGAAAACTAGTCTAGTGTTCAAAATATATTTTGTTCTATGTTCTTTTTTTTTTTTAAAGATTTTATTTATTTATTTATTTATTTATTTATTTATTTATTTATTTATTTATTGGGAAAGAGAGAGAGTGAGAGAGAGCATGAGAAGGGAGATTGTCAGAGTGAGAAGCAGACTCCCCATGGAGCTGGGAGCCCGATGCGGGACACGATCTCGGGACTCCGGATCATGACCTGAGCCGAAGGCAGCCCCTCAACCAACTGAGCCACACAGGCGCCCCTTGTTCTATGTTCTTAATCAAAATATATCAGACTCTTCCCAGGGATTAAGAAAGAAATGTTAAGTTGCTCTAATATACTTTGCAAGTATTGAATATATGAGTCCCAGCCCTTATTAGGTATGTTGTTCTATAAATATATTGGTATCCATTTTCATGTTTTTGATGACGATAATTTATCTTCAAATGTACAAATGATTATTTACCCAATAAAATGCACTTCTGTGACATCAAGTGTTCCATATACACACCTATGAATACAAAAAACCCCACCAAATTTCAAGCAATTATCCTAATATACTGAAAAGAACCAGGTGAACTGAAAACTATCACAGATTTTTTAAAGCCAAAGAGATGTTTCCTTTTGGAGTTACACCTGAATTAAATATGCAAGCTATGTGTGTTGAAAACATATCAGTTTGTAATTGGATCTTCCTTGAGGCCATTCAGACATGCACGATGAACATGGCTTTTGCTTTCACAATTACTTTAAAATTAATGGGGAAGGAGACTATCTAGTGTAATATCTCTCTTTTCATAATACATTTTTTATTCTTAAAAAAATGCATAGCCAAATGAAAAATAGACATTCAAATTGCCTTTTAAATCGTTTGAATTCCACTATTAAAGGAAACATAAGGGACAGAGTCAAAAATTAATTTGCCTTTCTAGTGAACATTTTTAGAATCTGGAAAAAAATAGAAGATATTGTTAATTAGTATAGTTGACAAAAATAGCCTCTGTGACCCCTCTCTAATCTCTGTTTATCAATTACATTGTTTATATTAACATATCATAGCTACAAGAAACATTTTTCTTTTTTTCTTTTTTTTAAGAAACATTTTTCTGAATTTCATTCTTCTTGCATTTTTTTAATAAATGCATATAATACGCAGTTAGTTTTTATTTTTAGAATATGACTGGGTACATGTTAAATGTTAAGTAAATTTCTGTGTTTGTTGATCAAGTGAATTTCATTACTGGATGTTTTCTTTGAAAAGTACACTGTGCCATGGGGTGCCTGAGTGGTTCAGTCAGTTAAGCATCTGCCCCAGCTTGGGTCATGATCTGGAGTCTAGGGATTGAGTCCTGAGTCAGGCTCCCTGCTCAGCAGGGAGCCTGCTTCTCCCTCTGCCCCACCCCCTGCTCGTGCACTCTCTCTCTCACTCTCATTCTCTCTCTCTCAAATAAATAAAATATTTTTTAAAAAAAGGTACACTGTCCCATTAGAAATTCTTAGCTCATAACAGAATATCTGTAAGTATTTATTTTCAAACCCATATGAAGACATCCAACAACTACCAAATGAAGTATTTAAATATTTCCATCACATTTTCAAAGAAAATATCTGCAAAATATTGCAACATGTGCAAAAATGCCTTCATGTTAAAAAGCACCATAACTCTGTACTGAAACTGTAGATATCCTCAAGTACATTGATTCTTTAATCACGCTTAAAATTTAATTGCATAGTTTGCACTTAAAAATCACTGGAATTGGTTTAGAAGAACCTTCAAATACTTGCTTTCTCTATACTATGATTTTTAAAATTGAAATAAATTTCAGCTTATGATGTTCCAGAACATGTTTTAACATCTGTGAATTTTAATTGATATAAATTTCAATTAAAATACCTAAAAAGTGAAGAATTTATTTTTCACAAGTGGGTTTTGCATACCATTCGAAGATTTGATGAATAATTCTTCTGAATATATGAATTATTTTAAAGTAAGTAACCTATGTAAGTGTTATCATAAATAATAATTTTCTGGTTCCTCTGATGAAACAGACAGAAGCAAATAATTTCTAAGAGTTGAAGTGCCACAGAAACATTTTCTAATAATCCAAAATTTTCATAATCATGACTAGTGGCTTTAAAATTTTTAATTTTTAACTCTCAAAATGATCCTATATTTAGGTTTCTGATACCTGTTTCATCTCAGTTCACTCTGGTTCTTAGAATGAAGACTTAAGTCATGTTCATCAGATTCTTAAAATTAGATAACATTTACACAAGGACTTTAGAAATTCTGGAAGCTACAGTATTCTAAAGGATAGACAGTAGAAAAGATCGGTAGACTAGTCCCAGAGTTTGTTATATATTCATATGTGGGGATGGAACAATGACATAGCAACAATTAATAGACACCACAGATGGATGTCATAGCATGCACCCTCAGAAAGCTGTTCCTGTGTCTACCTGTAAAGAACCGACATTATTAGACAGTACACTGACTATTGAATACTGTAAATTATTTTGCCGTTTTCAGAAATGTTTAGCAGAATGCTCAAAAAGCAATTGTTATGCTGATATTAGGCAGCAGGTATGGATATGAAGCAATGAGCCAGACTGACCAGCACTTGCATGGAATTTGATGAAAAAGAAATTCATCCATATGGATTATGAAGAAAAAAATACAACCGGGTGTGGGCATGATGAGAATAGAGATGTTGAGAAGTAAAATTCTGTTCCTATTGGATGCAAGTCATTTCCCATGACAGAGAGGAGGATTAAAAGAGAATATTTGTGACCAGAAAGAACAGGAAAATGTTTTTATCTTGATTTGTAGACCAGGTCTTCACCATCCACAAAACAAATTCCTCAAGATTCTCTGTTATTTATTGAAGGGTTTAAAAAATAAATAAATAAAGTTGAAGTTGGAAATCCAAGTTCAGATACTAGAATACACAAGCCTAAGTTCTGTTAAAAATGTTTCTGCCTTTGGCAAATTAGGCGTTCATTTCAGATTTCTCAGGATTAACTGTCACTGCTAGGATCCCATCACCTCATTCATGGACAGCAGCTTACCAGTGTCTTGCTTTTCAGACCCTTTGCCTATGATTTGTTCTGGGGACAGTGCTGCTAGATTACATGTTTCTTGGGCAAGAATTTTGAGTTGATCCTCATTTTGATAGAATAAAATCCAAAGGCCAGACTATTATTTAAGTTCCTCCAAGCCGTAGTACCAGCCTGCCTTTCCAGCTTTGCCCCTTAACTGTGTTCTGTGGTGCACTATATGCCCCATAAAAGCTGATCTATTCCTATTCCATACACATGCAGACTCACCCACCTTCCTAATTTTTGAAGGAAAGGAAGCTAATTATATTGTGTAACTGTTATGTCCCAGCCTCTGTGCTAGATTCTTTTGTACATAGTCTGTGAAATGGTTATTATATGAAATAGGTAGGCATTATTGATCTTTGGCTGCAAATAGCCAAGGACCCTAAGGTTTTGACAGCGTGAATAACTTGCTTCTTATCATGTAACTAGTAGAAGAGCAGACTCTGGAAAGAATTTGCATGAATCATTCCACACCTCTTTTTCCTCAACATACTACCTAACCCATGTTATTTATTCTTTTACAATATGTTTTTTCCACATACTAGTATTGACAGTCATATTTTTCTTCCCAACAAAGCTTTTGTTTTCCTGCAGTTTCTTCTGTCTTTAGTGATTATAAAAATCTTATATCATAAATATTTATCATAACTATTATTCATGTTCATAACTAGTTTCACTCAATTTTAAAGACTTCTACTACAATAGTAACTACCTCAAAGCAATATATAATTTTTTTAATTTTTGTACTCTCATGGAGGGTTCAAAAATTGTATAGGATAAGCCTTAGAAAATATTGGATGTAAGTTAATGAATGAATGAATGAATGGCTAGCTATTCCCTATGAATACTCCTAAACTACATACAGTTATTAATAAAGTAATATATAGCAAAATAAGCATTCTAGTGCACTGCACTACTGTTTGAATTTGCTGATGATGAATGTAATGACCATGAATTGACCTTTTCTAGGGTAGCCACTATAGAAATCTAAGCTACCATTCCATTTCTAAAATATTGGTTAATTTTCAGTGGCTGGTTTCAAATGCCAGATCAGGATTGGATGCCTTCTTGCAGAGATTCTTTATGAGGTACTTCTTTTTCCACTGCTACTTTCTAACTCCTGCACAGTGTGTATCTAACCACAAAGCCACACATTCCTTTGACTCATAGGCTCCTGAAGAAAATACATTAACAATAGGGGTCTTCTGTGATGCCATATATTTTCTTTCAGGGTTCTTTTTAAATCATTTTGCCTGAGTGGGTGGTAATATCATTTACTGCTACTTTATTAAAAACATAAAAGCATAAATAACATTATTGCAGACTTTTTCTGGTTATTGCCTCTAACTGAATGGCCTTGACATCAGGATCAGTGTAGAATATTAAAATAACATTGACATGAATATTTAATATAAGAACTTGCATATAAATCATGGTTTCAAATTTAATATATCTGATTGGTAGCAATTAAGTTCATTATAAAAAGTAGAGGAGATAAGAAAGAAAGAAATGATAGAACAAATAATTTCTATATATGAATTATCCTATATGAGCATGAGACTAGTAAGTGAAAAACGGAAGACTTAATTAAAGTCACTACTGTATCTTGAGTAAATCATAAAGAACACAACCCAGACTGCTCCTTTATCAGAGACATATTTGAGATTTTTGTTAGGTATTAGGGGATGTTTCCCTAATTTTATTTACTTGTTTGTTGTTACATGCCTTTAATATAATCATCATTAATTAACAGATTATTCTTGTGAATTAGAAAGACAATAGATGTCTTTAAGGGAGATACAGTATCTAGGAAAGTAGTATTGAGTATTAATTCCCCAAATTATGCAAAATAGAAAATAAGAAAATTCTAAGTAACTAAATAAGAGTTATTACCAAATTTGCTAGATTCTGATCTATTTTAAGTCAAATTTAGTTTTTTAAATAATTGAACATGCCTAGAAACAAGTTATGCTATGCAGAAATGAGAGTAAAGATATGAGTTAGTCTTAGTCCCCTTCTGCAAAGGCTATTTAGATTTTATTATTGGTGGATTAATTCCAAGTAGTTGAGAAGAAGTTGTACTCACTTGATTTATGTGAAAAAAAATGGTGAGTACGTATTAGGATGTTACTTCATAAAGAGTCTGATAATAGATTAATCTTTTTTTTTAAAGATTTTATTTATTTATTTGACAGAGAGAGACAGTGAAAGAGGGAATACAAGCAAGAGGAGTTGGAGAGGGAGAAGCAGTTGTGGGGCTTGATCCCAGGACTCTGGGATCATGACCTGAGGTGAAGACAGATGCTTAACCACTGAGTCACCCAGGCGCCCCCATGTTAATGGATTAATCTTATCAGTGATAATTCCTATCAGGACACTAAGATAATGAGCACAAAATTTGCTGTGTCTGCCTGGTAACCTAGACATTAACAGATCCTGAGGAGGTAACATGATAGAGTCTTGGCTGTGAATATAATGAGAACCAGATTCAGATTCCAGCTTGGCTACTTACTAACTTTAGGATCTTGGCAAATTGCTTATCCTTCTCATACTTGCCTCCTTATCAGTTAGATATGATAATACCCCTTGGATTGGTTAAGATTGTCTTGAGGACTACATGAGTTTGCAGTAAAATCACTAGCATTGTGCCAGGCACAGTTCGAAAAAGTCGCGGTTATTATTATGATCTGATGGAATTCCTTAGCATGTGACTTTATGTAATTTATCTTTTTACCAGGTGACTTTAGAGGGACAATAATGTTTACTAACTGAAAAGCTATAGCCAAACTAAATACAGATCTTACACATTAAGTGTTTTACAGAAATTGAGTTTCATTTATAAAGAGAAAAAAATGAAATCAATAAACATTATTTGGAAGTTGATAATTATTCCTTTCCCCCTGCTGGTGGGATCCATAGCTTTGGATGATTTATTCTAGTTCTAGGATGTTTGTGTTTTCATTCTCTATAGCATATTGCACTTTCCTTCCTCTCCGGAAGATCCATGCTGGCCCTTGCTGAGCTGGTTCTTCCGTATCAGTCCTGAAATGTTAATTACAGACACCTCTGTGCTTCTTTTCCTGTTACTTTGTTAAGATTAATCAGTAAGCTATGAAGTGTTTCTGCCCTAACTACAAGCATCCACCAGGACCTCTCGGTCTCTATTATCTACTTTAACCCCAATTGCCATTTACTGTTATTACTGCTATTATGGCTACTGTTTGTTATAGAACAAATTTATGTCGTCCTTGAAGTTCTTTTGCAACTCAATAAGCTATGTTTGGCCTTCTCCTAACTCTTCATGACTACTTTATATTGAAGGTGGGAGAAGATGTTTCTAGTTCTCTATGCACTTAAATAGAAAATAATAGCTTCTAAAATGCTGACGGGAAAAAAAAATTTTTTTTGCTTGGTTTTCCTGTCTTCCTTTCCAAATAACCCCCACCGCCCTCCCCTCCACACAGGACTAGAAAAGATTAAAGTGACCGGTTATCCTATAGCTAAAGCTTTCTTTCCCAGACTGTTGGCTTTGCCTTTCCTATTCAACGGTCACATTCCCTATTGATAGAATTGATTCGATACTAATGTAATACTAACTGAATTTTTTTAAAGGTCCACTGGGCATTGTGATAAGTTCTTTGCCTATACCATACAATTTAGCTACTATACATATATGTTCATTTCTAAATTAAAAGTATCTGCATCATTTAAGTTAGACTAATATAGTACATCCAAATTAAATAAGGTTTGGTAGCAACATTAACTTTTAAAATATGTATAAAATCAAGGCAATATTTAGCCACATCTTTACCTCCCAATAAATTGGTTTCAGTTGCTTAAAGAATGGGATTGAGAAGGACTGGCAGTCTTTCTTCAGTTCAAAATGGAAAGAATGCAGTAATTGTATCAGTTTCCTGTGGCTGCTATAACCAATTGCCACACACTGGGTGACTGAAAACAACAGAAATAGGTTATATTACATTTCTGGAAGCCAAACTTCTGAAATCAAGGTGTTGGTAGGTCTTCATACCCTCCAAAAGTTCTAGGGAAAAACCTGTTCTTTGCTTTCTCTAGCTTCTGGTGCCCGCAGTTGCACCTTGACTTGTGGCTGCATCACTGTCATCTCTGCCATCTTCTTCATGTTGTTTTCTTCTCCGTGAATCTCTATCTAATCTCCTTCTGCCTCTCTCCAATAAGGATACTGTAATGACTTTAAGGCCAACCTGGATAATCTAGAATGATCTCCTCATGTCGAAATCCCTAACTTAATTGTATCTCTATAGACCTCTTTTTCCAAATAAGGTAATATTCACAGGTTCCTGGGATTAGAGTGTAGAATATTTTAGGATTCATTACCAGCCTGCTACAATGATTGTTTAGCAGTGTCTGCCATGGGCAAGGGGAGTGGATATTGGAATAGCATGCATGCCATGTTTTGCCATCAGTGACCTGAAATATCAGTTTACAAATGTATGTTAGGTTATGTGTCTTGTCCAGGATTACTGCATCAGAAGAATCCCAGCAGGAATCACATGGTATACAAAGTTGGAGTACAAAGTTTAGCAAAGGGATTTTAATAAAGGTATGAGTAGGGTTGAGGAACACCAACAAAGATTGTTGAATTATCTCAAGACTAATAATGGAATTTCTAGGCATGAAGGAACAAGGGGAAGGTTACCCTGAACTGACAGCAACTGTGGTCTTTGAGGGCTTCAGGAAAGTGAAGGGTGAAGTTTACTAACCTCATTATCTTCTCTCCTCAATATTCTGCTCTTGCTTTTCATTGGCTGACCCCAAATGAAAGCCAGGAGACAAAGTATCCTGTTGTCATGCATTTCGTTCAGTTTCACTGGGCACATGGAAAAGTGAAGGAAGGAGAATGATATAGAGGGGCAAAGAAAAATAGCATCATTAGTGTCATAGCTGAGAGCAAAGTCTAAACTTCTTTATTATAAAATTTATTATAATTTTCAACATGTCAAATTTAATTCAACAAATATTTGTTGAGTACATGCAATGTTAAAGCTCTCCACGTGGCACTGCAAAAGTGCCTAGGATTTTTGGTAGGTTATAAAAAAAATAGACTGGAAGTAATGAAAAAAAAATCAGCATTCTTTTTACAGTAGTGATGAAACTCTGAACTTCAGTAGAGGTCAGAATAAAATGCATAGAACCATATAGATTTGAACTCTACTGGAAAAAACAATTAATAGGACTTGGCAAAATATTTGATATGAGTAGAATGTAAAACAATAGGAAAAGAATAGCAAATCGGAATCCAAGTTTCAAAAACCAAATTAGAAAATATTCTGAAATTTACAAAATTAGCAGTTTGCAGATAAGCTCTTATGGAGAAATTTACTTTGTGCCTTAAATTTAAGGTCCAGTAGGATATCTATTTCAAGATGACTAGAAAGCATTTGAAATATGGGTTGCTTCCTGGGATGAAGTAGTTGGGAAGGGGGGAATATAATAAATATAATAAAGATTCTGTTTATTTATTAAGAAAATTATAACATTTCCTTACTTTCCTTACTATGAGTTATACACTATAAGAATTTGGTAATAGACTAGTGAATATGATAAAGTAATATTATTACTTTCAGGAAGATCATCGATGGCAGACAGTTAACAAATAATAAAAATGAAATAGGAGACACACATTTATAAAGAGATATTTGTTCCTGCTCAGAGATGACAGTTGAAATTACAGATGTGGAAAAGAAAGTTTAGAGTACGGGCATAGCAAAATTTTTATGTTTGAGATATTTTGGACAGATACCTTACACAGATATTTTGGATATGACTACAGTGGATTTTGTTTTCTATCCTATAAATAGCATTGCTACTTATAGAGTTTCAAACTAACTCAAATTATGAAAAAACCACAATTTTACAGTGAATTCCAGAGTTTTTGGTAACTCTGTCAAGTTTCTTAAAGTCGTAAAATATATAAATGCGGGAGATTACAGGTGAAAGCAAAGAATATTAGGGACGAAGCCATGGTAGCATTGCCACATTGATAGTATAGAAGGAAAAAGCAAAAAGCAGGTACCAATAATTGTAATGAGAGTTCTAAGAGAGACTGAAGATTTAGGGTAGA
Source organism: Nasua narica (assembly GCA_028533885.1). Lineage (NCBI taxonomy): Eukaryota > Metazoa > Chordata > Mammalia > Carnivora > Procyonidae > Nasua > Nasua narica. The sequence goes on from CM052810.1 coordinate 152,245,292, forward strand.
ATAAAATATTAATATCAGCTACATGAAGAATTTTCAAAAAGTAGAGCGGTCAGTGAGATAAAACAGTGCAAAAGGTGGGTTAAAAAAAACAAAGCAAAACAAAAAACAAACAAACAAAAAAACAGTGCAGGAACTCAGTAAAATGAAAAAATGAAAGAATAAACCTGTAGACTGGTAAAAAGGAAGTTAGTGGTGCTTTTTTCAAGAGTGATTTGAATAGTAAGAATGTAGTAAGTTGCAGAAAAACTAGAGTCCTAGGTAGTGAAGGACTATAAAATGAAAAAAATAGCCAAAGTGAAAATGGCAAATATTGCCAAAGTAAAGAAATGGTAAAATTTAGGGAATTTTCATTTTTTGAATACGGGATATCTAAATATACTTACAGATACAGTAAAAGGCGCCAATATGGAGTGAAGATGAAGTTGTTCTAGAGAGAAACAATGGTAAAATCATTCACAGGAACAAAGTGGGGTGATGTCAAGAGTACATTAAACACTGAAAAAATAAAATAAACATACCTGGGGAAAAATAATTAATTAATTAATTTTTAAAAAGAGTACATTAAACAGAGTATATATTGTAAAAGGCAGAAAATTGTTTTTGTTATTTGTGTGTTTTTCCTGCTCAGAGATACACATCATAATAAACGTAATAGAGTCAATAAGAAATTAAAGAGATAACAAAGGGCTATTTGGGGAGGATCGAATCAGGATATTTAGGACAAATCTCCATAAATTGACTCCTTCCCAAACAATACTTGAAAGTTTGAGGAGAATTAAGATGTTGGGAGTTGCCTCTGGCCAAGGAGTGGTATAACGGGAATATCAAGGGGAAAAAATTATATGATGACGGTAAATGTTTTATTGTGATGGTCAACAGTGGAGTTCAGGCTGAGAGAGGAGTAAATGAAGCATAATTGAAAGCAGGCATTAAAAAAATTATGAAAAAATTCAGTCTTCTTCCCACTACTGCAAAACCTTTCATGATCTGGCTTCTACTTGCATTTCCAGTCTCATCTCATTGCCATCACAGCTTTTCCCAAATTTCAGACACTTGAGTCTTCGCAGAGCTTCCCAAATTCACCCAGCTTTTACGCTCTTTCCTACTATTTGTCTATGCAGCTTCTTATAATTCAGACCTCAGGACACATTTCCTGACTACCTTTATTTAGAGTAGCTCTGTAGTCACCATGTTATTATGTATTATAATATTCTATTTATTTTGTCCATGACCTTTAATATGACTTAAAATTACTTCTGTGTCTGTTTTATATTTGTTTTTCCTGTATATCGGCTGCCTCTCCCAGGAGAGTGAAAGTTTCATGATGATAGAGATCGTATGACAGACCCCACTTCGGTACCAGTGGCAAGCACATAGCAGGTCCTCAATAAATACTTTGAAGAAATGTATAACAACGGGGTAGGAAAATATAAGGATGAAGGGAAATTCAGTGTACCTAGGGGTATGGCAAGGTAGGAAACACAGCCAGAAAGTAGAAATCTACGTAGTGAAGAATTACTCATAAAGTTCTTCATTGTGTAGCACAGCTAGTAGTATCTGACCCTGATATCCAGCTACTGAGTGGGTGAATGGTGGAGAATGGGGATGGAAAACTTTTGACACCAAAAGTTAGAAGGATCTTAATCTTGAATGTTCGTGTCCACCCAAACGATGCAGAGATTAGAAAAGAGTGCTGAGCCCAGCCAGCAATGTGGACAGACTTAAACTTTATGGCATATCAATTCAGTCTGTCTAGTTCCTGTTCACCTACTCATGCAAGTAAATTATTATTTATTCTCGATGTGAGGAAACAGATGCAGATTTCATTTATTTTATTATCGAGATACCATCTGCAGCAAAACATGTTTGTAAAACATTATTATGGACCAATAATTTTATTTCATCTTTCATCACTGCTGTCAGCATTATCTCCTTTGTTTTCTTCATCCCCATCACCCTCACTATCTTTAGCAGAGGCATTCGTGCCAAGCATTCGCAAATCTGCTGACTGTTGCATTAAACACAGTTTTATGTCTACATTAATTGTCTATCTTTTCTTTTCTTCTATCCCCCTTTTTATCTTCCTTATCCCTGATGCAATGAGATTTCTTACCCATTTTCAGCTGGAGGGTATTGAAGTAATGGTCCATAGACATAATGAAACTGTGAAAGTTTGGCTGAAGTTAACATTTTTAAGAAACAGAAGAGCCCATAAGTTTTCACTGGCCATATGCTTTTTTTCTTTTTTCTTTTTGTGAAATCACTAACCAACATGAGCGAGAAAACAAGTTTAAGTGGCAAGGTATAAACATCTGAAGGCTGGGCAAAATGACACCTTAATGTGACAAATGGTATTGCTTACTTTTATTATTGTACAGAAATGTCTTCCCTTCAGACACAAATAGAGATACAAACAGCATAGGCAAGAGAATAATTGCACACATGCTTCAGAGCTTTTTGTCTATGCCCTGCTCACCCCTTGATAGTTAAAAAAAGTCCTTATTCAAACCACACTTCATTATAAAGAAATATATTCTTGCTTTAGAGTTTTCAGTGTAGCACCTGTTACATCCTTCCCCTCTGTCCAATGAGAAAACTCTTTAATTCATCTACAAGAAAAAATTTTATAAAGCAAAAGGGAAAACAAAGACAGAAACTAATTTTATTTGAAAAAAATAGATAATGTACCTGTCAACTTGTATTTATTCTAGTGGCCTTCGGTGACATTTCCTAGTGACAGCAGCAAAGATTCCAAAATTGCTTCCACAGGCCCCACATGGCGATAGGTAACAGGGGACATTATTAACTTCAACACAGAGCAATTTATTGAAATCCAACACTCCATTATTAAAATATTGGAATTTTTTTCCCTTTCCATCCCACTCATCACTCTAAATGAATCCACATTCTCTTTTCTTTATCTCTTTCCCTATCCCCCAAAAAAGCCATCTGCTATTTCCTTTATGAAAAAAATAAAACCTACAATTAGTGTCTTGTTCATCTTTTCTTTTTCAAAAAAAGAGAACTATTATGCAAATACTCTGCAATTTGGTTTCAAATACTCTTTGTAGTGTGATGAGCAATTTTCCTTAATACAACCCCAGCTTTTTTGCCAGGACTTACTAATAGATTTTTTAAAAGAGAACTTTCATGTGACTTTTTTACACTCTTCTGATGTAAACTTTTCACAGGCATATTTAGAATGGAATTATCATTACTCCTTGAGTTGTAGAAGAAAAAAAAATTGTTTATGTATTTCATCTTGAAAAAGAAGCTTGAAATAACCCCCAAATCTTTCTTTACCTTAAATTTCCTCATTTTCTTTCTCAAGAAATGGTCTGTACCAAATTATACTCTCAGAAAATCAGAGAAATATGTTTTCTTTGGGTTTTCCTGAAAACATATTGTAAGTGATAGCAGTTTACCTTTTAGTGCAAATTTGTTGTTTGATTTTAGTTGCACCTCAGGAAATACAGTATAATTTGACCCAATTCTTCAGGTGTTTGGAAGTGTCTTCTTGTTAACCAGATAAGCATCTACAGTGTGAAGTTCTGATGGAACTGAAATTTATGAAGTACAGTATCATAAGAAGTAGCAACTGCTCTAAGAATCAGAAATCCTGAATCTTAAACCTGATCCTGCTACTTATCAAATATAACCTGGGCAGTAAGCCCACCAAGCTTTGGTTTTCTTCTTTCACTGCTGAGAATTACTATATCCTTTGACTACTTCTAGTGTTAATGGAAATCAAACCACAATTGCAAGTTACTGTTTTTTTGCAGTGGATTATAGATACATCTTACAGCAATGTTCCAGAGGTCCTCAATTTTCATATTTCCTACAGTAGCTTCATCTGGAGAGTTTGCTACAAATGCAGATTCCTGATCTACTTCTAGCCCCAATTATCTGGGAGTGCGGCCAAGATAGTTACCTGTAATGACAATCCTAGGTGATTGTTATACTCGTAAAAGACTGAGAGCCACCAGAAGAGAAATAGAGAAAATACAATCAGTATAAATGTAACTTAATTAGATAATATCTAATTTGGTAATTAATTAAATTAAATATCTCATTCAATTACATGTTTTGCTTATTTGTTGGTGTATATGTGTATATATATGTGCATATCATAATTCAGTGAAGAAACCCTCTGGTTTATACTTTCAATATTAATGTTAATTAATCAATAACAATACAATATTACTTGGCTAACATTTCTATCTGTACTCTCCTTATAATTACATTGGTTTGCCTTATTTCAAATGTTTAGTAAAATATACAGTAAGTAAAACCAAATGTTTCTACCTTTTGGATCTAGATGGGGCCCTATTCATAGTAATAACTCAAATTTTTAGCTTTGCTAATTATCCAGAAACTCCAACCCCTAAAGGAGTCTCTCCATATAGTTTGGGCACTTCCTGGGTGCCTCATATGTACCTATAAACCAATGTCCCAGTCACAGTCTTCCTGTGATATTTGCAGTGTCCTTCCTTACCAGCCTGGCCCCCATGTGGAGATGCTCTTCTCCCTAAGCCAGAGAGATCCTCCCCCTGGTACCGTGGTCTGGTACCACCACTGACTGGCACCACCTGAGGACACCAGTGTCCTTGCTGGAGGTGAGCCCCCCAGCTGTGGTGGGCTCAGCAAGGAAAATTAGAAACTGGTATTTTCCCCCATTCTATGACTCCAGTTCCCTAAGGCCACTGAGAAAGGGAGGGAGAATTGCAGCATCTACTTGGAAGCCATCTGGAAAACAATTTCAGCTTCTGCCCACAAGGGCTCGAAAGCAGTCTTTTGAGTTGGGCCAACACCATTTTACCAGCTTATTGTTTCTATTTGGCCTTATATCCCTTCTTTCTCAAAGACACTTGTCCATTCTGCCCCACTCTTTGTCACTCAAAAAAGTAAAAGGTTATACTAACCTCACCCAAGACTCTGTCTGGATCCAATCAATCCATATACTCCATCAGACATACACCATAATTGTCAGTAATCTTTAGAGTCAGCTGAAATCAACACCACTAAAGTAGTAGTGGAGATTAAAAGTGAATAATGTCCTCTCAAATAGCTCTAAGGTAACAACAAAAATCAATACTTATACGAGGCAAATAGACATCTAGAGTGACTCTTGGTTCCCTTTCCTGCCTGTTTCCCACTGCCCAAAGTAATCACTTTCCATTCCTCAGCAATTTATTTTTTCACTTAATTCTGTATCTAAATATTATGCTTACACTGTCAACTCTTGGTTTTTCCATTTTATGCATCATATACTAACTTGTCACAATGAACAACAGGAATGCACCTTTCACTTTTTCCCCATCACCCCCTTGCAGGAGTATAGTATACTTCTCTTCCCTTCCCTTCATTTTCCAGTATAATCATATGGTGTTTGCATATATGAACATTTTGTATTTATGTCCTTATGCTTATGTAATTATTTCCAGCCATGCTCTATAGTGAATACATGATATTCTTTTCTTGTGTATGTCTTGTACTTTGCATCAAATCAATTTCTTCATTTTACTTTTGCTTAGGTTTCTGTACATCAATCCTAATTTGACCTTCAGCTTCTGCCAAATATACATAATTAATTAAAATTAATGTATTTTAAACTCATTAGGTATTCTATCTTCTCCATCTTCTTGGATTACCTTTTCCAGATCAATACATCTCACTCCATTCTGGACTGACTGCTATATTGGTCTCTTATACAGCTTTTATTTTGGAATATCCCTTCACTGTCATTTTTTGTTTCTTCAATTAAATGTACTCTTTTAATGGCCCTCTCTTATTTAATGAACACATCTAACAGAGAAAGGAAGTATGTGAGATAAGTTTTTTTTTTTTTAAGATTTATTTATTTTGGGGGGGGGGGATTATGAATGAGGGAGGGGCAGACTCCCCACTGAGCACAGAGCCCAACACTAGGCTTGATCTCATGACCCTGTCATCATGACCTAAGCTGAAACCAATAGTCCAACACTCAACTGAGTGAGCCACCCAGAGGCCCCCTGAGATAAGTTAAGAACAGACATACCTGAACATATCTGTAGATCCACTCACTGAACTGAAATTTTGCTGTTTAGAATTTGAGGTGTAAACAATTTTAAGCTTCAGAATTTTGAAGTCACAGTTCCATTTAGGAGAAGGAACTGGAAGGTGGACCCGATTTTCTCCATATATATATTTACATAATCCTACTATTTTCACCAAAGTACTTCTCTTTCCATTTTGCCTAATATCTGTAGTCCACAATCCTTTTGATGAAGGTGAGATCTGTAGTCTTAGATGCCTCCTACATACACTTTGAAACAATCCTACTGATGTCAGTTTCTCCCTCCTGCTCCATTTGCAGAGATTTATGGTGCTCTAATACTACTTGAGCTTTGGTGGTGTACACATGTGGTGTAAATTGGATTTCTTCTCAGTTTCTTTACCTGCTGCATTAGGCTTGAGGTGTCATACATATGTTAAATTGGTTACGGCTAGTAAGCCACTTCCTACTCTTGTTATTCTATCTTCATTGCCTCCTCTCTATGACTGTTGGTGTCTGCCTCTATTAATAATTCCTTTATTGCTAGTATAGTAGAATCGAGAGGAAATGAAAGTAAATTTGTGTATTCAATCTGCCAGGCCACCTTAAACAAAAGGTCAATATAGCTCTCTGTTCTCAATTTTTTGTTTTGAAAAATTTCAAAGTTACAGAAAATATTCAAGAATGCTACAATAAACATTTTCATGGCCTCACTGCAAGCTGATAATAAGTTGCCATATGTGCCACCCTCTATGTGTGTGAGTGTGTGTGTGTGTGTAAGTTCCTATCTGTTTCAAATTGTAATAACAATACTTAAAATAACTTTCAATTGGAGACTAACTTAAAGATGCACTACATAACTATGATACATCCAATTTTATCTTCATTAAACCAAAGTGACATGATTATGATAAAGAAATTAGAGCTGTTTTCTCATTTTATGAAATAATAAAGTTGGAGTAGACAATTTTTTATAGTCTCACTTAGCTTTCAAATTTTATGATTCTATGAATAATACATCACTTATAATTTTAGAAATGAAATAAATTTGAATAAAGATGAAGTTATGGAATAAAATGCCTTATTGCAAGGTTTGTTTTTCTACATAAATCCACAATGGCATATTGTTTATAATTGTTTAAGTTTTGATATTTATAATTTGTAAATTATACCTGTGAATGCTCTCTAAATCCACACTAATAATGGATGACTTAACTTTGGGTCAACATGTAACATAACTGCATTTGTATAGATTATTGTATTCTGGAACTAAAGATCAGAAGTTAAAAATCCACAGTATAAGCTAGGATTCAATATCAGCTAACTTAGTAAATAAAATCAAATATTGTCCATATTACAAAATAGAAAAACACTAATATTAATTTTATGTTCACTTAATTCTATAACATTTTCCATTTTAACAAAAGTGGTCTATTTTTCACTTAATTTTACTTGAGTTAAATCACTTTAAAAATATAATAGCTGCATTAATGTCTTTTCATTTTTAATTGATTCCATTGAATGAGAGTACATTTTCAAAATTATGATCAGCACCATTAATATAGAGCTGTAAGGAAATTTGAGTTGCAATGATGGTGTTATTTATTAATTTTTTGTAGGAAGCTTTGATCATGGCAAGTATGGACCATCCACACTTAGTCCGGTTATTGGGTGTGTGTCTGAGCCCAACCATTCAGTTGGTTACACAGCTTATGCCCCATGGCTGCCTGCTGGATTATGTCCATGAACACAAGGATAACATTGGATCCCAGCTGCTGCTTAACTGGTGTGTCCAGATAGCTAAGGTAAGTGCCTATCACTTCCCATGGAGATAACTCTCCTAGCTTGCTTTCTCCTATTCTCGAATAGTATGGATATTGAAAACATGTCTTTTAACAGATTCAAATAAAATAAATGCTTTTGCTATATTGGAAGATATAGGGAAGTATTTGCATTCAAAGCACAGATCAAACACATGTTATCCATCTTCGGATTACTTTACTGCCAATTGTGTTATATGGACCAGATGCAAAAACAGATAGCTTACTGGTCAGGAGAAAAAATATTATACCCCATTTTGTTTCGCTTTTTGTTTTCTTTTTTTTTTTTAATATAATTTAAATAATGAACAAAATCCAAGAAAGCAAAGACTGGATGTCTGAATTGTTCCATTTTTAGATGATTTTATTAAGATAGGTACATTCAGTTCTCAGTATTACAGATCATCAAGTTCTAAATGTTTTCCTAGACATTTTGATAATTGTCAATAGTCTTTAATGGTTGGGGTTTTTTGGTTGGTACAGGCATGTCATGTAACATACATAAGGGAAGTGGCATGGATCTCAGCACCTGGGGACATGGCTCTGTGGTGAGCTAGAGAACACATACTGCCCTCTGTAGACCTGTAGTTTTTTCCCACCAGAGTTATGCCCTCTTCCAATTTTTCAGAGGGGCCAGTATTCTGGATTTTTTTTTTAATGTGACTTCTCCAAATTTAAATCTTGGCTCAAACTTTTGAATTGTTCTGGAGGCCAAGCAAAGCATTTATGTCCTGCAGTCCACTAGTGTGAAACTTCCGTTGTACATTTTTTATATTCAAAGAACCCATTTATTTGTTTATCTGATATTTATTGATTATCTATACCAAGAATACTTCTTAGAAATTTTCTCCTAGATAAATAGATCTGAGATGAGTTTTAATTCTCTCTTTCAACTTTTATTTACATCAAAATTTGACCGAATGTTTGGTTAATTCTAAGGATGTGTTCATCTTTGCGTTCACATAATATAAATGCTAAAATGTTAATTTAGTAATAGTCTATTTCTTTCTACAGTCTAAGAATGAATGAAAATTCATTTCCCAAAGTAGAAATTTGAGGTAATTCATGAAACGTGAACCCAGAAAATTATCTGAGGGAAAAGCCCAGTTTAGTTTTATAAACCGTAAATCTCATTATAGTTTCCTTATGGACCATTTTTATAGTTCTGTGACAACTACATAACAAATTCACAACTTAGAGGATTTTTTACGGTAACAAAGTTTGAAATACAACTCTTCAAAAACTGATTTACGTATCTAAACTTCTGTGAATTATAAGGTGAGCTAAACAGGCGATATAAATTTTCAAATCATCCTAGCAGTATAAATGAAAACAAAACTAAGTTTCAAATTTCTTTGCTGTTCTCTACGTTTCCTGCAGTGTTCTTCATAATTTAAGTTTTGTCCTTAGGGATTCATCACATTAATATATCATTTATGCAAGACTGTACACTTTAATAATAGAAACTACTTAGAGTTCCCAGAATAATCGCACTGTTTTAAACCATTTTGCCTTTGTAATGCCAGTCTTTCTGCTTAGAAATCTTTCCTCATAGCTTCTTGATCATATAACGTGATCTTTTCCATCCATCAATGCTGATTGGGCTTCCTCCCCTTACAGAACCTTCCCTACTCAATGTTTTTCTCCAAACAGAAGCAACTTCTTCTGCTTCTATATTGGTTTTGGTCACTGATATCCTGAACACATTTTTATTATTTAAATATTATGCTAGTGTTTATAAAACTATCTGATGGTATGGCAAGTTTATTTAGTCACTAACCTTTTATTTTTTTTTTAAAGATTTTATTTATTTATTTGACAGAGAGAGATCACAAGTAGGCAGAAAGGCAGGCAGAGAGGGAGGGGGAAGCAGGCTCCCTGCTGAGCAGAGAGCCCAATGCGGGGCTCCATCCCAGGACCCTGAGATCATGACCTGAGCCGAAGGCAGAGGCTTTAACCCACTAAGCCACCCAGGAGCCCTGTCACTAACCTTTTAATAAATACCTGTAGACGGTCTTTCACCTCCTTGGTTAAATTATTCTTAAGTATTTTATTACTTTTGGTGCAGTTGTAAAAGGGATTATTTTCTTAACTTCTTTCTGCTGCTTCATTATTAGTATATGGAAATGCAACAGATTTCTGTATGTTGTTTATTGTGTGACTTTACTAAATTCATTTATCAGTCCTAGCAGTTTTTTTGTGAAATCTTTAGGGTTTTATACATACATTATCATATCATCTGCAAAAAGTGAAAGTTTTACCTTTTCCTTACCAATCTGGATGCCTTTTACTCCTTTTTGTTGTCTGACTGCTGTGGCTTGGAATTCTTGGAAATAGGATGAATAAAAGTAGTGGGAGTAGACATCCTTCTCTTGTTCCTTACAGTAAGGGAAAAGCTGTTTTTCACCACTGTGTATGATGGCAGCTGTGGGTTTTTCATATATGGCCTTTATTGTGTTGAGGTATGCTCCCTCTAAAACTACATTGTTGAGGGTTCTTATCATGAATGTTGTTCTTTGTCCAATGCTTTTTTCGCATCTATTAAATAAGATTTTTGTCCTCTTAATGTAGCACATTGATTTACAAGTACTGAAAACCCTTGCAACCCAAGAATAAATCCCACTTGATCATGGTGAATTATTTTTTAATGTATTATTAGATTTAGTTTACTAAGATTTTGTTGAGGATTTTTGTATGTGGGTACATCAGAGATGATGGCCTGTAGTTCTCTTTAATTGTGGTGTCTTTATCTGGTTTTGGTATCAGGTAATGCTGGCCTCATTGAATGAATTTGGAATATTTCCTTCTTCTATTTTGTCAAATAGTTTCAGAAGAATAGGTC
>CM052810.1:152256487-152368403 GCA_028533885.1 Nasua narica
ATCCAAATTGGCAAAGAAGAAGTCAAACTCTCACTCTTTGCAGATGATATGATACTTTATGTGGAAAACCCAAAAGACTCCACTCCAAGACTGCTAGAACTCATATAGGAATTCAGTCAAGTGTCAGGATATAAAATTAATGCACAGAAATCAGTTGCATTCCTATACACCAACAGCAAAACAGAAGAAAGAGAAATTAAGGAGTCGATTCCATTTACAATTCCACCCAAAACCATAAGATACCTAGGAATACACCAAACCAAAGAGGCAAAGAATCTGTACTCAGAAAACTACAAAGTGCTCATGAAAGAAATTGAGGAAAACACAAAGAAATGGAAAAACGTTCCATGTTCATGGATTGGAAGAACAAATATTGTGAAAATGTCTGTGCTACCTAAAGCAATCTATACATTTAATGCAATCCCTATCAAAATACTATCAATTTATTTCAAAGAAATAGAACAAACAATCCTAAAATTTATATGGAACCAGAAAAGACCACGAATAGCCAAAGGAATGTTGAAAAAGAAAACCAAAGTCAGTGGCATCACAATTCCGGACTTCAAGCTCTATTACAAAACTGTAATCATCAAGACAGTGTGGTACTGGCACAAAAACAGACACACAGATCAATGGAACAGAATAGAGAGCCGAGAAATGAAACCTCAACTCTATGGTCAACTAATCTTTGACAAAGCAGGAAAGCATACTCAATAGAAAAAAGACAGTCTCTTCAACAAATGGTGTTGGGAAAACTGGACAGCCACATGCAAAAGAATGCAACTAGACCATTTCCTTACACTGCACCTAAAAATAGACTCAAAATGGATCAAAGACCTCAATGTGAGACAAGACTCGATCAAAATCCTCGAGAACTCAGGCAACAACCTCTTCGACCTCAGCCACAGCAACTTCTTCCTACAAACATCTCCAAAGGCAAGGGAAGCAAGGGAAAAAATGAACCACTGGGAATTCATCAAGATCAAAAGCTTTCGCATAGCAAAGGAAACTGTCAACAAAACCAAAAGACAACTGACAGAATGGGAGAAGATATTCGCAAATGACATATCAGATAAAGGGTTAGTATCCAAAATCTATAAAGAACTTCTCAAACTCAACACCCAAAGAACAAATAATCCAATCAAGAAACGGGCAGAAGATATGAACAGACATTTCAGTAAAGAGTACATCCAAATGGCCAACAGACACATGAAAAAATGCTCAACATCACTCGGCATCAGAGAAATACAAATCAAAACCACGGTGAGATACCACCTCACACCAGTCAGAATGGCTAAAATTAGCAAGTCAGGGAACAACAGATGTTGGCGAGGATGCAGAGAAAGGGGAACCCTCCTATACTGCTAGTGGGAATGCAAGCTGGTACAACCACTCTGGAAAACTGTATGGAGGTTCCTCAAAAGGTTGAAAATAGAGCTACCCTATGACCCAGCAATCACAGTACTGGGTATTTACCCTCAAGATACAAATGTAGTGATCCGAAGGGTCACATGCACCTGAATGTTTATAACAGCAATGTCCACAATAGCCAAACTCTGGAAAGAACCTAGATGTCCATCTACAGATGAATGGATAAAGAGTGGTATATATATATACAATGGAATACTATGCAGCCATCCAGAGAAACAAAATCTTGCCATTTGCAACGACGTGGATGGAACTAGAGGGTATTATGCTAAGCGAAATAAGTCAGTCAGAGAAAGACAAGTATCACATGATTGCTTTGATATGAAGAATTTGAGAGGCAGGGCAGGGGGTTATGGGACCATAATCTTCCAAGACTGAAACAGAAATAAGTTGACAACCTGAATAGACCAATATCTAGTAACGAGATTGAAGCAGTGATCAAAAACCTCCCAAAAAACAAGAGTTCAGGACCTGACGGATTCCCTGGGGAATTCTACCAAACATTCAAGGAAGAGAAATGGGGAAGAGAAATCAAACAAGATGGGATGGGGAAGGAGACAAACCATAAGAGACTCCTAAACTCATGAAACAAACTAAGGGTTGCTGGGAGTTGGGGGTGGGTAGGATTATGGTCATAGGGGAGGGTATGTGCTATGGCAAATGCTGTGAAATGTGTAAGCCTGATGATTCACAGACATGTACCCTGGGGCAAATAATACATTATATGTTAATAAAAAATTTAAAAAAAAAAAGATGAACTTAAACAATTCATAGAGACCAATGAGAATGAAGACGCACTGATCCAAAACCTATGGGACACGGTAAAGGCAGTCCTAAGGGGGAAATACATAGCCATCCAAGCCTCACTCAAAAATATTGAAAATTCTCGAATACACCAGCCCTCTTTACACTTTAAAGAACTGGAAAATCAACAACAAATTAAGCCAACCCTATGCACAAGAAGGGGAATAATCAAGATTAGAGCAGAGATCAACAAGTTAGAAACTAGAGAAACAGTAGAACACATCAATGAATCCAGAAGTTTGGTTTTTTTGAAAGAATGAATAAGATCGATAAGCCACTGGCCAAACTCATCCAAAAGAAAAGATAGAAAACCTTAATTAATAAAATTAAGGATGAAAGGAGAGAGATTACGACTAATCCAAAGGAAATAGAAACAATCATCAAAAACTTATTATCAACAGCTATGTGTCAATAAGTTAAACAACCTAGAAGAAATGGATGCATTCCTGGAAAACCATAATCTTCCAAGACTGAAACAGAAAGAAGTTGACAACCTGAATAGACCAATATCTAGTAATGAGATTGAAGCAGTGATCAAAAACCTCCCAAAAAACAAGAGTTCAGGACCCGACAGATTCCCTGGGAATTCTACCAAACATTCAAGGAAGAAATAATACATATTCTCCTGAAACTGTTTAAAAAATAGAAACAGAAGGAAAACTTCCAGATTCTTTCTATGAAGCCAGCATTACCCTGATCCCCAAACCAGGCAAAGACCCCATCAAAAAGTAGAATTTCAGACCAATATCCCTGATGAATATGGATGCCAAGATTCTCAACAAGATCCTAGCTAATAGGATCCAACGGCACATTAAAAAGATTATTCATCATGACCAGGTGGGATTAATCCCTGGGATGCAAGGGTGGTTCAACATTTGCAAATCAATCAATGTGACAGAACATCAATAAGAGAAGAGAGAAGAACCACATGGTCCTCTCAATCGATGCAGAAAAAGCATTTGACAAAATTCAGCATCCGTTCTTGATTAAAACTCTTCAAAGTATAGGGATAGAAGAAACATTCCTCAACATCATAAAGTATATGAAAAGCCCACAGCAAATATCATTCTCAACGGGGAAAAGCTGACAGCCTTCTCTTTGAGATCAGGAACATGACAAGAATGCCCGCTCTCACCACTCTTGTTCAACACAGTGCTAGAAGTCCTAGCAACAGCAATCAGACAACAAAAAGAAATAAAAGGTACTCAAATTGGCAATGAAGAAGTCAAACTCTCTCTCTTCGCAGATGACATGATACTTTATACGGAAAACCCAAAAGACTCCACCCCCAAACTACTAGAACTCCTACAGCAATTCAGTAATGTGTCAGGATACAAAATCAATGCACAAAAATCAGTTGCTTTCCTATACACTAACAATGAAAATATGGAAAGGGAAATTGGAAAATCGATCCCATTTACTGTAGCACCAAGAACCATAAGATACCTGGGAATAAACCTAACCAAAGAGGTAAAGGATCTGTACTTGAGGAACTACAGAATGCTCATGAAAGAAATTGAAGAAGACACAAAAAGGTGGAAAAGCATTCCATGCTCATGGATCGGAAGACTAAACATTGTTAAAATGTCTATACTGCCCAGAGCAATCTATACTTTCAATGCCATCCCTATTAAATTCCACCAGTTTTTTTCAAAGGGCTGGAACAAGCAATCCTAAAATTTATATGGAACCAGAAAAGACCCCGAATTGCTAAGGACATGGTGAAAACGAAAAACGAAGCTGAGGGCATCACATTACCTGATTTCAAGCTTTACTACAAAGCGGTGATCACCAAGACAGCATGCTACTGGCACAAAAACAGACCCATAGACCAGTGGACACAAGACCAGATATGGACCCGCAACTCTATGGTCAAATAATCTTTGACAAAATAGGAAAAAAATATCCAGTGGAAGAAAGACAGTCTCTTCAATAAATGGTGCTGGGAGGGACGCCTGGGTGGCGCAGTTGGTTGGGCGACTGCCTTTGGCTCAGGTCATGATCCCGGCATCTTGGGATCGAGTCCCGCATCGGGCTCCTTGCTCCGCGGGGAGCCTGCTCCTCTCTCTGCTTCTGCCTGCCTCTCTGCCTGCTTGTGTTCTCTCTCTGTTAAATGAATAAATAAAATCTTTAAAAAAAAAAATAAAAAAAAAATAAATGGTGCTGGGAAAATTGGACAGCTATATATAGAAGAATGAAACTTGACCATTCTCTTACACCATACATGAAGACAAACTGGAAATGGATAAAAGATCTCAATGTGAGGCAGGAATCTATCAAAACCCTAGAGAAGAACATAGTGAGTAACATCAGCCTTTGACATAAGCTACAGCAACTTCTTTCAGGACATGTCTCCAACGGCAAAGTAAACAAAAGTGAAAATGAACTTTTGGGACTTCATCAAGATAAAAAGCTTCCTCGCAGCAAAGGAAATAGTCAACAAAACAAACAGGCAACCCACAGAATGGGAGAAGATATTCGCAAATGACACTACAGACAAAGGTCTGATATTTAAGATCTATAAAGAACTCCTCAAACTCAACACTCACAAAACAGATAATCACGTCAAAAAATGGGCAGAAGACATGAACAGACCCTTCTCCAAAGAAGACATACAAATGGCTAACAGACACATGAAAAAATGTTCATCATCTTTAGCCATCAGGGAGATTCAAATCAAAACCACACTGAGATACCACTTTACACCAGTTAGAAAGGCCAAAAGCAATAAGACAGTAAACAACAAATGTTGGAGAGGATGTGGAGAAAGGGGAACCCTCTTATACTGTTAGTGGGAATGCAAGTTGGTGCAGCCACTTTGGAAAACAGTGTGTAGATTCCTCAAGAAATTAAAAATACAGCTACCCTATGACCCTATAATTACACTCCTGGGTATTTACCCCAAAGAAGCAGATGCAGTACAAAGAAGGGACACATATACCCCAATGTTCATAGAGTAGCAATGGCCACAATTGCCAAACTGTGGAAAGAAACAAAATGCCCTTCAACAGATGAATGGATAAAGAAGATATGGTCCGTATATACAATGGAATATTATGCCTCCATCAGAAAGGATGAATATCCAACTTTTGTATCAACATGGACAGGACTGGAAGAGATTATGTGGAGTGAAATAAGGAGAGAAAGTCAATTATCTTATGGTCTCACGTGTGGAGCATAAGGAGAAACATGGAGGGCATTGTGAAAAGGAAAGGAAGGATGAATTGGGGGAAATTGGAGGGGGTGATGAACCATGAGAGACTGTGGACTCTGAGCAACAAACTGAGGGTTTTCGAGGGGGGGTTTGGAGGAGTTTGGGTAAGCCTGGTGGTAGGTTTGAGGAGTGCACTTATTGCATGGAGCACTGGGTGTGGTGCATGAACAATTAATCTTGTAATACTGAAAAACATATTTGGGAAAAAAAAGGGAAATTAGGTTAGCTAGAGCCATAACTCTGGCTATTATTAAGAGAAGTCTAAAACAAAAATAACTGATGGTATGGGTTATTTTTTTACTTACCTTATAAACTGTTCCAAAAGCACCTGAGCCAAGTACTTTCACTCTTTTGAGCTCAGTTTCTTTCAAAATACGAAGTTGAGCTTGATTGGGTGCCGTACCACTGGGAGTTAAGGGTTCTACCAACTACAAAACAAAAAGAATACAGGTTCTATGACTTTCATTTCCAGTCAATGCATCTCCCTCTTCCTCTGCCTGCTTCTCTTTCTCATACATACAAAAAAACATACAAGCATACTTTCCTTGATAAACAATATTTTTGTTGTATGGATCACTCACTATTCCCTCAGAGTCTATACTTTCACTTCTTATACTTTTTGTCTGGGTGAACACAAGTATAAAATGTGCCTACCCTAAGGCATACTAAGCTAGAAGATTCTCCTCCCCCCAGTCTTAAAGAAATTTAAGCTAATTAGGGACTCTTAATCCTACTTTTTGAAGCCCTTCCAGTTTTGGTATCTCCCGCAAAGTCTCAGATCTTAGTTATGTCCATGTACTCTATCAGAGTTTTCTTTCTTGTTTTAGGAGACTCAATACATAGAAAAATAAAATCTAACTAGGAAGCCAGGACAAATGTGTCAGAAGAGAACAAAGTAAGTTAGCACAATGCTAATACCCCAGGACAGTGCTTCTAAAACTTTCATGTACATTTGAATTACCTTGTTAAAATGCAGATTCTAGTTCAATAACTCTAAGGCTGGGGCTGAAATTTGCATTTTTGCTGAACTCCACGTGAATTCTATGTATGATGATGGTCCTGTTAGGACCTGTTTAGCTTAAGTGATTCCATCTTGTCTAAGCAGCCATTCTGTTGTGAACACAAGCTGACGTTGCCCTAAGGAAACAAAGTCAGCTTGGAGGGACTTACTTAGAAAGATAAGTCCAGGACACCAATGGAATGTGGTCTGCTGGCTCCTGATGACAGTCCCCCAGAAGAACAAGGTCGAGTCAGGCCAGGTGGCAGTGTCCAATCAGTAAAGGACACATATGCCACCTCCCTCAACCCCACTGCTCCTGAAGTCAGGTCAGGTGGAGATGTCCAAGCAGTAAAGAACACATATGTAACCACTCCCCCCTCCCCCGACCCCACTGCTTCTGACCAATAAGGATAAGCTCACAGTGGGTTTGTGGTTTTGCCCTGTAAAAGATGGCCTGTAAGATTAGGGGGGGTCGCTCTCTGCATAGAGACGACCCTGACCAGCCAGTGTGATTCTCGATGCTTGGGGCAAAATAAAGCTCTGCTTGACCTTCGCTTTGTATCAGTCTTGTTCCTTTGATCACGGACCCTAACAGTCCTTGAACACATTTTCAGCAGCAAGGCCCTAGAGTACTTTACAGATCAAATATTCTAAAATTCTACAAAATAATTCTAGATCCTAAGTGAATGCTATGGTATGCACAGAGATAAATAGCCACCAGTGAGAAAGTTTCACTAATTTTGGCTTCCTGAAAGAGGCACACTTTAGAATTGGTCTTGAGGGGCGCCTGGGTGGTTCAGTATGTTGAGCCTCCGACTCTTGGTTTCAGCTCAGGTCGGATCTCTGGGTTCTGAGATGGAGCCCGGTGCTTGGCTCTGCATTCAGTGTGGTTTCCTTGGGATTTGTTCTCTCCCTTTCCCTCTACCCCTGCCCCTGCTTGTGTGCACTCTCTCTCGAAAATAAATTCATACATACGTGCCATCTTTAAAATAAAAAAATAATAAACAAACAAACAAATAAATAAAATTGGTCTTGAGATAATAAAAATGGATTGACATGGAGGAGGTTATTACCATTGTGAAGAACAGTTTGGACACAGCATTAGGAAGAAGGAGGAAGACATAAAACAATACAATAGGGGGTGGGAGAGGTCTGAAGGATGAGATTAGGGTGGGAAATACAAGATCATAAAGTGGGCTGGGTGTGGCCAAACCCTGAATTAAATTCAGGTAATTTTAGATAAATAAAGGAATTAAACTTCAAACTCAGATAAATAGCTTGTTCTCTCTCACATAAGGAAATAATTAAAGACAACTCCTATTCAAATGGTCCTCAAAACCATCACAGTATTTCTCAGTGTCTGTTTATAATGCTAAGTGCACCATGACCCTGTGTCTTGGTTATTATTATGCTTCTGTGAACATTGTGGTCTACTTAAGTAGCTGAACAGAATCTTGAGTATAGTTAAGTGTAGCAATAGCAAGAATACGGAGATGATAACAATGATCAATAAATTTGGGCTCTTATCTAAAAGTTTGACAACAAAGATGCTTCTATTTTTTTCAAATTTACTTTTAAAAATGCATATAAAGTCACATAAAATAAATCCCAGAAAGAATTACAAAATCCTTTGTAAAACTGGAAAAAGAATCTCCATCAGAAAATCTTTCACTTGAATCCAGTTCTGCAGTGCAGAATTTGTTTGTAGATTTTGATACACACAATGTATATATACAATCAGGAACTTTAATAAATTATTTTTTTAATTTTTTTATTAACATATAATGTATTATTTACCCCAGGGTACAGGTCTGTGATTCATCAGACTTACACATTTCACAGCATTTGCCATAGCACATACCCTCCCCAATGTCCATATCCCTACCCGCCCCCCCACCTCCCAGCAACCCTTAGTTTGTTTCGTGAGTTAGGAGTCTCTTATGGTTTGTCTCCTTCCCCATCCCATCTTGTTTCATTTCTCTTCCCCACCCCCCCATAACCCCCTGCCCTGCCTCTCAAATTCTTCATATCAGAGCAATCATGTGATAATTGTCTTTCTCTGACTGACTTATTTCGCTTAGCATAATACCCTCTAGTTCCATTATTTTTTAATCACATAAAAACATATAAAAATCATATGTAAGATTGGGGACTAGATGTCAGCACTTTGAGCTATATATATTTAAAATAAACTCTTTGGCATATAATATGCCATAAGTCCGTATTTTGAAAACTTCACAATTCTACCTGCAGATTAAGTCTTCTGCAATTTTCTTAGATCTCACTTAAAAATTTATACAAACACATTTTTCCAGGAATTTGAGAATGATACCTTTAACAGAAGCATTGCTTCATTTTGCAAGCCAGTATGGCAGAAAGAGCGTCAAGTTTAAAATCCTAGGTTTGTACACTAGTACTGCCACTTTCAGGCTGAGAAAGCAATTTATCCCTCCCAACCCCTTATTTCACACCTGTGAAATAGGTACAGCAGTAATTACCAAAGAAGATTGTCAAAGGACGAAATGGGATGTAACATAGCTGGAAAAATTTGGAATATTGCCTGCCATCCTGTAGGCACTGAATCTGTCACTCTTCAAGGGACAGGATCACGTCTCGTTAATGCCTTCTAATCACCGTATCTATCAAAGCATCAAGCTTGCAGTGCATCTTGTAAGTGTATGTTGAAAAAAACTCATATTTTCTACTTTTATGCATATAACAGAAGACAGACAATCTGGAGCAATATGATTTTGGAGAAGCATATTAACTCTAAGTACTTCCAACAATATATCATGCTTTAACAAGTTTTTCACATCTGAGACAGATTTCTAGCTTTAGTATTTAAGGATTTGAGTTGATTCTCTTAAGAATTCCTCTTCTTTTTAGATGATAGAAAATCATAGTTATTTACTTTTACTGAGAGAAAGATGGGAATTCTACAATTATCTAATTTAGTGCTAAGCAATAACTTTTTATAAAAAACAGTCTGCTTCTAAAACCAATCAGTATGTGTTTATTTAGTAATGAAATGTCAGTTTGAAGGGCATTCCTAGAAAGCACCATATTAAAAAAGAAAACAAACAAAACAATTATTTTTATAGCAATGGGACTTTCCTGCATGTGGTTAAGGGATAGAATTCCTTTCCTATTTATTCAATCACCTAAATATCCACTGCTGTTCCAAGCCTTCAGTTCCTCTCCAACTCTAATTCACTTCACTTCTTAGAATTTTCTCCATGACTGCCCCAAGCTGGCCATAAGGGAGAATTCTGCTTCCAGCATCCTAGCTAAACTGAAAATATGCTCAGAACATGTGTTGTGTCCAAACCTGTATTCACATGTGCAAGATTGAAAATGATCAAGTTGATCTTTTGTAAACATCCCGCTCAAGTAAAAATTACTATTGTTTTTTTCATGTATATAACTGACTACGTGTCTTATGCTTGAACATCTCTATTGATAAAACAACCCATTCTAATTTCAGACAACTATAATTCTTAGACATTCTTTCCTGCATATAACTAAAGTAGTATGCTAGAGAACTCAGGGTGGCAATAAGAGAAATTATAATAATTTGTGGGTAATTTACATATCCACAATAACTAACATGCATAACATTAAATGCTTCCCATAAATCGTGTGGTAAGGTCTGTGTGATTACAATAGGAAGCTCTATCCTGTAAGCTCAGCTTTTCACTGTTGGTATAATGGGACCAGTGGATGCCAATTTAATGACCTTAATTAAAGTATAAATTGCTTGCCTATCTGGCTTTATTTTGAATCAGAAAAATTCTTTCTAACAGTTTTCTAGTTCTGCTGTTGAGATATCTTCTACCTAGATGTTTTCTAGTTATGCTACTGTAATATCTTAGAACTCTAGTGGAATTCCACCTCCAAAAGAAACAGATAAGTCTTTTCAATAAGATCTGTCATTCATCAGATAATCTCCTTGACCCCTGCCATTTGTCCTCTTTAGGGCATCAATCTGCCTTGACTACTTTTCCTATATAGTCTGATTTTTCATCAGCTCTGTATAACATACTATGAACTATAAACCCTTAGCAGGAAATTGAACAGTTTTCAGTTGGATTAAAAAATGGAGTATCATCTAAATCTTCTAAACCTAATGAACATCCCTAAACACAGGGAGAACAAATAAACACCACACCTCTGTTTCCAGAAATCTTCTTAAGGCTCTTTTCTTTTTGATGCTCTTCCTTCTAACATAAACTGCAAATGTTAGACCCACGATGACCAGGATGAAGAGCCCGCCGATGACTCCCGCTGCGATTAGTGGAGTTCTGCCCACCAGAAGGAAAAAGGAGGGGAAAAAAAAAGAAAGAAAGAAAGTAAGAGGAGAGACAAGATGGAGGGAGAAAAAGAGCAATTGTGTAATAAATATATTATCCACATATTACTAGTCTAGTCAGTTAGAAGAAATACAAATAAAAAATACATTAGAGCTGTCACAAAATTTTGGCGGGAATAAAAACTAGTCCCACTTTTTGTTTTGCTTTGTTTTTTATGTAATAAACCATGCACATACAAATATCTTTGGAGATGAGCGGCCACAGCATGCCATTCAACAACAACAACAACAACCACCACAACAAAATAACACTTGGTAATAGAATGAAGAACACGTGCCAAAATGTTGATATATAAGCATTTTAAATTATTCTTATTTCGCTTTTCTGTAAATAAATGGAAATGTATTTTAATAATATTATTGTGGTATATAATATTATTTTCAACATTTTCTCTAAAGTAGGCTTTCTCAACAGTGGCACTATTGACATTTTGGGCTGGATACTTGTTCGCTGTTGGGGACTGTCTTATGCATTTTGGGGTGTTTATCAACATCTTTGCCCTCCACTAGATGCCAGTAGCACCCCATCCTCTAGTCATGACAATTTGTCTAGATACTGTCAAATGTCTGCCAAAATCACTCCCAACACCCCACCCCCCGCCTTGAGAACTACTGCTTTAAAGCAAAAATACATGGTCTGGAGATATATGAACCTCACAACTCTGGAGCGTGAAGGTACCGGTTAAGAGACAAAACTACTGTTTCAAACTCTGGCAAGGCAACTCTGCTGGGCTAAAGGGCAAGAAAAAGATAAAGAATTTGGTCTGACAGGTTTTCAGAGTTATAATGACAGGAATAATTGTAATTATCAAAAGTGTGCTTAAGCATCATATACCCATAAAAGAGGTATACACACTAAGTATTGCATTAAAAGGGGGTTAGAAGAGATTCACTAGAGATTTATATTCTTAAAGTGCTTCTCTAATACATTGTTAGCTAATATATACTTTTGAAACTAATCACTTATTATCTTCTAAGATAATTTTTTTCCTTGCTTGAGAAGTAATATTTATGGTCTTAATCTTGTTCTAGAGTAGAGTAGTATCTATGAGCTTTCTGTGGTCAGAGCCTTGAAGTATATTAATTTTAAATGTCATAGAAAATAGCCCAGAGTAAAACAAATAGGTGTTACCTGATACATATTTGACCATGAAGCCATGACAGGTATGGAAACTAAAAAAGAACTTCCTGAATGTCCATGCTTTCCATAGTAAAATATTTTATACCTTATATGTCTTATATATCTATCTGCAGAAGAATTTACTCTGTATAGCTACATTCTTTTAGAAAAAAAAAATTACTCGGTTTTGCAAAATAAACTTTTGCTCAAAGACACATCAGAAATAATGATAGTGGATGATCCTAAATAAAATTTTTAAATTTTAAAGAGCTCTTGAAAAAAATCTGTGTCACTTCTGTAAGTGAAGCCATGTCTTTTAAAGATTATGACTCTTATATTGCCATATAAAACTACAGAAAAATCTTAAGAAGTATTTCATCCTAAAGGTTGTTTCCTGACAGCTGAAAGTACTATAGCATACTGGAATGTTGCTATAATTCAAATAGATTTTCCTAAATGGAATTTTATAAAGATATAAAAATCTATGCTGAGAAAATTAAACTGTAGCATGGACACAAACTCATCATTGTGATGTGTGTCGGTGTGTGTAAGATCATATTTTTGAGCATGGCAGTTAAATATATATTTCAAAAAATATTTTAAGTTTTCAGTACAAGGTATAATTTCCAATTTAAGTGCCTAACGTATCCCTGAGAAAGCCATTACTACACAAAGAGTTGTATTTTTTTCTTCAGCCCAATATTTTTATTGCAAAGGATTTATATATGACTGAGAACAGTGCCCAACACTGTTAATTGTAGATCTGAACTAAACTCTAAACTTCCTCACTCATCTATTTTGCAAAAGAATAAGTGGCATGAATTTATGAAAATGTATGTCAATGTCACTGTAAATTAACAGAAAATGCTCTATTTTATTTTTGTTTATTTTCCATTTTAAGAAGAATCATTTCTAATAGAACAAAATAAGATCTCTGCCTCCATTCTTTCCATTTAATTGGGGTGGCTATCAATTGTCATGTCATTACTATTTAGTTAGGTCATAGCAATGCACATAAAACACTAAAAAACTCAATAGCCAGTAATTTCTATGTTTTTCTAGTTAGCATTTACATTCAACATTTTCCCATAGCAGTTCCTTGGTTGATTTGCATTTCTTCACCATTTTTCTTCTCTTACCTCTCTGTAGGAGTGATAAAGGCACAAACAATCTGAAGAAGGAAAGAACCAGAGTTTCTACATCTAAAAATTGTACACAAGTGTTTTGTTGGACTTTTTAAGTGGTCAAATTCTTCATATTTCAGTAGAATTTATTCTTGAAAAATAAATCATGAACCATAAGAAAACAACCAGTCAAATTGAGAAGGGGGAATATTCCAAAAGATAACTTGTATGTTCTCTTTAATAAGTGAACACAAAAAATAAGGTACTGGTTTTGATTAAGAAGACTTACTAGTCCTAACAACAAAGTGTAAAATGAAATTCTGGACTGGACCATTTATATAGACATTTTTCAGGTGACTTGAAAAGTGTGATTATGGACTAGGTAGTAGATGAGATAAAAATGTACTGCCATGGAAAGATGCAGGCTAGAAATTTAAAAGATTGGGTTAGAAATAGTAGAAGCTCAGTGACAGAAAAATCCATACATGCATATATGTATGTGCATAAGAATATCTAGAATATACAATAAGACAAAAAATAGTACTTGTCTTTGGATGGTATGACTATAGTGCTCATATTTTTGTATTTTTACTAATGGGCATTTTCTAATTTTATACAATGTATTTATATTTCTTTTGAAATAAAAGTTGGTTAAATTTAAGAAAAACAAAGAAAAATAAATCACTGTCTAAAAGTTTAGCCTCATAATAATGGCCTTGTTTTCTTTTTTTTCCTCGACTGTTTACTTTGTATTTTTTCAGTTAATTCATTTGGCTATCCCCTATCCACTTTACAATGTAACTACTTCTGTAGATATTTTCTATTAATTGTAGTTTAATGCATCTGAGACATTTACCACTCACTATTCTATGTACAATTAACACTTTGCTTCATAAAACCAACCTAATCTGGAAAGTTAATACTACTTACACATTTCCCACTTTCCACAATTTTGATGATACCTAGATATTTGTAGGTGTAGGAAAGATGTCCATTTTTTCCTGAGAGTAATGCTTCAATCTTTATGAGGACCCTTTAGTTAAAGAGGAGATAGCTACTTAAGTTGCTTTTTAAAAACTGCTGCATATCCTTCCTAGGTATAATGTTGGCTATTGACAACTAAGCTATATTTCTGAAACAGTGTTTCTTTTTACAGGTGAATCAGAATAACCTCTAAAAAGGCTGACATATGACACTGTTTACAAGATCATAAGGTTCAAAGGCTAAGGGACCTGGAACACTCTTGCTATTCCTTATCTGTTACAGGAGTATTGTTTGTTTGTTGTCATTTGCCAATATATTAAAAAGGGATGGGACCTCTAAGCGGCATTTCAAGTGCCAATTCCAAGCTTAAATTAAAAGGATGTAATCAACTGATAATTTACCTTATTCTGTGATTTGAAGATACTATAATGAAACAGATATTCTCCCACTATTCATAAAGACTAATATAATAAAGATTCTGAATTACAAATGAACTTAACTCATTTATTTAAAAACATATAATTTAGTTTTCATAATTTCATTTAGAAGTTCAGAGACAACATAATGTATTATAGGCTATTGCCTTGAATCCAATTATCTGTCTTAAACAGTTATCTGTAAAAGAATAGTGTCTCCCAAAACTATATTACTCATATAATAAGATATATTTTAACATTTATTGCTATATTTGAACCATGCTATTCCTCACTGGAGAATAAAAAATGTGAGAGAATACATGAAACCTGATTTTATAAACATTCAAATATTTTCCTTCATTGATCTGTTTCTTTCCGGATCAGGTCAGAAAAAAAAAATGTAGTAAAGTCAATATAATTTATGATTAAAACTCAGTGGCTCTAAAACTATTATACCATTTTCCATTAATGTCAAGGGCAGACTATCCTCTTAAAAACATACAGTGGTATTTTCTTTAAAATTGTAAACTTAGTTAATTTGGTATTTTGACTAATATAGTCATTGCAAAGAATGCTACATCTATAAGTTTTTTCATAGGTATATCACCAAATAAAAATTTTAATTTTAAAATATAGGTATATTTTTCTTTATTTCTTATTTCTTTTTTTTTAAGATTTTATTTATTTATTTGTCAGAGAGAGAGAGAGAGAGCACAAGCAGGCAGAGTGGCAGGCAGAGCCAGAGGGAGAAGTAGGCTCGCCGCTGAGCAAGGAGCCCCATGTGGGACTTGAGCCCAGGACCGTGGGATCAAGACCTGAGCTGAAGGCAGCTGCTTAACCAACTGAGCCACCCATGCGTCTCTCTTCTTTATTTTTCAAATACACAATAATTTTCAATACAAATAACAGAAACAACCTGAAGTCTTATGAAACATCAATGGCATAATTTGCAACCAGTGGTCTGACTTTAAATCACTGAGCTCCATTTTTGAAAACTTCTAAATTAAATTAAATAATATGGAGATGGGTCTCAGGATTTACTGGATTAGATTTAGAGTGGATTCACTGTTTATTTATGGGTACTAAAGGTTAAACAGAATTTTTTTTTTTAATTTAAATGGGAAGTAAAAACACAGAAAAACAACATGCTAGTCAGATAGTTTTAACAGGGCATTTTTGTGTAATAAACTTTAAGTAAAATGGTGAAATAGTACCTCTAACATTATTATTTTCTGTTTACCTGTCAAATTCTGCATGATTTTTCCTTAGAGTGGCATAATGCGCTGGAAGGAGGCTTTAGAGTCAGACCAATCTGCATTTTAATTATATGTGTCTGCCTCTAACTGTTGTGAATGTAGTTCTTCTATTAGATAACTCAACTTAAATACACACAAATACATTCTTCACTTAAGGTAATGCAAAATAAACACAGTAGGGAACTATCTATTCTTTTTTACATTTCTGAGCTCTGATGACTTT
Source organism: Nasua narica (assembly GCA_028533885.1). Lineage (NCBI taxonomy): Eukaryota > Metazoa > Chordata > Mammalia > Carnivora > Procyonidae > Nasua > Nasua narica. Next base: position 152,272,426 of record CM052810.1, read on the forward strand.
GCCTCTAGATCCGACCAAAGAAATAAAATTTAAAAATTAAATAAAATTTAAATAAAATATCCTTAAGCACTTATGAGTCATAGGCTTCACTTTGGCCAGGACAATCTATATTTATGCCAGTGTAAATATCAGTAGTACCCCACAGACTCTCAAAAACATACTCCATAGACTCTTGGGTGAGCAATAAATCAAATGTTTATCTTAACTTTAGTCCAATTTAGAGAAACTAGGACACCTCAGCTAACATATCTTTACATATAACAGCTAACAAGTCTTCATATATAACACACATCTAAATGTGTGTGCATGTTTATACTGTGCATGTATATAGTTACACACATTCATACAAGAGCCTATTAGTATTAACAGGTTTACTTACTAAGAAAGTAAATTGATCACTACCTGTAATAATTATGTATGTAACTTATATGGATGTTTCATAAATTAGGGTCAGATGTTATGATACTCTGTAATCTTACATTTTCTTTAAAAAATATACTTAGATAACATTGGCTATCATCCTGTACCCTGTCTTCCCTCTGAAAATCTTACAAAAGTGTGACTCTGCCATGAACCAGAGGTTAAATCTATCATCAGCAATGCACTACATGTTTCCTAGTTTGCTCTTGCTATAAGAAAAATATAGTTGATCAGAAATATGTTGACTCCTCAGGAAAAAAAGTTGATTCATTATTGAAAGAAAAATCTAAGAATCATTTGCCAACTACGATAAGGAACACAATTTTGGAAACGACATTTTCAGTATTTTATTAGTTAGGTAAGCAGCTTAAATATAGCAAAAGTTCTGCTCAATAAGGGGACATGAAATCTGACTGCCATTAGGTATGGGGCACCTTCCTGGCTCAGGCAGAAGAGGTACAACTCTTGATCTCAGGGGTCATAGGTCTGAGGCCTGCACTGGGCACAGAGATTATTTAAATAAAATTTAAAAAAAATAATATGAAGACTGCCATCAGCTATTCATGAGTTTTATAGTGCATATAGCATCACTAAAATCCCCTTCATTTTCAATAGGATATAATCTAAGACAAATGAAATATTAAAGACATTTTATTCTGATATAGAAAACATTCCTTTTTATAGAGGTAAATCAGAGACTTATTTGGTTCTATATACTACCCTTAAATTAAAAAAAATTGTTTGTCTCCCCCTCTGAACACTATATCAAAAACTAATGATGTACTATATGTTGGCTAACTGAACATAAAAGTAAATAAATAGACAATAAACCTTTTATTTTAATAATAGATTTATATTTTTAATTAAAATTTATTTTTACATACACTGTGTGTTTTCACTATAACTATGCAAAGTAGATCTTATAACCCCCATATACAATATAAAGAAACAGACTCTGAGAAAAGTTAAGACACCTAGATAAGGTCAAACCTAATAGTAATGCTAACATTTTACATCTTGGGATCTCAAGTCTATTAATTTTTCAGCTATAATATGTTGTCTCTCTTTCCAAATTTGACTTGTTAGACTTGGTTTATAAGGCAGATTAACAATTCATCACATTTTTCTTCAATACCTTTTTGAAAGTAGAGAATAGAAAATGCACATAAATTTATTTAGGGGTTCTAATAGACTCTTTGATTTTATATTTAGTTATATCTTACTATCGTAATTCTCACTGGACTATCATTTTATCTGCCTTGCTATGTTCATTATGGTTTCAGTTTATTAAATCCTTTATGTCTTTATTGAAATGGATAAGTGACCTTATTCTTTAATTAGCTTCATTTTATTTTCTTAATGAGAAAACAGATAGAGGATTGTTTTGGCTTATAAAAAACCTGGATTTCCCTTTAAAAAGGCAAAGACAAGCAGTATCCATTATTCTAGTTACAGTGCCTACTGCACTGAGAGTCTGTTCAGTCTTCCCCAAAGTGGTTCATACTTGAAACAAGAGACCTTGAAACACTAGGAAACACTGAAATTCCCCAGAAGACATTTTAAGTGTTACTGCCTAAGGCAAGGAGAACCACATTACCGTTTTTTTTTTTTTCTTCTCCTCCTGCAAACTGTGCTTATGATGACCCAGAATTCCACCTGCTCTATAAATACGACACATCTTTTCTTTTTGAGCAAATATAAGTGATCTGGTTCAGACTCTAAGGTAGACATCAGTTGACAGTTACAGTTTTTACTTGATGAGGCCTAGGGTATTACAGTATATCTCTACCCTTTGATTAGGATTCTGGATTCTTCTATTACGTCTTAAGTGTAACAAAAATGTAAGTGCTGAAGCAAATGAATCACGAAATACTCTCCCTCTTTCTTCCTAAGCAAATTTGACCTGTCTTCACGTGATAAGATATATTTTCCCAATATTTTTAAAATATGTGAATATTACAGATTATTCAATAGAATAGTATTATAGAGTATTTCAGTAGAGATGTTGCCATTAAAGCAATAAGTAAATATCCTTTGGATTCTTTGACCTCTAGGATTAGCCTCTGAGAAAAATTTCTAATAGTTTCATGTAATTTCTTACTTCTCTCTATTGGTGATTTTGTATCTATCGATGGGTTTTGTTTGCTTGTTTGTTACAATTTTTAAGATAGTATATATACTTGTAGATTTGATTTTGGGGACAGATATTTTTATGCTTAAAGACACCATTCTGAGGATATATATAATCCATTTATGAATTTCTCTTTTTTCAGCTTTATTGAAGTAAAATAGAAAAATACAAATTTCTACAAATAAAGAATTGAAAGGGAATTACTAGAAAGAATTTTTCTTTCAATAGGTTCTGTTGAGAATGTGGGTGAATTTCTGGCACTTAGATTTTTTTCATAGTTTATAACCATTACACAATATCAGTAATGTCGGTATTAGTATAGTACTTTTATGATCACTGTATAGGTAGTATATAGAAATGTGTTTAATGCCACAAACAAAATATTTTAATTTGTTTAAATGTTTAAAAACATTTAATTACAAAATACATTATCTACTAAGTATTCCATCCTAATACCTATTCATTACATAGATAAGGTAATCTGCAGAAATATGCCAAAGGATTAAAAATTGAGGGTAAAGCTTTTACAACTTCAGTTGTGTTTCCTATCAAAATTGTTTAACATGCTAAGGAATTTATTAGTTTTATAGTAGAGTAGATAATGGTACATAAACACAACCATAAAAAGGAAAGTGGGGGATGGTAGGCATGATTCTTTGTTCCCATATGTTAAGATTTTTCTTCACCTCAAAATCCCCATTCATTCTAAGTATTGTAACAGCAGATACCTGTGTTATTAACAGAGATTATATTCTATTGGTAAATTACCTCTATCTTTATCTATCAAAGCATTAGGCAGTACATTTGTGTCAGGTTTATTGGGCACAATTACATAATACAGATTAAAGCAGTCCATTTCTGGAGGATTCATAAACCAATTTTTTAAGTAATGATCTGACTTGTTCTTTTTATATACAATTTTGTACATAAAGCATCTTAAGAAAATTTAATATGCTTTCTAGACACCCCAATTCTTGCCTTAGATTAAAATTTTTTTAATTTAATTTAATTTAATTTAATTTTTTGACTAAAAACTTTTTAAAGAACACAAAGAGGAAGTAAGAAAATGTCTTTCTTAAGAATTATCACTCCTTTTAATTTAGATGAAATGTTTTCCACTTTTTTTTTGCCCTGCTGGACAGCCTTATTTCCTTTTGAGGAGACCTCCAAGTGTTGTCAGAGGAGTTGGCAGCCTTGATGAATTCTTAAGATTTGGATGAAATGAGATGGGGGGAGACTTTGAGAAGCAGGTACAATCACGGGGAAGATGTCAGGATTTGGGATATCCATGTAAAGTCATTGAAATTTCTTGCACAATTAAATAATAAAGCTACTTTTACTAGATGTTTTATGTGTGTATGTCAAATAATTCTACCAACATAATGGATTATGTGTGATGAATCTGAGGTAGGTTGAACAACTTGCCTAAGGTCAAAAGCATCCTAAGTGGATGGTCAGGATTTAAATCTTGGCATGGTTTGCTCCAAAGCTTGTTTATTTCCACTAACATATGGTTGCATGAGTATATTACATCAGTGGAACAGGAGAGAGAGTCCAGAGATAAATGCATGCATATATGATCCATTTATTTATAACAAAGGAGCCAAGTATATAAAATGGGGAAAAGACAGTCTTTTCAATAAATGACGTTGGAAAAACTGGAGATCCACATGCAAAAGAATGAAACTGGACCATTATCTTATACCACACACACAAAATAACTCAAAATGAATGAGAGACTTGAATTTAAGAGACTTGAAACCATAAAACTCCTAGAAAAAACAAAAATAGGTGGCAAACTCTTTGACATAAGTCTTGGCAATGATATTTTGGATTTGATGCCAAAAAAAGGCAATAAAAGCAAAAATCAACAAGTAGGTCTACATCAAGTAAAAAGCTTCTTAGCAAAGGAAACTGAAAAAAATGAAAAGGCAACTTACTGAATGAGAAAGATATTTACAAATTATCACTGATAATGAGTTAATATCTGAAATATATGAATAATACAACTCAATTTTAAAAATCCAATTAACAAATGGGCAGAGAATCTAAATACACGTTTTCCAAAAAAAAGATACAGAGGAGTCCAACAGGTACATGAAAAGATGTCCAACATTTTTAATCATTGGGGAAATGTCAATTTAAACCACAATGAGATATTATGTCATACCAGTTAGAATGACAATTGTCAAAAAGTCAAGAAATAATTGAAAAATATATCAAAAAAGATATCAAAAAATCAAGAAATGTTGACGAAAATGGAGAGAAAGGAAACCCTTTCTCCACTGTTGAGTGCACCATTGGTGGGAATGTAAACTGGGGCAGCCATTAAGGAAAACAGTATGAAGGTTCCTCAAAAGATTAAAAACTATATGATAAAGCAATTCCACCCCCAGATATTAATCTAAAGAAAATGAAAACATTAATTCAAAAAGATATATATACCCCCATGTTTACTGCAGCATTACCTATAATAACCAAGATATGGAAACAATGTAAGTGCCCTTCAATAGATGAATAAAGAAGATGTGATATATATATATATATCCCACATATCTATATTTATATCTATGTTTATATATATATACACACACACATATACATACAATGGAATAGTACTCAGCCATCAAAAAGAATGAAATCTTGCCATTTACAACAACTGGATGAGCCTTGAAAGAATTATGATAAGTGAACTAAATCAGACAGAAAAAAAATAAATACCATATGGTATCACTTATATGTGGAATCTAAAACAAAAACAAACAAACAACAATAAAAAATGAGATTATAGATGGTGTAGAAGATTGAGGGATGTTAAATGGGTAAAGTGTTAGGAGTCAAAAGTACAAATTTATAGTTATAAAATAAGTAAGTCATGGGGATGTAATACACAGCATGGTGACTATAGTTAATAATACTGTATTGTATATTTGAAAGTTGTTAAAAGAGTAAGTCTTTAAAGTTCTCATCACAAGAAGAACTCAAAACTATTCCAGAAGAGTAAATCTTATTCAACACTATCCCAACTCTACACTTTCCCAAAAGAATAAATCTTAAAAGTTCTCACAAGAAGAAAAAATTTAGTAACTATATATGGTAACTGATGTTAACTAGACTTATCACAATGATCATTTGGCAATAACACAAACACAGAAACATATTGTATCTTGGAAGATAATATAATGCTTTACCAATTCTATCTCAAAAAATGTCAAAAGAAATGTTTAGAAATAAACAATTTATAGAATTTTTCTCCTTTTAAATAAGAGTAATAGACATAAAAGGTAGTATTTTAGAATTTCATGTACTTGAAAAATAAAAAGACCACACACACACAAAATATGTTAGAAAGATTATTCTGGCAACAGGTTATAAGGTAGATAAGAGGGGAAAAGAAGTTTTCAATACTGGTTAGCTATTTTAATAGTCCTCTTCAGTGGCAATGAGTGGCAGACCAGGGATGTATATAGACAAGACAGAAAAGTATCACAGTAGTAGAAATGTTACAAAGTACAAAGTCAACAGTGATGAGAGACCACGGAGGGGTCACTTGGGTGATTGGAAGGCTGATGATGGCATTCATTCACACGGGAAAATCAGGAGAAAGACAACATTTGAAAGGGATAGTGTTGAGTTCTTCTGGATCTATGGACTTGAGGTGCTGAAGAATTTACAGGTGTATCGTCATCATTTAAATTTACTTTCAAATTTCTGTATCCACTTGTTTCCCCTGTAATTGCAGGACATATACCTGTGTTGATTTTATTAACATCTTTATCTTTTTAATTAAAGAAACTCACAGATAACATGATGTCATATCCTTTGGAGTTTTTCGGTACTTTATTTTTTCCCTGGGAATTCTAAACATGCAGAGAACAAAAAACATGATTCCTGAGAGCTTTTGTCTTTTCATTCTCCCCCTTCTCTTTTTCTTTTTGTTTCCCTGAGAGATTGTTATTTTATATGGTTTGATTTCTCTCATTAAGGTGGATTCTGCCATTTCAAAGTTTTTGTTCATATATTTTTACTGACCTTTTGAGACCAATCATTTGCAGACATCACAGTTTTAAAGTTTAATACATTTAAAAATCCTGTTCATACTATTGTACATGGAGTACCTTTACCTGAGTAACACAGGCTGGAGTCAGATGACTTCGTAACCCTATATGGATCCCCTTGTTACTCTTGAGCCCTGATGGGATCCCCTTTTTGGAGAATTTAAACTTTGGCATTAAAAATTAAAACTTAAAGAGTTCTTCAATTGAAAAAAGATAGTTAAACATATCTATTCTGAAAGAGGCCACTTCATATTTTTTTGTGTGTGATCTGGTAATTTTCATAGGAACAACCTTATTCTCCATATACAAAGTACTAAGTGCTAATAAATGGCCTCAATTTTATTGCCATCTCTGTGACACAATTCACTCCATTTTTCTATTGTATTTACAAAAGTATCTCTCCTTAGCACTATGTGTCTCTTTTATACCTTTCCCAGACTAAATGTGATTTCATTATTTGTAGTTATTCCTCTTGTGTTATTTTTTTGGAATTTCCCAGTAAATTATAAGTTCCATGGGGGTAAGAACCGTTATTTCTATTTTTTTATTGCTCTATACTTTAGAATAACATTCTCTAAAAACTTCTCAATAATTATCATTAAATTGATCAAATAGTAAATGAGATATTTAGGTAATAGTATGTTTAAGGCAGATGCAATTACTCTACTTGATGAGACTTTTCAGTATTTGGGGACGGTTGTGGAAATAAGGTTTTTTTTTAATTTTTCATTTGTTTTCTAAATAGTTACCTGTAATTGCACATTTCATTTATAATCTCTTGATTCTTGAACTGATTCCCATCACATTTTTATTCTCTACCTTTCCACTAAATCAGCTCTTGTCAAAGATACCAATGGTTTCCTTATTGTCAAATCAGAGTCATTTCTTAGACCTAATCTTCACCAATCACTTAGTAACATTTCATATGAGTGATTACGTTCCCTTTCTTAAAACACTTGAATTCCATCACACCACTTTTCTCTAGTCTTTCTTGATCTGGCCAATTCTTTTCATTCCTTTTTGTTGCTTTGTCCTTACCTCTCTGACCTCTAAATATAGAAGGGTCCCAGGATATAAAGACTGAATTTCTTCTCTTCTCCACTTACACATTTCCTTCCTAGAGATATCATCCATCGATTATCCTATGTAATAAGTAAATTTATATCTGCAGTCAAGACCTCTCTGAATTCAGGTACAGCTGACCTTTGAACAACTCAGAGGTTAGGGTCACTCACTCTGCACTGTGAAAAATCCACGTATAACTTTTGACTCCCCCAAAACTTACCTACTAACAGCCTCTTGTTGACCAGAAGCCTCACCAATAACATAAACAGTCAGTTAACACATATTTTGTGTTACATGTATTACATATTATATTCTGATGCTAAAGTAAGCTAGAGAAAATTGTTTAGAAAATCAGAAGGAAGAGAAAATACATTTACAGTACTGGACTATAAAAAAATCCACATATTAGTGGAACTGCAGAGTTCAAACCCATATTGTTCAAGGATCCACTGTTTATCCAATTATCTGCTTGATGTTTCTACTTAGATATCTAACTTCTCAGCTTTAGCAATTCCAAAATAAACTTTCATTTCAACACCCCTTTCCCCCCCAAAAAAAGTATTGTCTGCTTCTCCCTGATTCTTTCCTATTTTGGCAAGTGGAAATTTTATCTTTCCATCTTCCTCCATATTCCACATAATTCAGGCTAACAAAAAGTTTACAAACATATAATCAGATTCTTGCTCATTATTACGAGCTCATTATTATGAGCATTTCTTCTTTCCTTAGGTATAACCTATCGCTTCAAGGACAAATATTCATTATTTCTAACATATAACATTACTAATATATAACATTTACTTCTAACATATCCCATGGGATACACCGACTTCTAGTTTAATTTGCCTCATCCATGAGTTCTAGAATAAAGTTATACTTTTAAGGGTTTTTATTTATAAGAGTAGTGTAAAACTTGCAAATATTCAGAGCTTAAAGGTACAATAATGGCATTTATATTTTTAAAAGTACAAACATAAGCTTTTTAAGTGCTAGAACTGTGCCATAGTCATCTTTATACTTCTTTGGAGGCCAATTTATTGTCTCTTAAAAAGAAGCACTAAATAAATAACTGTTGCATGAATAAATAACTAAAAGAATGGTATACTTATATAAATATTTATATACATTTTTATGTTAAACAACTCTTAAAAGAACATAAATTTCCAACAGTTTCAGAGCTTCCTATATATTTTTAAACTTAAAAACATAATTGGAAAATATTTCTAATGAAAAGAAAATGGGAAGAGGTATTTATTTAATGCTCTTCTGAAGCTGATACATGTTTAATATTTACTTATTCTTGATTTCAAACTGTTGGCAAAATAGCATTTTCTCCAAAAAGTGGTAAAGCTAATCCTCAGACTAGTTTTTTATCTTGTTTGCCTGTTTTAGTTTAGTTCATCTCTCACCTCCCACCATACTGAATCAAAATCTCTGGTTGATTAACCCAACTGTCATTCTTCATCCCCTGCTCCCTAACACCTTTGAATCTAGTGACTTTTAAAAAACTAAAAAACTTTCCCATTCTCTCTGCACCTTGGTATGAATATATGACAAATTTCTGGCCAAGGGAGGAAAGCAAAATTTGACAAAATTTCTATCTCTATCTGAGATTTCTATCTCTAAAATCAAAATTTCTATCTCTATCTATTTCTATCTCTATCTGAGATAGAACAGGTACAGCTGATTGAACCTGTCCCTCCACTTCTGTCCTTGGATATAATGTTTAGAGCAGCAGCAGCCACATCTTGCTACTAAAACAAAGAAGAAAATGACCCTGATGCAACTGATCCGAGGAGCCAATGGCAACCAACATCCCCTTCACTTCTAGACTTCCGTATGTTAAAGAATAACATACAGAACTATTTGCTCAAACCACTAATGTCAGGTTTTATTTTACTAGTAGCCAATGAGGCTAACTGAAAAAGGAACCATGTCCAGATTTTCCATGTTTTCTTTCTTTTCTTCCACTGAACTGTCAAATTATCCCAAGATAATCAGATTTTTAAAAACAAAAGATGAAACAAATAGCCTTTCCCTTTCCAGATAACAGTTAAGAACCCCAGGCCTTCTATTATGTCTGTTTGGTCATCATAGTCTCTTAGTTATTTATTAGACTTTACCTACATCAGTCTTGAGTGAAGTTTTTTTTAAGGGGTGGGGGAATATCCTACACTTTTACAAGTAACACTAAGTAAAAGTTTGTAAAGCTTCCTCCAAAATGTAGTTTCTGAAATGTGTTGTAATGAACAGCACAGCATGTTCCCTGTCATCTGTTTTCAAGTGATGCTAAAGTTCAAAAGTGGTAAAATGTTTTCATAACTCACAAACCTCAAACTAATCTTATACAGGATGGTCAACAAAGAGAAGATGAAGAAAACAGAGTTCTTCATTAGCATTTAACTTGGCAAAACACTAATATCCAATTTCTCTAATTTCTGGGTCCATAGTAGATTGGAAGTAAGCCAAGGGGAAAAATGAGAGGGTGAGGTTGTTTCTGTCTATCTCTTTGAAAATACTCCACAGAAGACTTGGAGGAAAGACAAATCCTCTTTGCAAAAACTTTTGGTCATTGCACCCTGCTTTAATGTTTTGAGAATAAAATGGTTTGCTTTTGTAATCGAAGGGGAGTTCTGTTGTGACTGAGTTCACAAAAATGTGTTTTAAAGCATTTAATAACAATGTTTAGCAATATAACTCCTATTTAAACTTATATAAATGCCCAATCTCCAATTAGAACACATTTTAATTATGGAGAAATCAGCTTTTTTCTAAAGCCATTGCTTAGAAGATTTTATGATTTTTCAAATGTTCTGGATACAGATTTAGAGCCACCAGATTATATTATATATGTATTTTTATATATTATATATAAACAGATAATACATACATATTATATATATAATACACACATACACACACATATATATATACACACACAGATATACACACACATATACATATATATGTAAATCTAGGTCAATTCTAACAATAATGAAATAATATAATAGCAAAGCAATCTTACACTTACACTTTGCCTGAAACCATTTAATTTAAATGTAAAAGAAATCATTACTACTGGGGAAAACAAACAAATATAAATATCTACATGAACAAGATTCTCTTCCTAGCTAGAATATTAATTTTTTAATGTATTGTTTATTTCTCTATTATTTAATTATATATACTATTAACAGTAGCTCATATTTGATGGTGTTTATTTCTTTGAACATCTAGGAGAGGATATGTTGATATTTTTTGTTTTATAAATAGTTATTATGGAAATAATCTAAAAGTAGTATGGATTAGAAATATTATTCCTTTTAAATTTCCTGACTGATGCTTTTCTAAACCTTTCATGTTCTACCAACTAAACATCTTTATTTTTCCATCAGGAATATTACCTAAGCAAATGGCCTACCTCTACTTATAATCATGCCATCCAAGTTCATGCAAAATTTCAGGTTTTTTTAGGGCAAGAAGAGAGAACAAAAGATACCAGTAAATCGTCCCCAACTTCACTCTCTGGCACTGAGCTGGTTGTTGGAGAACACTATCATCTCTTCTTGAGAACATTTAGGGATCACTAAGTATATTAGTATTTTAGATACTGGCAAAACAATCAAAAACAAACAGAACAATCTAAAGAACACAATTATAAATTTAAGATGGTATGAAACAGGCACCTACTTGTAAAACCCATGCCAGTTATTCATTATTATCAAGTAATCATAGTAAGTAAAGAAGAGCAAGAACACAAGGGAGGGAGAAAGAAAGTAAGAGAGACAGAAAAAAGGGAGAAACCCTTTGAACAAATACAGTCTCAGTATTTTATAAAAAAGGTTTAAGCATTACTATGACTAAGTTATTGTTAGTTTTATTTATTAATTATTTCAAAACTATACAGGATCAATGTCATCCTACTAAATTGTTGAAATAGTAAATATATATATATATATCTGTCCATCTTGGATTACTTGAAACCAATTAGGAAATCAACAAACTTTGAAAGGAGGTTAAACTTTCTTATCTATCAAGTCCTCTCTATAACATGATTGATGGCACCATAAAGAAAACAATAAACTTAGAAGATATTTCTAAATCATGCAGTCCTTGGCAACTTTTGGGCAAAGATTTTCAGCCATACCTTAATGGAACTCATCTGATTTTAGATATGTATAAAAATGATATGGTATAAAATTATATATATATAAAATAAATATATGTAAACAAAATGAGACTGTAACTCAAATGTTTTCTAACTCAAATGTTTAGTTCTATAACTTTAATGTGCTGCCTATTTTGACTTTTTTAAACCCTGATTAGCACATTTGAGTGATAAAATTGAATATTTCCATATATTTTAGTTGATACCTAGCTAATTACACTTTTTATAATGAAAGATACACACACATATATGTTATTTCCTAATTTGTAAAAATCACAAAATTAGGAATAGCCTATCTTTGAATACAGGCTTGGCGGTAAATCAATGCTAGGGAAAATAATGCAACCATAAAAAGAAGGAGTTACAATTATTGATCTGGGAAGTTGCCCATACTATTTCATTTTGAGTCAAGTAATTTGCTGAGTAATGTGTGGATTCTGTTCCCATATCTGTTAACAAACAAAACCTTTATTTTTGTATACATGTATTGGTATATGGGTAAAGCTATAAGGATAAACATACATATATACACACATACATCTATATTTAATATGCTGAGAATGTGTTTTTTAATTTTAAACTGCATTTTAAAATGTATTAAAGATAATAATTAATCTTAAAGAAGAACAGGTAGAATAAAAAAAGAGAAAGAAATACCTAAATTACAGCTGGTGAGTTTTAACTAACAAGATGGTGAATTCTACCTTTACTTGCTTTAGATTTAAAAGAGAAGCATATAGAACAAATGGCTAAAACAAAACTCATTGCTTGAGGATAAATTTAGTTACATCAGTACAATCAGACCCAAAGATATTTTATGTAAGGAGCTATTCATTATCATTCCTTACTTAAGAGCATTTTAAAAAAATGAAATGGAAAAATATTTCAGTATAATTTCCTGATATATTAATGTTCTGTACCTACACAATTGCACACACACACACACACACACACAAAATTGATGATGTTTGTAGTAATGATGTAATTTGGAGTAATTGTTATATATCAGCATATTGCAATTATCACTCCAGATATTGAAATCTGTTAATTTCTCAGAACACATACAGGATGCTGTTAGATTCTGATTAAATATTTAACAGTCTTGTAATTTAATGAGTCCAGAGTCTCTGATAGCAAACCACAGCCTGTTATTTTCCATGCAAAAAATAAAATAGGGTGACCTTCAGTTGAATACATGTAAAGCAACACATTGCAAATTATTGATGATTTGAGAATTAGTAACAGAATATTTTAAATGCAAAATATTAGCACAGTTTATATTTGCATGTAATATTTCAAATCATCACTTCCTTCACACATGCACACATGCTAAAACATAGCCTCCTCTTTCTTGGCAACTTCAGAGAGAATATAGAACATTACAACTTCAGAGAGAATATAGAACATTAAAACAGAAACTCCCACGGCCTTTATCTATCTATCTGCATCTTTCTGTCTTCTATTTATTCTCTTCTAATAAAATGGTGGCAAGGGTTTTGATCACCATCAAATCCTTTCACATTTCCTTCGTCCCTAATTCTAGTTTTTTTCAGGAAAATGCTATGATTGATGATTTCTCTCTCCTGTGTCTCCAACCTTTCACTCTTCACAGGGTCTTCCAAAAAAGACTCAAATTTCAACCATCTTAAAGTATCTTTCTCTTGGAAATATTCCCTCTCCAACTATTTCCGTCTCTCTCCTTTCCTTCACATGTAAACTTCCCAAAAGATATAAACAAACACTTGACTCTATATTTCCATAATTTTTATTCACTTTGATTCCATGGCTATATATGGAGAGACTTCTACATATGTACATTAAATTTCCCATTTAACATCATTTGGATCTGCCAAAATCACCCAAATTTAACACACCCCAAAATAAGTTCACATTGAATTTAGTACCCTTCTACTGTGCCACATCTCGATTACTGTTATCAACATTCATTCTAGTTTGCAAGCAGAATAATTAATAAGTCTCTTCTCTTAATTACTTCATAACCAGTTAATCACTAAGCCCAGAAATTAATTTTAAATTCTAAGTATTTGTTGAATTTTCCCACTTCTCCCCATTATCCAACTTTATCAAACTTCCTGGCTTCCCAATTCCCTGATTATTCACTTCCAGTAGCCTCAGTCACCCATTCCCATTCATTCTACTAGCTATTTATTAGTAACTGTATCCCTTCCAGAAGGTTTATTTCAAATACTCTACTTTGAGACTAGCAGCTTATCTCTTTTCAGTTTGCCTACACTGGTATCCCTAATTCAACAGTGTGTGATGGTACTGGAATCTACAGCCATTGACCTTAATTTCATAATCAAACTTTGTAGCATCTCATTCCCCTCTGTCTAGCAACATTTTGTCCACTTGGCTTCCAGCATGCTTTTTTTTTTTTTTTTTGGCTTTCCTTCTACTCCTAATCCCTCTGTCTTAATCTCTTTTGCTATATATTATCTCCTCTCTTCTACTTTTTAAATAATGGAGTATCCTAATGCTCATTGCTCGGTTTTCTTACCCATCTACACTTTGTGCTTATGGAATTTCATCCAATGTTATGGATTTAAATATGACTGATGGCTCAGACCCCACTCTTGAACTGCAGAGTATTGTAATTATCTGCCCATTAAAATTCTCGGAATAACTCAGATATCAAAGAAACATCTCAAGCTTATTATGGTCCCAACATAATTTTTCATTTTCTTCATAAAGTATTTTTCTACTTCCTTCTGAGTCTTCATTTTAGTTTATGACATCACCTTTCACCCAGTTACTCGAGTCAAAAACTCAAGTGTCATTGCTTATATTTTTCTTTTCCTTATCACAACCACACAATCCAATCCATTTACAATTTTCTTCATAGTAAATATATAATCATAAACTATTTTTTCTCTTCCACTCTACCGTAAATTTCATGATATTAGGGATTATGTTAATTTTCTCTCCATTTTTTCCTCAGTTCCTAACATACAGTAAATACAATGAATATTTACTGGCTGGTTATTGTTGAGTAGCATATAGGTAAGAGTGGGGTTTCTTTTTTTGTTTTATATTTTCTAAAAACAAGTAAATATGATGTTTGTATCAACAGTGGGAAAAATTTTAGCAGAAATTGTTTTCCACCTTGTCATACAGAACCAAGTGATACACAGTCTAGGATTCATACTCTACCTGAACTCATGACTACTCCTAATCAACTCTGCCCCATCCCACACATCCTATAGTATGAACTAGGGAGGAAAATCTAAAAGAAAAGTCCGATAAAGCCCACAACTCTATTACCTATTATTTTATTGCTGAGCGTCCAAGAAATTTTGATTCTTATTTCCACCCTTAGTAGGTGAGTCTGAGGGCAAAAGCATTATGGAATTAGTGTCAAGTCTGATGGAAGTAGTTCTCATATGGAACCACAGTAGTTTTAACAAATCTCTCCAGAATTACAAGTTACTGTCACTTTAGAAAGGATTTCTAAAAATTGAGCCTATATTTATTCATAAATGTCTTATATTGGTCACTGCTGTATTAAAATATATATTTACATTATATTACCATTAT
Source organism: Nasua narica (assembly GCA_028533885.1). Classification (NCBI taxonomy): domain Eukaryota; kingdom Metazoa; phylum Chordata; class Mammalia; order Carnivora; family Procyonidae; genus Nasua; species Nasua narica. The sequence continues at coordinate 152,287,823 of CM052810.1, forward strand.
ATAGGCTTATATCCTTAGGTCATGGGAAGCATTGCTCTATCACGACCAAGCAATGCCAGATGTATTCAACTGAAATACACTGTATGTAGACAAGCAATATAAAATCCTATACATTGGAGGAAGCCCTAATAGGTAAAAGTTGGGACTAAAAGAAAGATAATGAGTAAAATTGTTTAAGTAGGCTATAAGATATTCAGTCATCCTCATCATAGGAATAGCTGTTAACTGTTCTTCCATTTGGGAACCAGCCTAGTAGAAAGAAATGTGGTTCTTAGAATCAATCAGACACACTGAAGCTCAAATCTTGCCCTGCCACTTACTAGCTAAGTGATCTTTGGTAAATTGCTTAATTACTCTGAACCTGTTTCTTCATTTGTAAAATGATAATGGTAATAACTATTTTTATACGCTTATGAAAATTAGATGTGATAATGTAGCACGCCTAATAGATATACATTGGGATTTTTCTTTTTAAAAAATGGTAAAAACAAGCTCTAAATATGAGATTTTAGAAAAAGCAACACTATTCTGGAAAAAAAAAAAACAAACAAGAACCGGTTTTGGTTTGGTTTGGTGATTTGGTTTTCCCACTGGTCCTTTCTTTCTTGCTGCATAGGACAATGGTGTTATACACTCTGGGATTTGAACTTGGGACTTGAAATTTGGGATATGGAATCCAGAGGTTCAAGAATGAAGATGCTTTGGAAAAAAATAATTTCCTTTGTTCATTGAAAAAAAATTCTTTTTCACTTCAACAAGTAAACTTTTTATGGTATGAGGTTTTTGTTATTGCTGTTTTATTTTTACTCTACTAAAAGCAACTATAATTATTCCATAAATGACTCAAGCATATGGATGCTTTACTCTGGGCAATCGAACAGAATGCCATAAAAAATGCAATGGCTACAAGCATTCAGAGTTTATTAGAGGTGGGTTTCCCTTTCCTTATCATTCATTCTTTAGTACTCAGTTACTGTGAAATTGCAATGAAATTATATCACTTTGAGTTTAATGGGGGGATGGTAGAGGAGAATGAAATCACTGTGAGGAATTTCATTGGTAAATCAAAGTGCTCTCTGTTAATTAGCTCCTGCCTACAACATAGTATGGAAAAATAATTGTACGTTTATGAAAGAATGATTAGGTAGGGAATGTGTTGAGGTAATAAGAAAAAAGCATGAAGAGAGCAATTTGACTTAATATCTACACATCATTTTATGTAACCACATCACAGGAGGGGGTCCCACTTAATTAGATTCCTTTAGTTAAATAGGAAATATGAAAAACAAAAGATACTTAGGGTCTAATACAATGTATAACTAAGTTATATGGGGGGATAATTTTGATTCTTTTCTGAATATATATATCAGACTTAAAAATAGAAACTTTAACTTACACTTAAAAAAATCTTTCTGCTTAAGTGTTGTTCCTTTATGACACACAAATTGAAACAATATTTTCATAGAAATTTCATAGAAATATTGGCTACAAAATGCAATTTTAAGAGAATGTGCACAATACAATTCCAAATCCAATCAATTAATAGTATTTGGCTATATAGATGGGAAGGCATTACCTTAGGACTTTCAATAATTTACTGATAACTTTTGTGTGAGATGTTAGTAGGGGACCAAGTCAGATGCTATATTTTTACATAGATAGATGATAGATAGATAGATATGGATATAAATATAGATATATAAAACTTGTTGTTTAATATATTTAGTTCTTAGTTCTTTGAAAGAATGAGGTAATTTCTCTCTATTGGAAATCATATTGTTCATTTTGCCAAATCTGCTATTTTTTCACTTCCTTTGCATATTGTCAAAACATCTCTATATGTACTATCTACAGAAATGTTTGCAAAGGGTTTATATTTTTAGTTGGTTGCAATTTAGATGGCTCTTTGAGGTTTTTGTTAGAAGTGAGATGCTATGAAATAGAATTTAACACTTCCTGTCTACTAAAATCCCAATTAAAAGTCCTGAGTAATACTGATAACATACTTATATAAGTATACTTATATGTAAGCATAAGTACTTATATGTAAGCATAAGTATACTTATATAAGCACTTATACCCATAAATTGTATTTTATAAGAAAATAATGCCAGGGCCAAATCTTGGAATAGCACATGTAAAGCACTTTTAAAACTATAAATATCTGTCTAAAGAAAGGGGCAGAGGCTTCAGGAACATATTTCACTCATTTGCTTTCATTTTTAATTAAAAAAAAAACCCACTGGATTGTCAGTAATGAATTTCATTGAAGTTTAAGATGCTTTGGGATCATAGAGTGTAACCAGTCCTGACATCTTTACAAATCAGAAATTATTACAAAAGATTTCTACACCATAGAAAGATGCTTATAGGAAAGTGGAAAAAGTATTCATAAAGGATCGTTCAACCCACTGAATTTTTTTTTAAAGATTTTATTTATTTATTTGACAGAGAGAGAGATCACAAGTAGGCAGAGAGGCAGGCAGACGGAGAGGGGGAAGCAGGCTCCCTGCTGAACAGAGAGTCCGATGTGGGGCTCAATCCCATGACCTGAGCCGAAGGCAGAGGCTTTAACCCACTGAGCCACTCAGGTGCCCCAACCCACTGAATTTTTGATCTGGCCCTTAACTAGTGTAATCAACATCTTATAGTTCAATAATGCTATCTTTAGATTTTTTTTTATTACAGTCCTAGAGTCAATGCTCTTAAAAGTCTCTTTTGACTTTCAACCTTAAGCGTGACTTTTTCTGGTCACTTTTTTACAGTTAGCAGGTTTGAGTATAATATTAATCCGTAAAAGCTTTGGTAATAATGTGTGGACATTTTGATATCAAAACAAAGCCACTGATACAACCTGATACCACTAAACGGTTTTATTTAAAGTAATGACGTGCAGCTGTATGAATAGTAATGAACAACTACTGAACAGTTTTGCTCTTGTCTTGCAATGCTTTAATAATTTTTGGCATTTTATATGTACTGGAAATTGTGGGACACAAATCAACTGGAAAGGAAGAAACTCACACACTCTCCTTCACCTCTTTGAACTCTCTTAAATTCAAAAGTAAATTTAATATATAGAATGTGGGGGACCGGAGGTAGACTTATAATAAAAAGCCTGAGTACTTTTATTTATTGGACTTAAGGATCATAACACAACTGCCACTCATCTAAGGAAACCATCTATGGGCTGTTTTGACCATTTAATATGGACATAAGTTATGAACTAAGTTCCTTGAGGGCAAAACAAACAAAGAAAAAAGATTGTTCCATTTGTGGAAGTGGTGCCAAGAATATCACATCATCTCTCTCATATATCACACATGGGTCACACTGCTAAAGGATAAACTGTTATGTGACCTCTTAGTTAATAACCACTATGCCATAAAGTAAAAGTGTGATACAGGCATTAAGATGTGACAGGAATATGAAACGTTTCAAATATCTGCCTATATGAGATTTAGAGAATTAAACCGATTTCGGTTACCTTATTTCATATTGTAAAGCATCTAGAGTAATTGAATTGGAGCAAATAGACAGATAAAAATTTTTGAACAATTATCCAGTAGTTTTTATAATTTATGTCACAAATTCAAAAAAGAATTACTGGTTTACATTTTGGATTGCTGACTAATACAAAGAAATATTTTGCTTATTGAGGTGAACAAATGTGGGCCCTAATGGAGAAGAGACTAAGATTATAAAAAGCTTTGGATATATATTTGACAAAGAAACTAAAAGAGAATAGAATTGAATATTTTGTTCTATCACAATCTATATGAAAATAGCTTGTGTGTAAGCTCAAATAAACAACATAAAAAGGAATAATAAATTAGAACTTGCCGAACATATATCTTCGTAAGATTCTTGAAGGAGAAGGGAGAACAACAAAGGTAAATGCTATTTTTAAGGCATTTAATTCAGATAAGGAGATTATGGAGAAGTTCTGAAATTCAAGTATTATTTTCATATTTTAGGAGACTACAGGAAAAAAAAAAAACAGCATTCTTTCCCATCCTATCCAATCTTCCTGGAAGAAATTCCAGCAGCAGCCTGTAAGGTAAATGGAGTGTGGAAAACCAATTCACAAATTGCAGGCTTGGGAAAGAATAACACTGCTTAGAAAATGAAAGTCGATCAAGATTGGAAACATTTCACCTGTTTTCATTTAAATCCTCAATCTTTTTTCCTGCTGGTTTAGGAAACAGAATACAACAGAATGGGGCAGTAGGGAGTATGAATTCTAAATATTTCGAAAGGGCCACATTGACATGCTCAATGCAATTTTCTGTGACTAAAAGAAAATTAGGCATTTGGGTAATCTCCCAGTTAAAACATGATTCACAAAACTTAAAACAGTTATTGTTGCCCATGTGTTTTACTCTCCTATTACGTAGGATTTACTTTAATCAATTAAGACAGAAGCTTAAAAAAAACTATCACAGAAGTTAAAAATGGAAAATGAACTGAAATATTACTAGACTAGTCCCTTGCTTTCAATTCAATGTGTACCTACCACATTTCAGAGAGCTAAGCATTTACTGCAATAATAAGAACCTGAAAAAAAGTTGCTTGTAACTTCCACTTATCCAATCCATGACAAAATACTCTAAGCTCATAAACATTTTTCCAAGGTGTCCAAGTTAAATCTTTCATGTAAATTCCAAATTGCCTTATAAACAGCCTGTGATAAGTCAAATAATTCTGATAAGTCAACACAACAAGCAGAGAGTCCACTGCTTTAAATTTAAGTTAAAAAGAGTTATTAACTAAAGATATCCAGAGTTTCTAAAAGGAACAATTGGCTCCCTACTACCAATTTTTCTGAAATCATTATACTTTGAAGCGTGATACAAAATTTAAATGCTTAAAACCTGAGAAATATTGACATGTCAATTTTTTAGTCACTAAATTACTGGATTTATGCCCTACTGATAATAAAATACCAGTAGAACATAACTTCATGAGATTTTCAAAAAGATTACATTCCCAATATTTCAACTAGACACATGACTACCACAAATGAACACATATACTAGATAAGAGCTCCTGTACATTCAATCCTCATGCCAAACATATGAGGTATAAGAATTTCCATTTTAAAAATTACCATTATCATCCCCATATAAGATCATCCCCAGATAAGAAACATGGTAGTGCAAATACTTGAACCCAGGCTTTCAAATTCAAAAACTTCTGCTCTTTACCTGTACAAAGGCCTATAGGTGATATATATATATTTTTAAAGATTTTATTCATTTATTTGGCAGAGAGAAAGAGAGAGATCACAAGTAGGCAGAGAGGCAGGCAGAGAGAAAGGGGGAAGCAGGCTCCTTGCTGAGCAGAGAGCCCGATGTGGGGCTCGATCCCAGGACCCTGAGATCACAACCTGAGCTGAAGGTAGAGGCTTTAATCCACTGAGCCACCCAGGCGCCCTGGGTGATATTTTTATAGGAGTGATGTGCTGAATTATACTATCTATACTCTGTTACCAGACATGGTTACCTATTTGTGACAAAGCTAATCTGTATTAGGTGTTAGTCTGAGACTACAGGGAATGGCCTGAGAACATAGGCAAGTAATAGGATAGAAAATCCCCAAACTATGTTTGTTTAAATGTTGAAAATATTAAATCTGTAATAAGATACACTATGATTTTGAGCATTGAAAACCACTAGTGATCTACCATTATGTTTTTTTTTTTTTTAAGATTTTATTTATTCATTTAACAGAGAGAGAACACAAGCAGGCAGAGAGGCAGGCAGAGGCAGAGAGAGGAGCAGGCTCCCTGCGGAGCAAGGAGCCCGATGTGGGACTTGATCCCAAGATGCTGGGATCATGACCTGAGCCAAAGGCAGTTGCTTAACCAACTGAGCCACCCAGGCATCCCTACCATTATGGTTTTAACTCTTTCTCTGTTTCTGCATATGTCTCTGCCCATGACATGCTGCTGTCCATACCAGTGGCCCTCATTAGGGCAGTGATTCTTAAGGTAAAGAAATAAATATCCTTCCTTCCATCAAGGGACCCACCATAAGGGGTACAGTGACTTTGAGAGATTTTTCCCTTCCTTCTGGGAGTTATGTTCCTCCATCCTCAACATTTAAAATCCTTGTCATATAACAAAATAATAAATCACAACATTTACTGGGTGAGTTATCTGAGCAAGGCACTATTCTATGGACTCAACCATCCTCACATCAATTCATAAACTATATTAAGATTCCCATTTTATATTTGAAGAAAGTAAGTCTCAGATAATTGAAGGAACTTACGCAAGGTTACATATCTAAAAAATGACAGAGCCTTGTTTCGAACCTAGAAAATCTGATTCCAAAGACAGCACACTTAATCACCACAATATATTGCCTCTCTTTAGTTGGCTGGAATAAGAAATTCATTGAATTATAAGAAAGTCATTGAATCAAATGTAGAAACACTCTTCAAAATGATATTACAGTGACTCCACCAAAGTCTCAGGGAAGAAAATTATTTCATAAATATAGGAACAATCTAAAATGAATCTTGGCTTATAAAACTGAACTTTGGGCCTTAGGCACTTTCTCTCTCTCTCGTTTGCCAATTTTTCCATGATTTTAAACTTTGCTCTAAATAACCATATTAACTAGTCTGAATTGATCCCAAGTGCCAAAGTGCCACTGTTGTATAAATCATTTACTTCTACAGCATCCTTTTAAAAAATAACTTAAATAACCTGTTAATAAGACATATCACTTATTTGATTATTCTAAAAATTTTTAAAGGCGAAATATATAAATGAAAAAATATGACTAAATTTAATGACACAGATGAACCTCATAATTACAATACTTAGCAAAAGAGGCCAGATACAAAGAATATATACGTATGATTCAATTTACATAAAGTACAAAAACAGGCAAACTGGTGTTAGCATTCAGGACAATGGTTACTCTTGGAATGGGGCACGAGGGTCTTTCTGTCTCTGGTACTATTCTTTTTCTTGATCTGGTTGATGGTTACATAAATGTTTCATTTAGAGAAATTAGCCTATATTTTATGTACTTTTATACTATATATGTTAAATTTGGATAAAAAATTTACATCAAAAAGGAATACTTTATCCCAAGCTGTCATTCTGCTATTTGTAATTTAGCACTACTTTCTCTCTTCCAAAAAAAACAATTAATTTGTTTTATAAAGAAAGCAAACAAGGGGCACCTGGGTGGCTCAGTCAGTTAAGGGTCTGCATTCTGCTCAGGTCATGATCTCAGGATTGTGAGATCGAGCCCTACACTGGGCTTCATCCTCTGCAGGGCGTCTCCTTGAGATTCTCTCTCTCCTCTCCCTCTGCCCCTCCCTTACTTATGTACATGCACACACATTTTCTCCCTCTCTCAAATAAATAGTCTTAAAAAAAAAAGAAAGCAAACAATATTTCTACATAACATGGTAAAATTACTCTTTTCCTAAGTATGTTTTAAAAGTCGTATTAATTGAGAGATAAATTATAGACAGCAAAATTCATCCTTTTTAATGTACTGAACCATGATATTTGACAAGCACATACATTCGTGTACCCATCACCACTGTCAAGATATAGAATAATTCCCTCGGTGCCCCAAATTCCCTCATGTCTGTTGCCAGACATACCTGACAACACTGCCGCTGGCAACACTGACCAATTTCCTGTCCCTATAGGTTTGCCTTTTTCAGAATGCCATACAAATGGAATCATATGCTATGTATTCTTTCAAGTCTAGTTTCTTTCACTTAGCATAATGCATTTGAGATCCATCCATGTTTTGAATATGTTATTAGTTTCTTTCTATTGCTGAAAGCATTACAATGTATGGCTATCTCATAATTGAAGAACATTTGATAGTTTCCAGGTTTGGTGATTTTGAAGAAAGCCAGTATAAACATTCATGCATAGGTTTTTGTATGAATCTGAGTGATAGATTTTGTTTTTTCTTAATTCCAACTTGTACTTTTACCTGTACAAAGTATTTTCTATAGTACCTTTAGTCTATGATAATTCTGATATCTAAAGAATACACCAACCAGCTCAAAATAATATAAAAACAGAAAATGAATCAAATTAAACAAAGAAACATCTTACAAAAATAGATCAACTTTCACAAATTCCTCTCTTAAAAATAATTATTTTTGCAATAATCAACAAAATTAATAAGAAATATTCTAATAAAATTCTAGATCAATAAATCAAAATCTTGTTTAAATTGTGCAAAGTTAAAATTCAAAGACACCACTAATTTGGATTCTAAAATTATAACGAATAAAGAAAAAGAGGTTAAGGAATGTGGTTTGAAAAGTAGTGTTGTCTGCTTGTTTCATAACTCCCTAATTTAACATATTATAAATTTCACCTAACTGGTTAGTATTTTTTATCCATGATAATTTGGAAAGGATTTGAGTGACAAAATGGAAACATGGTAGATGTTACCTAGCATGTTGTGGTAAAGTGGAATGGCCCGTCCAAGGATAATAAATGCAGTCATGACTAGTGGGACCGCTACACCTGCAGGCAATTACAGAACAGAAAACATCATTCTCCATTCACAGTGGCATGCACACACATGCACCAGTGCTCACACAAGGAGCCTTGGAGGAAGAACATGGGAAGCAAGCACACCAAGTACCTATCCATCAGGCCGATGCAGTCTTCAATACTTGAGCCTATGCACCTGCAGAAGATCCAAATTTAAAAAATACAGGGAAAGAAAAATTAGTCACTTTAAAAAAAAAAAGAATCAGTAAGATAAACATAATTGTTTCAAATTCTTAATCATAATTTTTAGAGAATTTTGGAACACCCTGAATTTAAAGCCAGTGAGAAGATTAGTGCTTGATGAATACAGAGAAGTTGCAAATACCACCCTAATGAAATGCAAAGAAACATGTCCACAATAAAGGAAATTGCACCCTGTTTCTGTGGATAACTTCCAAATCCATATAACTCACTTCTAGGACTTTTAATTCATTTGTATCATTCATGAGTATATGTCTTGGTGAATAACTTGATATTTCAAAAGCTATAATTGGTTTCATGTATATAGTTTCTTCTAAAAGGACTTAAGCAAAAACTAAAATCAATAAAAAAAGAAACATGAGCTATTCAGTATAATATAATAACCTGATGTTAATACTCATTAAAGATTGATTACGGTGGAAAATGAGTTAACATGTTTTAATGCTATTCTTATGGATACTTTACATAATCACATTATTCCATTCCTTGGTTGTGACTGTTTTTAAAACATACTTATCTGTAAACACAAATTCATTTAAAAAGCAAATTATCTGGGTTCACCATACTGCAGTTTATCTTGACACTCTCTTCAAAAGAGCAGTGCCATAACAGGCAAACAGAAATGGGTTTTTAAACTGCCATCATATTTAACTGAAACAATAACAAATAAATAAATACTCTCCAAGAAAATGAATACACTAAGAACCAGGTAAGTAAAGAATTTACTGAGATCAATATTTAAGTGGAATCATAAAAGGACACAAAATCCTGATGTACAGTCCCTAGAATTGCATTTTGAAGTATTATGGAAACACTGCTTCTCCCATCTTCCTATAGACTTAAATTGGATTTCTTTCCCTTCTCTCTCATCAAATAGCTCATATAGCTACATATAGCTCCAGTGCATTATCAAGATTCCCTCTACAGCTATGATTTATAGAACTGTCTAATTCTGCTGATCACATTTTTCCCCAAACTCTAATTCCAAAACTGAAAAAGAAGCTGAAGTTAAAATCACCATATAATGAAGTAATGAGGTGCTTGTGTACAAGGCCAGACTGTCCACTATATCTTTAGATAGCTCTCAACATTGGTGAAGTAATATAACTATGGATAATAGTAATTAAGTCACTATTTCCGTGCTTCGCCAATATCTGCTATAACATTACTACTAGGTAGAAGGATGTTTTCTTTTTGAGGATTGGTTTTCAACAGACCAGAAAAAAATTCAATATACAGAAATATGGAGACTACATCGTGAAAAAAAGTATTTTAAAAAAGAAAATAATAAAAATAAAAATTTATAGCATATAGCATTGAATTAATATTATAATCCATAACCAAAACCATTTTTAAAATGGAAAAAGTACTAAAAATGTTTCCAAATTGTCTTATATTGTTTTCTTTTTATTTTATTCTGAAGAACTTATTTTTTTCTAGGTTCTGATTATATCTTCTTCACAATGTTTTTTTATACAGTATTGCCATTTTGTAAAATTAATAGTCTACTTATTTCCAAGTAGAAATAAACTGAAAAGCTATGATTAGTTTGCAATCTGTGTCTTTATAATAACCTTTAAAAGATAAAATATTTGAAAGTGAAATTCAACTTGAGGGGAAAGTGTGAATAATGAAAGATCTTTATTCATCCATTAAAAAAAAACTGTTTGCATGCCTACTAAGTGTTGCTACTCTTCTAGGAGCTGGAGGGGAAAAAAAAGATGAATTAGACACTTCTCCTACTCTTAATGAGCTCACAATTTAATGAAGGAGACAGATGCATAACCAGATGTATATTGTATAATGTGATGAATATAATAAGAGACATGAAAGACTGGCTTAAGGGAGCATAGCAGAGGGATGCTTGGCTTCAGAAATTCATGGTAATCCTCATGGAGAAGACAGGATGCTGAAGTTCAGGGTGCTGAGAACCAGGACTGGAATAGCAGTGATTTCTAAGGGGTAAGGAACAGCAGGAATAAAAGCATAGATCTGAGGCGATGTAGAGGGCACATAATTCTGAATAGTCAGGGAGCAAAACATGAGGCAACAGGGAAAGGGAAAAGAAGCAAGCTCATTAGACAGGAGTCAGAATCTGAAGTCTATTTGCTTAGGGGCAAACTTAATGGAGCCACTGCAGGGTTTTAAAGAAGTAATGGAGGGGCACCTGGGTGGCTCAGTGGGTTAAAGCCTCTATCTTCAGCTCAGGTCATGATCTCAGGGTCCTAGGATCGAGCCCTGCAGCCTGCTTCCCTCTCTCTCTGCCTGCCTCTCTGCCTACTTGTGATTTCTCTCTGTCAAATAAATAAATAAAATCTTAAAAAAAAAAGAAGTAATGGATTTACTACATTTGTGTTTTACATGGACCTCTGCTCTGTGAAGGCTAGTCAGGTGGGATCTAGGTAGATTCCTCTGACACAGAGACTGTTTTAGTCTATGTAAGAGATGAAAAAGAATTAAACTTGGGAAATGGCAACTAGGACAGAGGCAGTGGGGCAGATTCAAGAAATAACCTTGAAAGGTATGGAGGGAAAAAGAGAAGCTGATGGCTGATTTGATGACAGAAGAAGGAGGGTCAGAGGAATTAAACATGACTCAAATGTCCACCTATGAGAATAGTAGTATCATCAGTTAGAGAATGCAAGAGGAGGAACAACTTTCCTTGCGTGTGTGTGTGTGTGTGTGTGTGTGTGTGTGTTGGAGGAGGAGGGGTTGATAATTTCAGTTTTATGTATCTCGTGTGGTTATCCTGCATTTGGGTAAGAAATGTTCCTTGCCAACTGGAAAGAGAGGTCTGTGGTGGTGGGGCAATGGTAAGTCATGATCAATTTTGAAATACCATATGGGAGAATGTTGAAATCGTAAGTGGATAAGATAACTGAAAAAGGATCTATAAAGTGAGAAAAGTGGAGCCTAAGTCTGAAACCCAAGGACTCCAATAACCAATAAATCATCTAAGATAAGCTCCTATGCCAGAAGCATGGGAAAATAAAATTGAGTATAAAATCAAGTATTTGCAGCATTGTGGGAGCTGAATCAGGAGAGACTTCAGGAAATGGGGTAATTGTCAACATCAAATGGAAAAAGGTCTCATCAAATAAGAACTACTGAGAGCATTTTAGTTGTCATTGTTGAGGTCACCAGAATTTCGGTTGTGTGAGTCGAGAAACAAATTGGACATAGAGAATAGAGGCAAGGGAAAAGGGAGGTGAGTACTGAGGGGGCAGGATGTAGGGTCAAGAAAGTTTGTTGAGTAGATTGTGTAGGATATTTGAGATTTAGACATATTTACCAGCTGAAGATGGAAGAAAAAAATGGAAGACAAAGAATAAGGGTATGACTGAAGCGGCCCCATCTTTTCTAAATACAAGTCTCTGTATTTAAAGATGTGTACTCTATTTCAACTATTTTGACTTTATTTAGAGCTTTATTAAATATTACTTGCAATTTATATTGGTTCATCAAGATTACAGAATAATGGAAATATTAAACTTTTGAACAGTCAAAATCCCAAATATGAGATCAAAAAAGGATAAGGAATAATGCAACTCTCTACAAAATTAGTGGTACAAAGTAAAAGCTTTGCAGGAAGACCAGAAACTGTAAAATGTCAACAAAAATATCTGGAATTATGAACACCAATATGTGTTGAACATTTGCCACTACTTACTGATTTATAAATGCTTCAATGTACCCATATATCTAACATAGTTGATATATTTCAATAAAATCTTGTTTTTTTGAAATTTTAGAGTGGAGGAATATTTTTAAATTTTGAAATGGAGGAATCTTTTAAAATTTCAATTAAAAGAGTATAGACAATAATTTTACAAGCAGCTCTTCTTTCCTTCTATCAGTGAAAAATTTTCAGTATATAAATTAAAAAATATAAAAAGGGTTGACAAGATAAACACATATAGGAAATTTAATAATGTGAAACCATGATTCTAATATTAACAAATATATTCAATGCAAATTTTCAAAGATGCCTTATGAAAAATAAACATCCGAGTCCAAACCAAAGTTAAATTAGTATTTATCATGGACTCAATAATGTTAGTGTAGAAACCGTAGAAATTGCCATTATAGCAATTTAATTACCTACTAAATTTAGTTCACAAGTCTTTTTTTTTTAATTTCTGTCTTGCTTATTTCAAATATGAAGATCATTCTTAAGTTTTAAATGCTTGCTCATCATTTCAAAATATGGGGAAGGGTCTCCAGTGGAAAGATACAAATCATAAGATTGAAAACTCACTGAACCATGACTCACTAGTGTTCAAGGGCTGTTTCTTACTCATTTCTGAACTTAGCTATCACTACAGCTGATGCACAGGAGGTGTTCAATATAACCAAGTTGAAGAATGAATGAAATGAGAAAAGGCTGCTAAAATAAAAGTCCTCTAGTCAAGGAAGGGAAGAGACATTGCTAACCGACTCTCTGCCCCCCAACCACCACCTCTTTAGAGATATTAATGAGAATCTCCTGATAGGTACTAAATGGATAATCTATTTTAGAAGCAGGTAAAGAACTTATTAGAGCCAATACATTTAATGTATTTTTGGAGTAATAAAAGTGCTTTTAAGGTATTACTCACACAATTTTATTTTCAGAAAATCGTTGAACAGTATTCAAAGTAAGAACTTTCCTTCTAAAAAAAAATGTGACTTGACAGACTATTTCCATTAATGTGGTTCTTGAATTATCTAGCTGATATAATATCGACATATAAAAGAAAATCTGTTTTCCAAAGTGAAGTTGGCGTGGTGAGCTCACACTCACCCATAGGTCAATTAGTACATATGTTTAGGAATAAAAATAGTCATTTGTTTCATCATCTCCATTGTCCCTTTGATCTTTCTAGGGAAAGATCTTATCTCAACATGCAATTTGAAGAGAAGGGATTATTTTCAAAGAGCACCTCCTTGCTTCACTAAAGGATCTCAAGGCACAGTGGTGCACAGTAGTGGTATAGAGTGGGATTCAGGAATTTAGGAATTCTGGGGTTGTGACCACAAAACTCATGAAGTGAGTGAACTTGGACAATATGGAGGATATTAAGGAAAGGAGGGCAGGAAACTAACTGAAAACAAATACAAAAATCCTTCAGGACTAAATCGGTCATCCCAGAATCCATTTACTTTGGAAGATGCCAGGGAATACAATGTTCGAATTCTGTTTCACCATCATTCGGCAACAGTTGATTTAAGACATTTTGGAGCTCCTAAATGATCTGTCAGATTAGTTCCCTTTACACCTTCATCCTCCCTTTTTAGCTGATATCTGGCTTTTGTTGCTGTGGTAAATCGATCTCTTCATTGTCCCTATTTCTACTTTTCCTCACTATATATATATATATATGTTCTTTTATTACATAATCATGATTTAAAAGGGCTGAGAGGAAGACACACCAGCCATACACCCAGACTATGGCTCTGTGATCTCACTTTCATTTCCCTAATGGCTTCCTTGTAATTAGATTTGCAAAAATAGCAAAAGGTCTCATTTTGAATGGCAACAGCTGTTGACATCAACATTATATTGAATAATTTACTGGTTTAATTTTAGCTGCAAAACAATAAAAACCCTCCTGTGGATGATTATTTTAGCAGGCAAACTTTTCTCTCTCTGTTGCTGACTCTTCTGCTCCAGGAGTACCAGTTGTTTCTTCATGAAATACTCTTAACCCAAGTGTATCAAAAGCTCACAAGGGGAGAAGTTTATTCCTTCTAGTTTCCTTGAAGCAAGTGTCTATGTGACTATTTCAGTATCCTCGGTCTATGCGCTTATGTGTAAACCAATGAGTTGGCATTAGCTTTTCCAAGCTGCATTTGAATTTGAATGGCAGAGTATTACTTTACCTTTTGAGGACCTGCCACTTCACAGAGTGACTTAAGCTGATTTCTTGACCTGCAGGAAATTATAGCAGCATCTGCAAATTGATGTCCTCTTGGCAGAAAATGATGTTGCTTGCTTAACTTCTTCAATATCCCCTAGCAGCTAGCTCTTAATCTGGCAGAAAATCTCTTTATGGAATCTCATACTTTCCTGCCAGATATAAAGTACCCGAGATGATTCTCAACAATAAGTGTCTGTATCTGTACATGGATGTGTGCACTTGTGTGTGGGCACTTATAAGGGAAAAGAGGATTTATGGACAGGAGGATAGAGTATGTTAAATTGTTCTCGAGTCTGAAATTAGTCACGTTCTGGAGGAAAGAAAAAGAAAAGCCCTTACTAAAATAGATGTGCTATCTTTTAAAAAATTAGGTGTTGGGATATGTTAGATGAGTTACATTATTTCTTTCAGTTCAGTGCTTTTCTTTCTGTCTTTGTTTTTCAACTGCTAACAGTAGCAAAGGTAATCTAATTATTATTACTTTAATACATCCTTTTGAAACAATAGAGAACTATGCACCCATCTTTGAGTTGTCCTATACTGGTCAAAGAAACTCTAAGTTATAGGTTAAAGTGCCATAAAATTACTTTCACAAAATGTATTTGTGATTTTATTGATTTACATATCACTAAGTTCTCCCCCACACACCTTTTTTATCCTGTCATCATTATTTTGCATATATTTTGTTGAAGGAGTAATTCAAGGCAGTATTGAGCAAAGAGAGCTATCCTCACCTTCAGTTGGTTGTATGAACAAAGAAACATAAACAGAAAGTTTCTGTTAAAGATTTATGAAGCACAAATCTCAAAAGTCTGATGACTATCTTGTCCTTTCTAAACTATCTTCAATATCAAGTAAAATTTGTAATAACTTCTATACTCCACGCAAAGTATACTTGCCATCAGCAGCATAAAGGTGTCAATAGAATACATTTAGGTAAATATTTAACAGAAATATCTGAAAGAGTATACATTTGATTGCATAAACCATTTTCTTAGAAAGTATTCCTCTTCAAATCAACATATTAATATAAAGATGAATAGAGTTTTATAAGGAAATAGTATATATTTAGTAGACTGTGTCCAGGGTAAAGATACTTGTGTGATGGAGTCCTTGGCCAGCAAGGATGCTTACCCTTGGGTGCAGTTTGGATGACATGGGTGGCATTCCCGATCTTGATCAGCATACTTGAAAATAAAACTGTTTGCCCCCTGTAAGCCATCTGGACATTTTTCCACACAGTTCGGGCCATCCTTAAAATGGGAGCACTTTGTGCAGTTGTCAGGTCCCTGAAGTGTGAAAAACAAAACACAATGGAGAAAGAAAAATGGACGCTGTTTCCTCTGGTATTCACGTGGTTTAGTTCCTGAGACTTCAGTGAGTGGCCAATCTTCCCCTAGGGAACTGGAGAGCATTTTCAAAACTACAAATGGGGATGTCAGTATTGCAGTGTTGCAGAGTAAAAGTGAGATGTAAACTTTAATGTTAAATAGTCTACCACCGAATCAAAGAAAATTGAGAATATTTTGATTAAAAATGCTATTTTCTTAAAAGATGTCAATATATTTATACATTTAGATGTTTTAAATAATGACATTACCTACTTAAAGTTGACTTTTGGTTCTCCCTTTTAAACATCATATTGTCTTAGGTTCCTCTTTTCTTTGACTACTTTCTGGAACTTCTTCCCTTGACCCATTTCTCCCAAAAGCTGTATGGCCATATTGTTCAATAATTATGATAGTTCACATTAAACACAATTCAGATAATTGAGATACAGTAAGTATTGAGGGATATAATTAATTTTATTAGGCTTATAATTATAAATTGTGAATTTGGGAGTCACAACAAGCAAACATTGGACAGACTTATGTATTAGGCAGGGAGCATCCATTCACAAGAGTCCCTCTACAAATGTTAATCCGAAAGCAGTCAGGCATTGCAAGTTGGTTATATAAGACATCAGGAAATCGGGAAATATAATATTTTAAAATTTAAAGATTGAGGTTGCTAATGAAGTAAAGAAGAAAAAATAATCAGGAGGAGGTTTCATGAATTCTGGGACTGGTGAGGTTTAATTAAGCACCTTTCTATTTCACTATTTTGATGTGAGACTTGGAGCTAAAAGAAAATTATCCTATGAAACCTAATCCCCATTCAACCTGAAGAGTTTGCTATTGGCAACTTCTTATTTCCTACCAAAAAAGAATACTTTACATGCTTCCAATTTTAACACCTGCTCATGGGTACTTAGGCACGTAATGCCATCTATTATACAAAATCATTTACTGTGCAAGTATGCTCAGTGGCATGACTTATTGTACAAGACAAGGGACATGCTGATGTCTTCTTGCAGAACACAAGAATAAAAACCAACTATGAGTAAATTAGGCAGTTATAGTCAAAATTAGAAATTAGAAATTATTTTTCTATAAAATTCTGATGTAAACTAATATCCAGGTAAAATCAGAAGACACAAAATATTATGAAACTAAAATTAAAACCATACTTAATGTTTATACTTCAAAAAGATGTTTTGTATGTTTCCTTGTTTTTATGCATCTCTTACCTATTTGATTGTATTATCATAATACAAAACATAATGTTCTAAGCTGACATAACTAAAAAATGTCCTGATAAATCTCAAAAGAAATGAAATGTACAGACTCTCCAACTCATTTCCATAATAAAGAGATTTAAAGAAATATGTGTGTCTAATGCTTACTCTTCTATCATTATATTCCCAAAGCTTTTTAGAACCTAAGTTCAGTGAATGAACCAATAAATACAATGATAAAAATCAGAGGTGAAGCCAATATTGTTCCTTATCTCTGATATTAAGCTACCCTTGGAATCAATTATGGACCCAGAAACATAAAGGATAAGCTAAATCTTGATAGAAATTTTACGTTTTTTTTTCCTCAGTGACAATTGATGATTTTCCTCTGGTAACTACTGTGAGAGACAATGCTACTATTCACCAGTATCCAGTTCTCTTCCACTTCTAGCCACATGGAAGACTGAAATTCTCCTCTCACCAGAAGTGAGATATGTCTTGTTTTAGACAATGAAATTAAGTAGAAGAGATTTATGAGACTACCAGGGCTAACTTCTCCAGCCTTCTCTTTCCCTGTTGCCATGATGCAGGGATCCTATGCAGATGTGGAAATGCCATAAAGCATCTCAGAACACTAGATCATCATTTGCAGTGCACTTTACATGAAAAAGATTTAAACATGTTCCTGTAACCTACTGTAATATGGGGTTATTTGTCATGGCAGCATAAGCTTTATTGACTTTAACAACTATTTCATCTTTTATCATTCTTTTCTTCTCTTTTGCATGCTACCTCTTTGGCTTATATTCTCATCTTCGAAAACTCTGTCTGATTTTCCTTACTTGTCTTTCTTCTCACATGGCTTTCCTTATCTTTCTTAATAGGAACACACACAGGAGTAGAGAAAGTAAGTAGAGAAAATAAGGCAGAAAGGATAAAGTTGTAAAATAAAAATAAAATAAAATAAAAATACCAAGTACAGACATACAAGGCTATAAAATCAGGAGCTTGCTTTATTTAAAAGCTAGCCCTTTCAAGGTTATCCTGGATTTCTGTCACATTTAAATAGTATAATACCATCCCATTTTACATGTAGCTGTTATATTCCCAGAAAACACGTTATCCTTATTATTTACAGAATTGTTGCCTATGGGGTGGGGGAGGGAGGAAGTGAAATGAATAGAATGTAAAATTTGGAGTCACTTCTATAGTTGAGTCCCAGCTCCACATCATATATATTGTTGACTTTTTGGTGTACCTTTCTAAATATTATAGGTTCAGTTTCTTTATATTTTAAATGGAAAAAGTGATAGTATGCTTTAGATATAACAGTGTTTGACAAATATACATGTGTATCAATTATTATTAGGGAAATATGGACAGCTCAGGAAAGTGTGATTCCAACAGAATAAGTCATAAGACCAGGTGTGGGAATTCCAACCAGCTTTATGACTTTCCACTGTCTCATCACAATGTCAGCCTCACAGAAAAGTTTCCAGAACTTCTTGGGTATCTCAAATGACAGATGCATTATATGGCACACAAAAGCACTTGTGTCTCTAGTTGTGACGATCAGTAGGCAGCATGAGGAACAGAGGAACAGAAAAAGCACAGAACTGGTTTTGCAGTCTGCCTTGTTATTATAATTGAACATTTTCTTTTCTTTTAAGATTTTTATTTATTTACTTTAAAGAGAGAGACAATGAGAGTAGGAACACAAGCAGGAAGAGTGGGAGAGGGAGAAGCAGGCTTCACACTGAGCAGGGAGCCTAATGCAGGACGATCCCAGGACCCTAGGAACATGACCCATAATTGCACGTTTTCAAAGTCTCAGTCTCTTTGAAAGATATATTGCTTTCTATTCTTTGACTTTGGGTACCTAAATATGTGAGTGTTTAAAGAAGTCTTATATAGATGAATGATTTGCTTTAACACAACCCATTATAGAATTTTCCTTCCCTGGGTTTTATGTCATTTTTTCCAGCAACCAGATTTCTCATGCTGCGAATTAATTACTTTCCACGTATACCCTTAGTGGGGACAGAAAATAGCCAAATACACCCTTTGCATACTTACTTGGAGATCATTTACATATTAAATTGTCTTTTAGACTTTGTTTCTTCAGGCCAAATCACACCATTTCTTTTTCTCAGAGGTCTGATTTTCCAAACTTAATCATCCTTGTGGTAGTCCTCTGAACTGTCCAAGTTTTCCACATCCTTCTTTAGATGAAGTTCCAGAATAGCTCATTGGGGCCTAATGGAAGTTTGGAGGCTCAATGATATTTTTTTAAGCTAATTCAGTGTTGAATAAGCGCTCTGGTAGAAAAATTAGTACTATTTAAATTGCATATAAACTCTTATGGAGTAATGTTGAGCTCTTAGCTACACCCAAATGTTGGTCCCCAAATAATCTACTGAGAAATGACTCAATACACAAAAAACTGGAAATTTATCTAAAGAAGGATGAATATGACACTTTGGAATGACAAAGTCATATTGACCTCATTATTAAGAAAAAGCCTGAATGATGAGAATAAAAGGGAGATCTAAAAAAGAATTACCATTTTCTCCATATGGCTAACTTTAAACATGTAAATGCCAATTGTCCTGATCCCACAGCCCCTCTTCCATTCTCATAGCTCTGTTTTTCTCTCTGCTATAGTGTTTATCACACTGTTAAGATTATAACTGCCTTCTCGCTTCTCTTTCACAACATCCTTCACAATGCCAAAATAGTTAAATAATTAAACACAGATATGAATGTGTTATAGTTTACCTCAAACACCATTAATTTTTACATTTGCATATCTTTGCATGTTTCCTCTTTCCAGAGTTTTCTTCTTAACAGCATAGCTCAAACAGTACTTCTCTATGGCTTTCCTTGAGCCATCCCAAGTCTTTCCAACCCAAAGACATTCATTTATCTCTCATTTGTGTTCCTATAACAATTTATACATATTTACATCTTATCAATTATTTTGGTTCAATCTAATTACTTATGTAGCTCTCTTTTCTTTTTTTAATTTCTTTATTTAAAAAAAATTTTTTTAATTTATTTTTTGGAGAGAGAGTAAGCCAGAGAACAAGGTGGAAGAGAGGCAGAGGGAGAAGGAGAAGCAGACTCCCCACCAAGCAGGGAGCTCGATGCAGGAATTGATCCCAGGACCCTGAGACCATGACCTGAGCCGAAGGCAGATGCTTAACTGTCTGAGCCACCCAGGCGCCCTCTTTTTTCTTTTCAATATTGCAATTTCAAGGGTATATCCATATCCACTTTTTAAATATATTATCTGGGATATAAATACTTAAGAAATTGAATTTGGAAATATTTCATCTCTACGACTAAACTGTAAGCCTCTTGAGGGAAGAATATCAAGCATGATTCCCCCTTGCGTGCTACAAACACCTGTTGAATGGATGGATAAGTGATAAAGCAATGACATAACATTCACACATGAAGCTAAATAAGCCAACACAACCACAGATGTCTTCAAGCTTACCGGTCCATGACAGGTGAGGATGCCATCTTCCATCTTCTCACACTGGGGGTCACACTCCACACAGATGGAGCCATTCTCAAACTCTCGAAATTCCCTGTGAAAACATCAGCTGCATGAGGTGGTATAAGCAAACAAGCTGTCAACTTAACGAATGAAGTAACATCTGCTAAAAGCCCTATTGGCAGAGTAAATCCTAGAGTCTGTTTCTCTATGTGCCAGGAGCATCAGACTCATTTCCCTGTACATTAAGGAATAAGTTCTCCATTAGGAGAAAAGATAAACTGCAGCCAGATGGCTCTCCTTGCCCTCCATTGGGCTCAACGATAGACTCATTCAGGAAACCTCTCTCTTGTGAGAGATATTCTAACAGTTAAAAAAAAAAAAAAGAACGAAAGAAAGAAAAAACAAGAAAAAAAGAAGTATGACTCTTCTGATGACACAACAGAATCATTTTTACCTTTTTTAAAGTAAAGCTGTGCCTGCTTGTCTCTATATAAAATTTTACTCTCGGCTGAGCTTTATTTTTTAAACTCTGAAAGAACTATTGTATTTTTCTTGTTGCTGAGTTACATGATATTCCCTATCCCTGTCCTTCAAATCCCAAGTCTCTTCAATTTATTTGTGGTGAAACTTCAAAAAATGCTTTGATTTTTTTTCTTCTTTTAAAATAGCTGCCTTGGAGAATTAGAGAAAATATTTTTTTATGGCAGATTTTATATTCTTAGATTATTGATCTAATATCACAACATCTTTTTCAGTTTAAGATCTTTTTGAAGTAATTCTATATGGTATAAAATAAAAAAATAGTTAAATGGTAACATTCAAAAACTCTCTAATTAAAATCTGAGATGATGGTTATCCCTTCCCACAACCTTACATTTTGCGGTTCTTTTATATATTAAATGTTATCAATAGTAAGTTTTCTAATCAATATCTACTGTAAAATTTTCATTTCAATAATTGGGTATCATTTAGGTACAATATGTTTAAATACTTCATTCCCACTAATGTATGAGAGGATGAGGCACAGGGTAAAGACAATTTTAGAATGTCAGTTATAAGTCATTAACAAAACTTGACTAAATATTTATGGGTTCTGTATTATTTTGTGTTTGGATATCATGAGCTATCATTCTAACCTTAAAGCATTGTATACAGGGCAATTATAGATTAATTAGGTGATAAATTTAAATCTACTTTTCCCTAGAGTGAAGTGTTCGTTTATTTTCATAGTGAATTATCCCATTTGGTTATTGTAAAGCCTTTATAAATGATAGAAATCCAAAAGGCAGGATACTTTTCTGTTGGCTAAATTAAAATTACACATACTTTAAGGCAAGATAATTAAGTTTGAGTTTTCAAAATAAATAGCAGAAATTGATGGTTTAGTTAGGTATCAATGCACATATTTATTTACATGGATTTTGCATTTTTAAAGGGAGGTATACGCTTGCTATGGATTAAGCTTCTTACAGATTTTCTTGAGTTTAAAAACTCAGTTACATAGAAACAGATTTTCTTTTGCAATGTTTTATCCACATGAATTATATACATGGCTTGACAGAGGGAATCTTCAAGAATTAAAAGGTCAAAATGACCTGGTATGTGGGAAGAGGGTCACGTATGTGGGATTGTAAGTCAATTGTGAAGAGTATCAAAAGTATCATCTCTAAAAAAAAAAAAAGTATCATCTCTATAATGAAATTATAAAACACAGCAAAACCTGCAATCATCAGCAAATTCCTTTTTTTTTTTTTTGAGTATAGTTTCTGGGATTCCTAAAGGGTTATGTTACTGAATGAAGGTCATAATTTTTGGTAGTAAAACATTGGTCATGCTATTCTTTCTCTTCTTGAAAACCCCTTCCCTACAAATTGAGTTGAGGAATAAAGTGAATATGTCATAAAAAGTCATGGAGATACAACATAGCTGCCTTTTCTTCTATAGAATAGATTTCTATTTGTATGGCTTTGGGCTCCCTTCCTTTCTGCTCTCAGAACTGATCCTTTTTATAATTTATATTACTTTTGCTCTTCATTGTCACTGTCTCCATTATTGCTTTTCTTCCCTGTTTCCTATTGATTATACTATGACTTTACCAGAGATCCCCTTTCACTGAATCTGACCTAATATCATTGTCTATTGAGCTGAGTTTTGGATACTGAGCTTTTTGTCACTTTTTTACTACTCTACATTTCCCACAGGCTGGTTGTTACCTTAGCCAATCCTCTGATTCAAAGCAAATATTTTGGAGTGAAGTCCTTCCCAAATTTGGCTGGTGTTTTCAACACCAACACTAATACTTCTAGGCCTTAAGTCCCTTAACACCCCTCGATTTTGTTTTGTAAAAATACTTTGTAAAAGGGAAAAATTGTGTTTCAATGAGAGGTTGGGATTACTAAATATAAAAATGCCTACAAAGAGCTTAGACTGGCACTCTTTCTAATGTTTGCATGTTGTTCTTAACATTTTAAAAGCATTTGACCATGTTGTCAAATAACACAGTTTTAAAATTGCATTGCAATGAGTTTTCTCTTTCATTCTAAATGCTTGTATACTGTAGTTAAGAGTTACTAAATACAGTGGCTTCTATGACCTGGATTTGAATGCTAACAGCCAGGAAATGACTGATCTTCTTTTCCCCTTCAAAAAGTCCTCTTTTGAGGATTTCTTTTCATATAAAAATTATAAAAATATAGGTGCCCTGATTTTGGTAAATGCCTTTGTTTTCTGCATTTTTTAAGGTGACTGTTCTACCTAGCCATCTAATCAGCTTAGATTAATAGACACAAAAAGAGAATGATAATCATCTTAGTAGTAAAAATTCTAACAAGACTTTATTATGCATTTTCTTATTTAATAACCATAGTTATCCCATGAAGTTGACACCATTATTATTCCCATTTTTCATATAAGAAAACTAAGTTTAGAACAATTAGGTTATCTATCCAAGATTGAAAATGAGGGAGTAATGAAGTTAGGATTGAATTCATTATGCCTCAAAGGCTATTTCAACTGTGAGGCAATGTTGGAAAAAATTAGTCAATACCATATCATTGGAGGTGGGAAAATCTATCATTGCATAAGCTATAATAGAGACTTTTACAAGGTATGTTCATTTTTTATCTTTCAAACTAATCCTTGAATATGATTTCCTAGAGCCTTATTGTTATTACATTAAAAACTTTATATTTCTTAATACATTTGATCTAATGACTTGGAAAATGTTAAACTTTCAAAAACAGTTTGGTAATCGGTGTTGCTTTAATAAGAAAACATATCTTTTCCTTTGTTTCACTTTTACTATTTTGCAGATGTGAGACAGAGAATGGTATATGCATCCATGTATTTATCCATTTCACATTTCTGACAAAGTTAAAACAAATATTAAGGAAAAATACCAGTATCTGGAAAAGTAACAAGATGGAAATCAGATGTCCTGAATTCTAGTATTGGCTTGACTCTTGGAATGGCATTGGCCAACACTCAATTCTATCAGTTTTCATTGTTTATAAGATGTTGCTGTTAGAGATGATTTCTGGAGCTCAATCCCTCTTTAGAACTTCATATATTAAGGAGGGCATGTGTTGTGATGAGCACTGGGTGTTATACGCAAATAATGAGTCATTGAGCACTACATCAAAAACTAATGATCTACTTTAGCCACTTAGAGGTCATTTAAATAACAAAATATTGTATCCTAAAACACATGTTGGAAGAGATCTTGTAAAAGACATCTTTAAAAAGAATTTTAAAACAATAAAGATTTGAATCTGTAAAAAAATAAAATGGGACAATTCATGAGGTAAAAGAAGAAACCAAATAAAGAACTTCAAAACTACACTTTTACAGAACTGTTGAAAATCCTTTCAGTGAGCAACATAAAAAATTTGACTCAGGAACAGTACTAAAAAATGTATTATCACACTAATGAAGGACAACTGTGATGCATGAAATGGTATGTTATGATAAACTGATTTATGAGTATATGAAATGCCATGCAACAAGATATATACTAGGTTTTATCATTGGCAATGTGATTATTATAGTACCAGGAGGAATTTAAAATCCTTGATTTAAAATATAGCTTAGGTTATCTTTAGAAAGTGGCAGAACACTATCAAAATCCCCTTCAACTAGAAACTACCAAGACAATTTTTCTACAGGGCTAAGCGGTTGTCAGAGATGTAGAAATATGTATCGTTTGTTTCTAATACACAATCGAACAGACACAAGTTGGTTGGAAAGAAATCCAAAAGTTATTCAGTAATTCTAGATGAAAATAAAGAGTCAAGTATGTGAAAAAATACTACTGGGACATTTGAGAAGAAAGATTACTTGTAATAATCTCCTTCATAAGGAAAATAAGAATATATTTTTCAATTTTGCTTCAGTATACACGGCTACAATTTATTAAGAATGATCTATTTCAGTATACTTTTCTAAGTTTGCACAATAGTCAGTATATATTTGGACTTGTCTTATTTCAAAAAAATTCTTTCCCCTTAAAATAATTCTTCTATGTGTTGTTGTCTCCTTTACGGAACAAGAGCTTCCCTTACAAATCCTAGCCAGCACACACATTCTGCAATTTTACCACTTGTTTATCATTTAAAAATCTGAACCAATCAGTGCCTCAAAGTTTATGAGGTAAAGGTGACATTGTAAGATGCCTTACCCATCATAGAGGTTACAAGATTCGATACAGCTCCTTCCTCTGCTGAAACGACGGCACGAGAGGCACTGGTCAGGGCCAGGTCCCCAACAGCCATCACTTGAACACAGATGGTTGCACACCATTCCTTCAGCAGCTGGAAAAGAAAAAAAACGAATTCAAGAGTGAGATAAAAAAGAAGGTTGTGTTAAAACTTAAGTGTTAAAAAAAAGATGGTTAACCATTTAACTGTTAATCTTCCCAATGATGTTATTTCTGAAGAAGTTGGTTTGAAGGGGATGTGTGGCAGATAATTTCTGTCTGCCTACTCAGTGTGGCCCACACTACTGTCAACTTCTTCCATACAGCAAAGCCCCATCACTATGTGTGTAGAACCACTACATTTTTCATAAGAATGAACAAATGTCGATTGTCTATATCAAAATTCTAGGGAAGAAGGGTGATAGAAATTAACTTTCCCATTAAGGCAAGAAGCAAACAATGCCTTTCTCAACCCAACCCTCTGTTCCACTAAGACGCCAAAAATTTTAACTTCAAATCCATATGAGAGCTTCATGAAGAAATAGAACAAAATAACAATTGTCTTAAAACAAAACAAAACAAAATTTAGAGAAAGAAAAAGAACATTAGGAAGGTAAGAGGGGCGAGAGAAATGGAAATAAATACAAGTTTTTTACAGGCCTCTGTTTGCCTTGATATTTAGTCAAATTGGCACATATAAGGAAAAGGTTTTGCAAATATATGAAACAAATTGTAGTAGTCACTGATGAGGAGGTATAGAGATGAAAGCAATAACAGTGATCTTTAACCTTGTCTCTATATAATCTGTTGATGTCTTGGGACTGTTTTAAAATTGCCACTTAAGTTCACCATCTCTGTTTCCCTTTATATTAAGTTATTCAGAATATTGCTATTTATATGGAATAACATGGTTTTAGTAAAGGGATACTAGATGTTGAATAAGAAGGGCTTATAAAGACTTCAAATGTTAGTCTCAGTGTCTGTAAGGTGATTTGAGTCATCTGAAACACAATTGTATGTGGTTTTCATAAAATATCAAGAATTTCCAAGATTTAAAAAACAACACAGCAAAAACATCTTTGTCCTCCTATTTACCAAGGTTAATTATTATAGGACGTAGTTGTCATGACAAAAGCATTTGTAGGATGAGTTGAGATAGCATTGGATATGTCAGTATAATATAAGCAGGGGAACATATCTGTGAATGTTACCTTTTCTAACATAGGCTTGAAAAATGAATTGCCATCATCATGATGCTGACTTGTTTCAAAAAAGTGAAACAAACTCGTCCAGTTCATGCATTCTTCCTCTTATATCCTGCAGCCTTACAGGGGCCCCTATGCTAATCTGTGGAAAATTTTTTCTCAAGGCGGAGTTAGATCTACTAACAAGTCTTTTTACTTGATAACTGCTTTTATAGAATAATCTATTCCAACATAGTTTAAGAGAGAAACTCTGTGTGTGTGTATATGTGTGTGTGTGTGTGTGTGTGTGTGTGTGTTTGGCAGTTTATTGAGGTATACATGATATATAATACATTGCTCATACATAAAGTATACAATTAGATGTTTTGACATATGCATACGATCATGAACCATATACACAATTAGAGTAATGAATGTATCCATTAATTGCAAAAAAGTTCTTATGACCTTATGTAATCCCTTCCTCCTTAACCATCCCTCAGATAACCACTGATCTGCTGCTATTTAATATACATTAGTTTGCACTTCTTACAATTTTGTATGAATAGAAACATATAGTATGTACTCTCTCTTTATATAGTTTTTTTCACTTTGAACAATTATCTTGAGATTTACCTATGTTGCTGTGTGTTTCAATATTAATTCATTTTTATTACTAAATATATTCCATTGTATGGATATACGACATTTTTTAAACCATTCACCTATTGCTACACATTTAGACTGTTTTCCATTTCCATTTTACTACTAAAACTAAGCTACTATAGGGGCGCCTGGGTGTCTCAGTCAGTTAAGTGTCTGACTCTTGATTGCAGTTCAGGTCATGCTCTCAGGGTCATAAGATGAAGCCCAGTTTCAGGTTTTGTGCTGATTACAGAGCCTGTTTTAAGATTTCCTCTCACTCCCTCTCCCCACACTGCTCCCACACACTCTAAATACATACATACATACATATTTAAAATCTGCTATAAACATACATGCACAAATCTTTGTATAGGCATATATTTTCATTTTCCTTCAGTAAACACCTAGGAGTAAAATGGATATAGTGGGTATAGGAATAACTTTTCAAAGAATGGTCAAATAGTTTCTCAAAGTCATTGTATCATTTTATATTCCCAATAGTAATGAACTCAACTGAAGAATTAAAGTTCCCTCGCATTTTTGCCAATACTTCATATGGTTAGTCAGTTTAATTGTATCCTTCCTAATAAGTATGTAGTGATATCCCATTGTAGTTCTGATATGCATTTCCAAAATGGTACTCTACGGTACTATATGGTACTCTCCAGAGAAACCAAATAAACAAGATACATATGATTTCTTATAAGGAACTGGATCACAGAGTTACAAAGGCTGAAAAGTCCCACCATTTGTTCTTTGCAAGCATGAGACCCAGGGAAGCATAGTCTCAGTCTCAGTCCAGAGAGGCCTGAAAACTCTGAGCATAGATGGTGTAAGTCCCATTCTAAGGAGAGGAGATGACCAATGTCCCAGCTCAGAAGTCAGACTGAGAGAGTGAATTTTTCCTTCTTCTATCCAGGCCTACAGTGGATTGAATGATGCCTACCTGTTTTGTTTCACTTAGTCTACAAATTCAAATGCTAATCTCATCCAGAAACACCCTCACAGATACACTCATAAATAATGTTTAACCAAATATCTGGACACCCATGACCCAATCAAGTTGACACATAAAAGTCACTATCACAAGTAGTATATAACGATCTATTCATTTTTTGCATATAGAAATCCAACATTTCTAGTACCATTTGCTAAAAACACTATCTTTGTCTTGCCTTTGGAGGTGTGTCTAACAAGAAGTTGCTGCAGCCGAGGTTGGAACTTGCATTCTCCTCCAGGATTTTGATAGATTCCTGTCTCACATTTAAGTCTTTCATCCAATTTGAGTTTATTTTTCTGTATGGCATAGGAAAGTGGTCCATTCTTTTGCATGTGGCTGTCCAATTTTTCCAAGACATTTGTTGAAGAGACTATCTTTTTTCCACTGGATAGTCTTTCCTGCTTTGTTGAAGATTACTTGACAATAGAGTTGTGGGTCCATTCTGGGTTCTTTTTTTCTTTTCTATTATTATATGTGTCTGTTTTTGTACCAGTACTATACTGATTTATTTTCTATATGTTATTCATCACACACTCATTATCTAACCCTTTGAGTGCCTTTTGAAGAGAATTAAATAATAATAATGAGATTCTATATATTTATCTATGTAGTGTTCTTCATCCCACATATAGGTCCATATTTTCGTCTGGTATCATTTTCTCCTGACTAAAGAAATTCTTTTGATATTTATTTCTGTGCAGTTTTCCCTTGGTGTTGTGCTCTCTCTGGCACTCTTTCTGCAAACTCTAGCTGCCTTGGTCTCAGTTCTGTCTTCTCAACTCAAGCAGTCTTTGGGATTCTTCCTGGGTCCCTCCTGACTGTTCCATGGTCCTAAATATTCTCTCAATGTAGTTAGTCAGAGCAAATCACCAGGCTCACTTCGTTTCTTCACTCTTAGGAATCGCTATCCTTTATTATCTGATATCCATTCTCTTGTCAACTGTCATTTCATACATTTTGTCCCTCTTTTGGTTGTTTCATGAGGGAGAGTAACGCTGATCCCTGTTACTATATCTTGGCCAGAAAAGACATCTTATTTTTTAAATAGAAATAGTAATTATATTACTACTAATAGTAATAGATTACTACTAATAGTAATAGAGTAAATGGGATTACTTGTTGTTTGTTTATAGACAAAAGTTTTTATATAATAATTCTCCAAAATGTCCCCACACAGCTCCTAAGCACCCATAAAATTTTATTGAAAATTATAATTCCTTCTATTCTAATTCATTTCCTTCATAGTCATAATCATAAATAATATAGAAATGTAATTTTTAAAGATAGTCTGAAAGAATAGAGACTAAATAGTGTTTTCCTATGTAGATAAGATAGTGCTTCTTCATAAATACATTATTAATTATTTTAGTTAAGTCATAAAGTTTGTGACTTTGTTAAATTGTGGTTTTCTTCATGTCTTAATGATTTATTAAGTTGAATAGCACATATTATAACTATTTTTTTCTTCATATCATGTGGAGATTTAAAAAATTAAATGATTCAAAGTTCTACTTGGGAAAGACTGACAGCTTATCTATATTTTGATTTTGAACTAATAGCAAGAGTTCTTTCTTATTTATTCATAATGTAGAGAAAGAGGATTCTCTCACTGTACAAAAGAAATGTCAGTTGAAATGGAATCTTAACATAGTTTCATATCATTGATTCCCTAGATTTATAAGTGACTTTCACTAACCTATAAAGATGTAAAGGGTAAAAACAATGGTTCGATTAAGCTGACTGAAAATAAATATATAAGATCAAATTCTATTTAATAGATCAAGAACTAGAAAGAAGCAAAAGATCCATGATATTAACTAATATAAAGTTATAATACTCATTTTATAAATATTCAGCCATTTTAAGGTTATTTGTAGTTCATATATTATAACATGTATATGTTTACATACAATTCTAATATATATTTGCATCAGAGTGAATCCTTAAAAGTGAAAAAAAAGTTATATTATAAAAGCAACTTGTAAATACAAGCAGACTATATTTAAAATCACATTGCAGAGTCATCAATCTGCATTCACCACTTTCAAATTCTTATAGAAAATAAAATCAAACCTTCAAATTTTTTTTGTCAACTTCTAAGTCTCTCAAATATGCTTTTAATTTCTTCCTTTAGAATGTTGACAAAGCCATTAATTTCCCCTGGTTATTGCCAATTTTATGATAGCCCATCAACCTTTTGTCTAATTCACCAACTTGTATTAATTTTTTTCAGGTTTGAAGCCTCACCCTTTAATCCCTCTTTTCTCTCCCAAGGGTGATAGACTATTCAATAAATGGAAAAGTGAAAGCTGCCTGTTTTGATATTGTTAAATACTTTGAATTATATGGAGAAGAGAATTTTAGCTTCACCAAAGCTCCTACCTTCTTTTCTACTGCCAATTGCCTCCTTTAGTCTGAATTCAAATGCTCAATTTTAGAACAGTTTTAGATCAGGATCTATTGGAGGAAAGTAATAATAAACAGAAAACCACAACAATTATTTCTAGTTTTTCCAAAGCACTAGACGATGGTCTTGAAGGCTGGTTGATCATTTTCTCCAGAGTGAAACCAAGAGAAGTGTCTCCACACAGGACAGAACAAAAGGCCAAGAAAGTTACTTCTTTGAAATTCTTCAAAGAAAATAATTTTTTGGTCAGCACCCAGAATTCAACAGTTCTCTGACCTCCCAGAGTGATAGTCACAGAGGAAGGAATAGAAGTCCATTTAATGGCTTATAGTTCGAAAAGCCATTACAAATGTCTCTAAAGAAACTTAAGGAATGTAGTTATTAGGCAACCTTTAATTTGCTCTGTGTTTTCTCTGGAAGCTGTAAAATAGATTTTTTCTGTATCTCATCTGAATCGCACCTGTCTGTTAAAAATTTGGTGCGATAATAACGTGTTTAATATTTCAATCTTTCTATGGAATATTGAACCTGCTTTTATTAAAACAGAGGCAAGCCTAAAAATGGTTCTTGCTACTGTGCTTCAGGTGTTAAAGTAAATGCATTAGCTCAAAATATTGAAATAGAGTACCCGTCTACAGGCACAAATGTAGAAAAAGTAGATTTTCTTTTATTGTACAAGACCATCTATACTGTTCGCATTACTTACTGTATATAGAGGAATGGGTTTGATTGGGAATATATTTATACAGTTACAATAATCTTTTTTTGTTTGTTTTTAAGTCTAATAAATATGATTTAGTTGCAATAGTTCAGTTTTATGATCAGACCAGTATAGGTTCAAATCCTTACTCTGTGACTAGCCATGTAGCCTCAGGCAATTATTCACATGTTACTCATATATAAAGTGAATGATAGTATCTCCTTTTCAGGGTTATGATGAAGAGTAGACATCACATTAACAGAGTATTTAATGCATTATTAATTTAATTTAATTACTATCTAAATTAAGTCCTCAGTAAATATATGTAAGAGAAATGTGAAAACATATAAGCATATTCATATGTTTACTTCTAAAAATATTTACTGAGAAATTACTTACTTTGTGCTAGACACTGCTAAGAAATGAGGATACGATAAAAGCATGAAGTAAAATATATTGTCTTATCTAGACCTAATAGTCTAGTCGAGGAGACAAGCATTAGATAATTATTGAGAGAGGGAGGGAGAGAGAGAGAGAGCTTGAGCAGTTTAGCAGTTCTCCTAACCTAATGAGTAGGTCACATTAGGTCAGCCCACATAAGGAGGAACTGAGATGAGAAGGATTAATAGGAATTCTTAAAGCAAAGAAGGCTGGGGGAAATTGGGGAATCACAACTCTCGCCAAGAGATACTGAGCAGGGAATACGATTATAATTTTAAAGAATAGGCTGGACATAGACAGTGAGTAGGAAAGCGGTATCAGATGAGCTAGTGAGGTAGACAAGGGCCAGACTATGTAGGACTTAGTGGCTATTTACAAGATTTTCTGCTTTGTACAGAGTTGTGGGAAGCTGTTGGAAGGTTTTAAATAGGAGAGTAAGGCTCTTATTTTTTTTTCTTCCTCTAAATTTTTATTTAAATTCTAGTTAGTTAATATACAGTATAATATTCATTTCAGTATAGAATTTAGTGATTCATCACTTCCATATAACACCCAGTGTTCATTACAAGTACACTCTTTAATTCCCACCACCTATTTAACCGACCCCCTGTCCACCTCCCCTCCAGCAACTCTCAGGGTGCTCTCTATAGTTCAGTGTCTGTTTCTTGGTTTGTCTCTTTCCCCACCCCCCATGTTCACCTATTTTGTTTCTTAAATTCCACATATGAGTGAAATCATGTGGTATGTGTCTATCTCTGACTGACTTATTTCACTTAGCATTATGCACTCTAGCTCCATCCACATTGTTGCAAATGACAAGATTCCATTCTTATGGCTGAATAATGCTGCAGTGGACATAGGCATGCAGATATCTCTTTGAGATCTTGATTTGATTTTCTTTGCATATATACCTAAAAATGAGATTGCTAGATTATATGGCAGTTCTCTTTTTAATTTTTTGAGGAATCTATATGTTGTTTTCCCTAGTAGCCATATCAATTTCCATTCTCACAAACAGTATACAAGAGTTTCCTTTTCCGTACATTCTCACACTTGTTATAGCTTGTCTTATTCTAATATGTGTGAGGCGTGGTTTCAATCTGCATTTTCTTGATGATCAGCGATGTTGAACACCTGTTTTCATGTACTTGTTAGCCATATGTATGTCTTTTTTGCAGAAAGTCTCTTCAACTCCTCTGTCCATTTTTATACAGGAAAGTTTGCAGCTTTTCGTTGCGTTATACGAGTTTCTTACATAATTTTGCATTAATACCTTATCAGATATATGATTTGCAAATATTTTCTCCCATTTGAAGGTTGCCTTTTCATATTATTGATTTTTCCTTTGTGGTGCAGAAACTTTTTAGTTTGATGTAGTCCCACTTGTTTATTTTTGCTCTTTTTGCTTCTGCTTTTGGTGTTGTATTCATAAAACCATCGCCAAGACCAACATTAAGGAGCTTACTACTTCCTATATTTTCTTCTAGGTGTATCATGGTTTTAGATCTTATGTTAAAGTCCTTAATCCATTTTCAGTTAGTTTTTGAAAGTGGTCCTATTCCATTTTTTTTGCACGTGAATATTCAGTTTTCCCAACATCATTTATTGAAGAGACTATTCTTTCCCCCACTGAATACTGTTGGCTCCTTTATCAAATTGACTATATATGTGTAGGTTTACTTCTCGGCTCTTGATTCTGCTCCATAAGTCAGTATATGTTTTTGTGCCAGTACACACTGCTTCAATTATCATAGCTTTGTAATATAGTTTAAATCAGAAGGTGTGATACCTCAACCTTTGTTCTTTCTCAAGATGGCTTTGGATACTCAGGATATTTTATAGATCCATAGGAATTTTAGGATTATTTTCTCTATATCTGTGAGAAATGCCACTGGAATTTTGATAGAGAGTGAACTGCATTTATATATGACTTTGGGTAGTCTGGGCATTTTAGAAATATTAACCCTTCCAATCCAAGAATGTGGGTTATCTTTCCATTTATTTGTGTTTTCAATTTCTTTGATCAGTGTCTTGTAGTTTTTGATGTACAGATTTTTTACCTCCTTGGTCAAATTCATTCCTAAATATTTCTAAACTGTGACTTTTTCATACACGGTCTTTATTATGTTGTGATGCGTTTCTTCTATTTCTTTTTGTATCTAATTTCTTGAGAGATTTTTTCATGAAAGGATGTTAAATTTTGTCAAATGCTTTTTCTTCATCTATTGAGATGATCATAATTTTTGCCTTTCATTCTCTTAATATAGTGTATCACATTTAATGATTTGCATATTTTGAACCATCCTTACATCCCAGGGATAAATCCCACTTGATCATCGTGAATGATTCTTTTAATGTGCTATTAAGTTCAGTTTGTTAATATTTGGTTGGGAATTTCTGCATCAATATTCATTAGAGATATCAGTTTGTAACTTTCTTTTCTTATAGTGTCTCTATTCGGCTTTAATATCCAATGTTGGCCTTGTAAAATGAATTTGGAAGTGTTCCCTTCTCTCAAATTTTTTGGAGGGGTTTGAGAAAGATTGGCATTAATTCTCTTTAAATATTTGGTAGAATTTAACAATAACACCATCTGGTCCTGGGCTTTTCTATGGTGGGAAGTTTTTGATGACTGATTCAATCTCTTTACTGTTTATTGAGATCCTCCTGTTTTTTTCATGATTCAAACTTGTTAGGTTGTATGTTTCTAGTAATTTATCCATTTTTTTCTAGGTTGTTTAATTTTTGCCAATATTTGTTCATTGTAATCTCCTAGGGATCCTTTGTATTTCTGCAGTATCAGTTGTAATGTTTCCTCTTCCATTTATAATATTATCTGAGTCCTCTTTCTTTGTACTTTGGTAAATGTAGCTGAAGTTTTGCCAATCTGTCTCTCTTTTCAAAAAGCCACTATCCATTTTAGTAATACTTTTTAAAATTCTCTATTTCATTTATTTCTGTCCTGATCTTTGTTATATCCTTCTTTTTGCTAACTTTGGACTTCATTTAGTCTTGGATTTCTAATTCTTGAAGTATAAAGTTAGGTTTTTTTATTTGAGAGCTTTCTTTTCTTTTTTTTTAAATGTAGGCATTTATTGCTATAAACTTCTCTTAGGACTTCTTTCACTGTGTCACATTAGTTTGGTATGGCATGTTTTCATTTTTGTTTGTTTTAAAATACTTGTTGATTTCTCTTTTGATTTCATTTTGGACCAATTGGTTATTATGTAGTGTGTTATTTAACTTCTACATATTTGTGGATTTTCCAGTTTTCTTCCTGTTATTGATTCCTAGTTTCATACCTTTAAGGTCAGAAAAGATCATTGGTATGACTTTAATCTTTTAAAATTTGCTAAGACTTGCTTTGTGACCTAAAATATGATATATCCTGGAGAATGTTCCATGTGTGATTGGAAGAATATATATGCGGCTGCAGTTGGATGGAATGTTCTTTATATGTCTGTTAGGTCTATTAGGTCTGAAGTGTAGTTCAAGTTCAATGTTTCCTTATTGAGTTTCTGTATGTATGTATGTATGTATGTATGTATCCATTGTTGGAAGTGGGGTATTAAATTCCCCTGCCATGATTATATTGTTGTTGATTGCTCTTTTCAGATCTGTTCAGATGCTCTATTGCTGGTTGCATATATATTTACAATTGTTATATATTCCTGGTGAATTGGTCACCCTATCATTATATAATGACCATCATTGTCTCTTGTTACACTTTTTTCTTGTTACATTTTTCAATTAAACTATTTTGTCCAATATAAGTATAACTATTTGGTTACCTTTGGCTTCCATCTATGCCCTCTTCTTTTGTCTAAAAGAATTTGAGTTGGGGTCCTGTCATTAAAAGAGCTCAGGATTAATTTCTTTATGCAGTTGTAACAAATAACCAAAACTTAGTCACTTAACACAACACAAATCTAGTTTCAGAGTTCTGGAGTTCAGAAGTCCAAAATGTGTCTTAGTGAACTAAAATTAAGGTATCAGCAGGGCTGATTCTTTCTGGAGGCTTCAAGAAATCATTTGTTCCTTGTCTCTTTCAACTTCTAGAGACCACCTTGGCTTTCTTTGGTTTGTAGCTGTAGCATTCCTACCTCTGTTTTCACTATCACTTTACCTTCTCCTTTAGTCACATTTCTCTCTTCCTCCCTCTTATGAGGACACATATGATTACATTTAGGGCCCATCCAGATAACCCAAATTTATCCTTCCCTCATTATGATTCATAACTCGATCAATCTGCAAAGTGTCTTTTGTCATACAAAGTAAAATTTAGAGATTTGGGGAATTAGGATGTGGACATGCTTGGGACGAGGGGTCATTATAAAACTGTATTGTGATAATCTAAGTAGGGAAAATTATATATAGTGTATGTATATGTATGGAGTGACAGTATAGTATTTTGTTACATGTTAGAATCAGTTAAAAGTAGAAAAAAGGGGAGATAGAAGTGGAGAAGTAATTGACAAGACATATCCACTCATCATACTGAATAGGTTACAGAGACATGACCCAGTGCTTTACTTAGTCTTAAGTGTTCTAATTACTATATGTCTGACTTGAGGGGAAATGGGAAGGTAATTCTAATAGGAGAATATGACAGGCAACAGTGACAATAGTGACAAAATGTTAGGAAGTCCTTAAATATTCTTACAATACTGAGCACATTATAAAGTACCTCTCAGAAGGCACATTACTGTAAAAGAGTAAAGTAAATTTCTAAGTGTTTTGTTGAAATTCTAAAATACATAAAATTTAATAGTATAATATATTGTACTATAATTACTCAATTAATTTATAAACTATTATTAAATATTCCCCTATTTTATGGCATATGTTATGTTAGTAAAAAGAAAAATAGAGTACTATTTAGAGGATGGTTTTTTAAGTCCATTCTTTATCTTTGTCTCCCAAAACTATTATTAAATGTATAGTTTTAAGTTGTTCAACTGTGAATTTTCCTACCATACATTCTTATTGAGGAAATAGATCCTCACAAGAAGAAATGAGTTACCAGGACAATATGTTTTTAAATATATTTCTGAGGATAGAACAATAGGGAGAATAATGGGGGATGTGATTTGGTAGTTTCTCAAATGATTTCCCCCTAGACACCTGCCTTGGAATGATGTGCTATGTATTAAAAATACAGAATCCTGGGCT
Source organism: Nasua narica (assembly GCA_028533885.1). Taxonomy (NCBI): domain Eukaryota; kingdom Metazoa; phylum Chordata; class Mammalia; order Carnivora; family Procyonidae; genus Nasua; species Nasua narica. The sequence goes on from CM052810.1 coordinate 152,324,779, forward strand.
TCAAACCACTGTATTCATTTCCTAGGGCTGGTGAAACCAAATGCCACAAAACGAGTGGCCTTAAATAACAAAATTATTCTCTCATAGTGTTGGATTTCAAAAGCAAAGTGTTGGCAAGCTGGTTCCTTCTTGGAAGCTCAGAGGGAGAATCGGCTCTCTGCCTCTTCCCTAGTTTCTGCCAGTAATCCTTAGTGTTCCTTGGCTTATAGCTGCATAATTCCAGCCTCAGCCTCTGTTATCACTTGGATATCTTCCCTCTGTGTGTATGTGTACATGTCTTCACATGACGTTCTCCTATCCATGTCTCTACTTATCCATGTCCTGTCCTCTTCTTATAAGGACTCCAGTCATATTGGATTAAGGATCCACTCTACTCCTGTATAACCTCATTTTAATTTACATCTTAATTACATTTACAAAGACTCCAAATAAGACCGTGTTCACAGACACTAGACATTAAGACTTTAATACATCTTTTGGGAGGATACAATAAAGTCACAACAGTATCTAAAGCAACAGTCTCTGGAAACTGAAGTGCAGACTTCTGGATTTTTAATAATTAAAAGCTATTGCTTTAAAATTTCTCATCTATTGATCTGGCACCAAGTCTGGTTAAAATGTTTCCATTTGTAATAAAAAATTAAGCCTGCAGTAATCCTGGTTTTGATAGTTGAGAGGCCCTCCATTATTTCAGGATTTCCAGATTACAAAATAGAAGGAGTGTCATTTCTGAAATTGTAACTGCTTATTACCCTCTTAAACAAGGACAGAGAGAACATTTTATAGCATCATTAGTAATTCGATTTTGTGCTATTTCAATACAATAAACTCTTTGCATTTTTTACAAAGAAGAGTGTATTAATATTTCTTTAGTACTTAAAGAAGAAAATCTTATAAGTCCAATAAGATTTTCTATCTTCTGATTATTTAGAAGACCAATGACATCACTATATCCTAAGCTACACACTCTAAGCTTTTTTTTTTTTAAAGATTTTATTTATTTATTTTACAGAGAGAGAGAGATCACAAGTAGGCAGAGAGGCAGGCAGAGAGAGAGGGGGAAACAGTCTCCCTGCTGAGCAAAGAGCCAACATAGGGCTTGATCTCAGGACCCCTGACTCATGCCCTGAGCCCAAGGCAGATGCTTAATCAACTGAGCCATCCAGGCACCCCTATACTTAAATTCTTTTTTTTTAAGATTTTATTTATTTATTTGACAGAGAGAGAGAGATCACAAGTAGACAGAGGCAGGCAGAGAGAGAGGGGGAAGCAGGCTCCCTGCTGAGCAGAGAGCCTAATGTGGGGCTCGATCCTAGGACCCTGAGATCATGACCTAAGCCGAAGGCAGAGGCTTTAACCCACTGAGCCACCCAGGCGCCCCAACACACACACACACACACACACACACACACACACACACACACACACACTCTAAGTTTTGTACTGAGCTGTGTTTTACTGAAAAGTGTGGCAAAGTGTATTAATTTTCTAGTGAAGATTGGATATCAGGCCCAATGGATGATTCTCTTTGTTGGTAAATGTACATTTACCCTAGATAGTATAGGGTGGACTTGGAGTGCATAAATTAAAGGCAAAAGTAAGGGAGTGAGAGAAAGAAAGAACATCTGCAATTTAGCAATGTTTTCTTAAAACAAGGTAAACTTTATAATCAAAATTCATTTTTCTATAATATATAACTGTAGAGGTGATAATGACAATACTAATTGAATTGTAATTTTACAGAAAGTCAATACTACTTATGATGTTATAAAAACTAAAATGCTTACTATAGTTATTTTCACTGTCACTATAGTAAAACAAAAGAATATATTAAGCAAACATTGTATTATTCTCCACTGGTGTTAAATATCCTCTATTCCCTACTAATCAATTCTTTGTCCTGATTAAATTTTGGACATTCAGTGACCCATCATGAACATAAACATGGAGTATGTTGTCATTCAGAGTATTCAGTTATTGGTAATTAACTGGAGTTTTGGTATTCTTTTTTTCTATTTATTTATTTATATAAAGATTTTATTTATTTATTTGACAGAGAGAGAGATCACAAGTAGGCAGAGAGAGAAGGAAGCAGGCTCCCCGCTGAGCAGAAAGCCTGCTATGGGGCTCTATCCCAGGACCCTGAGATCATGACCTGAGCTGAAGGCAGAGGTTTTAACCCACTGAGCCATCCAGGCACCTCCTGTTCTCTTTTTCTAAATTTATGTCCAAAGAGGAGGATTTTTCAACTATCACTTTTCAAGAACATCAAAATCATAAATAAATGTAGAAATTTATATTTATTATATATTCTCTGTACAAAAATGTACTCCTCATTAAATATTTGTCTCCTGAAACACTAACCTAAAATTCATATTTTGTGGATATTTTTATAAAGCATAGTCTGTTACTTAATAAAGCTGATCTTAAAATGTTTTAATTAAAAGAGCAAAAAAAAAAGTATTTAGAGAAGTCTCTAGCATAGACTTTTTATCCATTTAAAATCTCACCAGATCATTTTTAAATTCTCAACATCTAGGCTCTTATTAATAACCACTCTTATTTCTTCCATATCTACCCATGGTTTATGTGCTACTTACACACATACAATTCACCACCTTGATAATGTAAATTTTTCTTCTGCCTCAAGAAGGCTTTTGTTATTTCTCCTTCATTTTCTTTTCCCCAAGAAGGAATGTTTCATTAAGTAAAAGTTAAATATTGTGTCTTTACACCACATAATAGGTCTATATCTATGCATATACTATCTAATCTATTTATAATAGGACAGAATATAATTGTATAATAATAGCACAAATATAGTGCTTGCTTTGACTCAGGCATTCAGTGAAGACAGTACTATTATTAACCCCATATCCAAATGATAAAATTAGGGTTCACAAATGTTAAATAGATTATCAAAGTCCAAACATCTAGTAAATAATTTTCTTGGGATTAAAACCCAGATCATTAGGCTCTAAAGTGTTTGCTCCTCAGCCTTATGGTGCATTAGGTACATTTCAGAATATCATAAGATTTTCTTACAAAAATCAACCATTTTCTCTTTATTTGGGGGGAAATCAAGGTGAAATGAAGTGCATAGATTTTGAAATTGGACAGACATTAGTTTCAAATCTTAAATATGGTTTTTAATAGCTCCAAACAGTGGGAATATTATTAAACTTTCTAAATATCTGTATATTCATCTGCAAAATAGGGATAATTATACTCTGTAAGGTGGTGGTCAAGATGAAATTAAACTATGTAGATCAAGAGACAGAACCTGGCACTGTTTTACCATTTAGCTGAAATACTACATATAACTAAGATCAGTGAGGAGAGATGAGTTATTCAATAAATTACGTTTGATCAATGTCCTAATCAATTAAAGATTAAAAAAAGACATGCAATACCAAAACTTCTAGATGGATTAAAAATGTCCATGTAGCTTTTAAAACACTAGAAGTAAAATACTAAGACAATGACAAGATCCTAACATAAAAAGAAAAAGAACAATCCATCCATTGAACTACATAAAAACACGAAATATTTGTTTATTAAAAGGTGAAATTTTGAAAATACTTAAGAGAGGGAAAGTGATACATAACACATTCAAGAGATAAAAAATTAATGTATTTAATTTGTGATGAGGTCTTCCAAATCCAAAATGAAAAGACCAACTCCCAACAGAAAATAAAGAAAGTTCATGACTGACTAATTTACAAGAGAAGAAATTAAAATGCTCAGTCAACATATAAAAAGAGGCTTAATGTCAGCTAAAAAAATGTGATATATATATTATACATATTTTATATGACATCAATGTTTTTAATACATCAATGTATTTAAGGATTTTATTTATTTATTTGACAGAGAGAGAGAGAGAGAGATCACAAGCAGACAGAGAGACAGGCAGAGAGAGAGGTGGGAGCAGGCTCCCTGCCGAGCAGAGAGCCTGATGCGGGGCTCGATCCCTGGACCCTGAGATCATGACCTGAGCTGAAGACAGAGGCTTTAACCCACTGAGCCACCCAGGCGCCCCAAAAAATGTGAGTTTACAGACCTTTTTTTCATATTCCAGATCAATTTAAAACTATAGATAATATCCAGTGTTATAATGACCAGAGGAAAATATTCCTTATTGAGCATTGTTTAGGACAAATGTAAATTGACCTAGCATTTTTGAAAGATGATGTAGAAAAATACACCAAAATTTATCATATGCAACCTCGTTTACACAGAAATCCTACTTCTAAGTATTTGGCCTAAGGAAGTAATTGCATGTCGCAAAATGTTTTATGAACAGAGTCACATTATGGCAATCTAATAATATGAAAACTAGAAAATAAGTTAAATTACCATTAATATGGCACTTGTTCAATAAATATTTTTATATGTATCTTTTTAAAACAATTAAGTAGAATTCTGCCATGGAAGATGCTCATAGTATATTAAGTAGAGACATAGATGGCTGAACAGTATTTAAATATATATGTATTAATATATGCCATTTATATATGATGATATATGCTTCATTATATATATATCTATAAACAAAAATTATATATTCTTTTTTGCATGTGTCTATTGTTTTAATTTCTGATGATAAGAAGAAAAATAAATGTATTTCCATTTTGAAAAGTTAATTATGAATTTAGTTTCTCTCTTGTTTATGTTGAGTTTAATTGTATATGTACAAATATTTTTAAGATAAAGCTTATGAGTTCAAATGTAACTCAGATTCTGAAAAGTTAGTGTAATATTTAGCTTTTTTTTTTAAAGATTTTATTTATTTATTTGACAGAGAGAGAGAGAGATCACAAGTAGGCAGAGAGGTAGGCAGAGAGAGAGGGAGAAGCAGGCTCCCTGCTAAGCAGAGAGCCCGATGCGTGGCTAGATCCCAGGACCCTGAGATCATGACCTGAGCAGAAGGCAGAGGCTTTAACCCACTGAGCCACCCAGGTGTCCCTAATATTTAGCTTTTTACTGTTTATGTGTTGGTGTTAAAAGTTTGTGTTGAAGTATTTTAAGAAATTTCAAATACTTTCACTAACCTACTCTAAAACTCCTTCCAGGGGTGCCTGGCTGGCTAGGCTGACTCTTGATTAGGGCGCAGGTCATGATTTGAGGGTCCTGGGATTGAACCCTGCATCTGACTCTGCACTCAGTGTGGCGTCAGCTTGAGATTCTCTCTCCTTCTGCCCCTCCCCCTAGCTCTCCCTCTCTCTCCCTCAACTGAATAATCTTTTTTTGAATAAATACCCAACTTTTGTATCAACATGGACGGGACTGGAAGAGATTATGCGGAGTGAAATAAGTCAAGTGGAGAGAGTCAATTATCTTATGGTCTCACGTGTGGAGCATAAGGAAAATCATGGAGGGCATTGTGAGAAGGAAGGGAAGGGTGAATGGGGGGAAATCGGAGGGGGTGATGAACCAGGAGAGACTGTGGACTCTGAGCAACAAACTGAGGGTTTTGGAGGGGCAGGGGTGGAGGGTTGGGCGAGCCTGGTGGTGGGTATTGAGAAGAGCACGTATTGCATGGAGCACTGGGTGTGGTGCATGAACAATCAATCTTGTAACACTGAAAAAATAAAATAAACATATTTGGGGGAAAAAAAGCAAATGTAGATGCACTGAAAAAAAATAATAATCTTTTTTTAAAACATAAAAATAAAAACAAAAGTCCTTCCAACCAGCACTGTCATTTTTGTTCATGCTATAACCATACAAATGAAGAGACAGAAAATGTTCTAGCTTTTCATATCGTAGAATTTCTCTCAATCTCAATCTCTTCAAATTATAAAGTCTTCTTTGAAATTTTTGACTTAAAAGCATACCAGTGCTCAAGCCTCTTTCACACTCTACAGATAAGGTGAAGTTTTTCTTTTATTGTCATTACTGTTTAAATCATGTTGAACTCCAAAAATACAGTTAAGAACAGGCTGCCTTCTCTTTTAAGTTAACAAGCCAATGTTCAGATTTAGATCCGAGTAATTTATGGGGACATTGTGTGTATGCATGGACATGTGTAGGCATATGCATGTATTCTAGTGCTGTGTACACGTGTACATGTTATATGTGTATATTCATGTATGTAGGTAGGCTCTATGCTTGTGTATGTGTGTGTGTTGTGAATACGTGTGTGTGCTTGTGTATATCTTTTTTTTTTGTGCTTGTGTATATCTTGTATGTGCAAAGCATCTCATGAGAGGATATCTAAAAAATGCAGAATGTACAGTGCATTTAAAATGAAGCAAATATTTAAGTTTTATTGTTTGCAGATAGCAGTATGGATAATAAAAAGGCTTCAATCACATGTGAGCAACCATTGTAGGTTCAGCAGCATTGCCTCTAAAGTCAAGTTTATAGGGAAATTACATTTCTGAAAATGCAGGATCCAGTGTACTGTTGGACTGAAATTCAAATTTTGATCAATGGATTTCACACAAAAATTGTTCTAAGATGTTACAAATTTTAAAGTATGATAATACTTAGTTTTAAACCAAAGCACCATAAAACTGTGTTTCTCCTAACTGCTTCATTTCTTCCCCAAACTGAAAAGTCAATTCTAAGTGCACAGAACAAGAAAATACATCCATGGTCTGGAAAAGGGCTAAACTCAGTCTAATGAGCATAACACTGAAAACCAAAAAAAAAAAAAAATGTTAGATTTTTAGTTTATTATTACTGCATGAAAAGTTTAGAAGTCTTAAAGAAGTATGGAATAGTTACATACTTTTTTCCTATCTTGTCTTTTTTACATTTAAATTCTCTGCATTTTCTTATTTCCATTTGCTTTTTATTCAGTTTACAAAAGATAAAAGAAGTAAATGAGGGTTTGTAAAATGATTAAATGGGTCATAGAGGAATGTGTTTCTCTGTTTCTTTTTTTTCTTTAGGTTTTCCTATTTTCAGAGTTAAATCTTAACTTTTGGAAAGTAGGAGTACTATTGTTTTATTTTTGTTTTGTTTTATTTTTTTTTTTGAAAGAAGTAGGAGAAAAGGAGAAGATAACCTTGACTTAGGGAAATAGTTATAAATTCATGTCGAAGAAGATTCTATTTTACTTCTGTGAATAAACTATTCTGTCTGGGGCATGTACAAACAAACATATAGTAATGTGGAGTAAGAAGTCTAAGTATTAAAAAAAAGAAAAACAAGCTTTCTGTCAGAAATCAGGAAGGTATAAAACCATGGAAATAATCGAGGCTAAATAAAAGGATATAAGTATTATTCAATAAGAACATGCATATTTTGATATATAATAAGATTTTATAGTTCTTGATTTTATGTGGAAAGGAAGAATGAGTTCACCCAAAAGAAACAAACAAGCAAAACTCATGTTGCAATACATCTTTTCTCTGGAAAATATTTTTAAGGGTCCAAAGCAGCTAAAATGTTGTTTCCTCAATAATTATATTTTATAAACACCGCTATCCTGAGCTGCCTTAAACATTTTCTGGAACAAGGTGGGGTATACATAAATAAACTAATTCACTATTCAACTTAGTAAACTTAAATTGCATAGGCCTCTTAAAAGTTCATATTTTTTAAAATGTCCTTTACCATTCACTCACACACATAAAAAATGAACTAATCATTATGCATATGTGCTTTTGTGCCTATTCCCATGATGAGACCAAACAAGTAAGAAGACTTCTCAACAGCCAATTGTTTCTTAGGATTTGATTTTTAAAAAGACTGACTCATTATGATCATAATAAGCATATGTATTTGTAACAGTTCATTTAAATTCTGAGTCTTTTTATTTGATATTTATCATAAGTAAGTCAGACACATATGCCTAGCAGTGGCACTTGTAGATGTAGAAAAAATAGTACTTAGTAGAAACACACAGAAGAGTTAAGTATTAATTATTGAAATATCAGAGTATAAGGTAGGAAGGGCATAGCTATGTACCCATGAAAACATCACTTGCTTCTGAGTAGCAAAGAAATGATGGAGTGAATTGGAAAGTGGCAAAATAAACGAAAGAAGAAACCATGAAATGCCTACAGAAATGCAGTTATGAAATGAACTTTCTTCCCGAACAGCAAAGTTCTGGAACAGAATTTTACACATTTTAGAACACATCTATATTATTTTCCACCCACCCCCACCCCCAATGACACTCTGTTATCCTATGTTATTCACTGAAACCAAAAAGCAAACAGAAAATTCGATAGGGTGAATTGTCACAAACTAACTGTGTCTCAAGAATGCACCCGGATGCTTATTACATATTTAGATTTCCATGTTCCACTTAATACCTATTGAACCTTAATCTCTATAGGAAGTTTCTTGTAATCGAGCAAGATTTGCAAGCATGGAGTATGCTATAAAAACATGCAATAAATAATAAAAAAGTCACTCATGCTGATTAACCACCCCCCTTCTTAAGAGTTGAGAAAAAGAGGGAACAGTTCTGACTTGTTATTTTTAACTGTTTCGTCCACTGCAGAATGGGAGAAAATGTTCAAAGTTTCTGTTTTAATGTCCAAATAATGTACTTACTACAGTTCTCAGCTTTCCTATTGTCCCGGATCACTATTCTTTGGTTGATAGTGCTGAAGAGTGTCGTCCAATTAATGGTGTGATAATAACACAGGTTGCTATTGTCAGTAATATAGATGTTTCCTGCACTGATTTCCTTCAGAGATTGGAATTGTAGAGAAGTGATGCTCTGTTGCTTAAGGATAAGCAAGGAGAGGCCGCTAAAGAGAAGGAAGGGGGGGGGGATGGAACAATATTTAATATATATAAATAAATAGTTTCTGGCATACATTCTTGAAGTAAAATAAGGATGTCACATCTTACTCAAAAAGAATGCTAATAGAGCATTAAAAAAGAGACTGAGTCACTAAATTGTGATCTGAATATTATTTCTCTACATGCTATATATACTGAGTTTTAAAAGGAATCATTTGACCAAAAGAAAAGGTTTATTTTTAGAAGTATAAATATTAAGGTTATCTCCATTTCTGTCTACATATTTACCACTGACATATCTGCTCACTATTTTTCCCACTATCCCCCAAGTCTCAAGTTCTTCAAGGATGAAATTCGGTTTTAAAACTAAATAATTAGGGGAGTCTGGTTGGCTCAATTGGATGAGCATGAGGTTCTCAGTCCCAGGGTCACGAGTATGAGCCCCATGTTGAGTGTAAAGATTACTTAAATAAAACTTTATTTTTTAAATTTTTTAAAAGATTTTATTTGTTTATTTGACAGACAGAGAGAGAGAGAGAGATCACAAGTAGACAGAAAGGCAGGCAGAGAGGGAGAAGCAGGCTCCCCGCTGAGAAGAGAGCCTGATACGGGGCTCAATCCCAGGACCCTGAGATCATGACCTGAGCTGAAGACAGAGGCTTTAACCCACTGAGCCACCCAGGCACACCTAAATAAAATTTTAAAAAGCTAAATAATCAATAAATGTTTATGGAATGTTACTCATCTACTTAAAGTAAGACATTAATTCTACTCTATTTAATAAATTTAGATAAGCTTTCAGAGAGTAAATATTGCAGAGAATGACTATAGATATTTAGCTTTAATTTATACCTCAGAAACCAATTGTAATAGTTGAAGAATGTGTAAGTAAAAATAGGAGACATTAAAAATTAAAGAGAAGAATGAAATTAAGCTAAAAGTTAAATACTCAGAAGGCTTGGACAACTGGGGAGAGCATCTCTAAAAGTTAAATAACAACTATACTGTGTAAACAAATTATCATTTCAAGGAAATTATTTTTATTTTAACATAGTCTACATTTTGTAATTAAATTCCTTTTCCATTCTCTAAAGAATCATCTATTTCCCACATTTCAATCAACTAATGAACAATATTTTACATTTTTGGAGATCAAAGCTCTCCCCTTTTATTTATAAACCCAATATACTTTGCTGCAATACTCAGAATTTTTTCCATGTGTTATGTGTGTGTGTGTACCCACACATATATCTACATATATATACATACGTACATATGTATGTATAAAACTCAATACATGTGTATTCAACTGAGATGTAATTCATTCTCTGAAATCTATGTTCCCATCACAACCACCTAGAGTTTTTTATTACAATATGAACATAATACTGCATGACAGATTTTTAACATTTGATTCAATGGATAGTGAAATTTAGTTGCATGCAACACTTGAAAAGACTGTATCTCTCCACTCTGCCTTTTTATTAAGAACTCTTTCCCTTACAATTTAAAACCTCTTACAGATATACTTGTTTTAATAGCAAAATTCAGTGGACTTTCTGTGAAATATTATTATGGAATATTTGATGACAATATTGATTAAAGGCATCCTTCAGATTTAAGTAGAAAAAAATGAAATCTAAATCCCTTTATGTAAATCAACTTTTAACTGTTCATAAATAAGAATCTCATACAGATGAAATCTAAAATAAAATAAAGCAGTGGCTTATAAAATATTAACTCACACATTTTTATTATGTGAATTAAAATATTGATATGAGACCTTCCATGTGTTTCTGAGCCCTGATTTTTCTGCCTACTATTAGCCAGCATTGAACGTAGAGCAGTGGACCAAGTCCTGAAATATCAGCCCCATCATACGTGGTTCAAATGATGGCACCAGAGACAAGAATCTTGTGATAAAACAGCATTTGTATCCCATTCACTTAAGCCATTCTCAAGTCATTCCATGTTAGCTGTTAGTTGTGATAACATATGTTCAAAAACAAAGGTTTGATTTTATGCACTCTATACCTGCAAAACACTAAAACTGCTTTAAGTGAGAAGCGGTTGAAAAATCAAACTGTTTATTCTGCATACTTTACTTATTTATTTTTATCCTGCATACTTGAAAGCACAACCAGAGGTTAGTTTTCATTGGACTTACCTCTGGAATTAAAAATGGAAACCCAATATATCTAGAATCAGTGCAGCTGAAACTCTGAGATATGTACACATGACACTACTCTTGAAATCTGGAAGATCTGTAACTCTGAACATAACATACCTACCTATAGAGTACTCTTCCACCGATGGTCACCAGGTTAGAAAAAACACTGAAGTCGGTCATGTTTGGGGGCCACGACTGTATGTTCAAGAAACCTAAAAAAGACAAGAGCAGTAAAAAAACTCAGAATATCATTACCTTAACTGTGTTTAATGCTGAGTATCCTTGAAACATGGTGAAAATGTCTTGAAAGATAGAAGGTAAAAAAAAAAAAAAGACAATGAATATTCCTATTTTGAGTCATTGTATTCTATCTCATAGTTCTTCCAAGATTGAGTGCCTTATCCAAAGTTCCTGGATCACAATACTCAATATATAATGAATACCAAACTAACAAACACCAAAAATCTAGGTTTCTCAGACACAGAATCATAGAACTACATACATAAAAATAATTAAATGATTCTTAATTTGATTCATTCTAAAATCAAAACTACTTAGTCTAATTACATAAAGAGAAAAATATAGCTTTAATTTTTCTGGAAATCCTTTACTACTATATCTCAACACTTAGGACATCATTTGCTGCCTTGCAACCTAATACATTCATATATATACCTAACCTTTCTCATTTCATTTTTCATTCTTCAATAGCAAATCCATATTCAATTTGTGTCTATGAGTACCTTATCAGCTACTATATAACAGCCCTGAACATATTAGGTGCTCAATAAATATGAGCTAAATGAGTGCCACATGCTCCTACGCTCAAAAGTATTTCTTGTGAAAAAGTACATAGAAAAACGTGGATCAAAAGATCAGTTGACACAAAAACAATAACATAAAAATGTCAAGGGCATTTTATTTTATATATTCCATGGGCTTTCAAAATATGCACAAATGCTAAGGAATAAAGACATCCATAATTTAAAATGACATGCATTTTTAAAACTAGGAATTTGCTTTGAAAATAAGTTGCTGATTTCAATGTAATGTAATATTTTCAAGAAAAGAAAACACTAAAATTCACATAGTTCATAGCACAAAAAGACTTTTAAAAGTTACCTGTTATCTCTCGAACTGTCCGGAAGACATTCAGTTTCTCTGGGTCTATGGCTTCAATTGCATTGTAAGGGTCCCTAGAGAATCAAGAAGAGATGCAGCCAAATTTTAAATCAGATAAAGGAGTGAAAACATAAGAAATGTAACTATAATTGGTTCATTCAGATTGAATTTTAAGTAGCAATGAAAAGATTAGCAATGCCTTGTCTAAAGTTTGTTACACTACATGTAAAAGATGGGTTAAAAGGTGCTTTGAGGACATTTTTGATGATATCAAATATGAGTTCTTCATTGAAGGCTATTCTAGCTCTAGAGGAATGTCCAGTTTGGCTATCCTAAGGAAACCTCCAAACATAACAAGTCTATTTATAAATAATTTTATTGTATTTTGCCTTTAAATGTTTTTTTTCCTTTATTGGGGAAAATATACTCTGCAAATAATTATGGTGAGAACAATTGCCTTTTGGGCTCCTCAAAGCATTCTAAATTGTTAATAGCACCTACAATTTCATAAGATGAATAAAAACAAACACATGAAATAATTTTTTTCTTTTTTGCTATATCCTTACATTTATTAGTAAATTTTCATAACACTGTATGAAAGTTACTCTTCATAAGGATTATTTTGAGCAATCTTGCTCCTATTGGTTTATTTATATTTGCTTTTATATCACAGGAAATATTTGCTTTCATCTTTATGAATCATAATATGAAACAAAATTTATAACAAATTTAATAATATCCAAAAGGTGTAAATTTTGGAGATTTAAAAAAATGTCATCTCCTAATGCATAAACACATTTTTGTAATTAATGTTATTGATATATAGATGCCCTATCTTTTCAAAAATGAACAGAAAATACCTTTTAAAATTAAGAATTTATTGGATTTTTTTCAGAATTTTTCTTCTTAGGAAGGTACCTTTCATCTATAATATACTGACCATACCAAATAATTGCATACTTGCAAATAATACCAAACACTTCTCAGTAATTCAAGCAATATTTTCAACTATTTTAAGGGATACATTTCTTTTTTAAGTTTTACGATGAATCTTGGAACACTGAATCAAAAACGAATGATGTATTTTATGGTGACTAACATAACACAATAAAAAACAAACAAAATACTTCATTTAGAAAAGTAAAAAATAAAAAAGTTTTATACTTTGAAAGATGACCTGCGCAAGTAGAGACTTTGTATCAATATATACCCTCCAGAGAAAAATTAAATCCTATTCATTGATCACTTGTCCAAGAGAGAGCAAACTTAGGAACAATGAATTTAGGTTTTTTTAGAAGCATGTATCCATCTGTAGCAATCACCTGAGCCTTATTCTTGCTGTGGACATCTGTTGTTTTACATCTTTGAGAACCTTCTTTTTCACTTGGGAAGTAAACAATAGGATACAGTGATACATTAGATTTGGCCTTAATAGGGCTATCAATCAAGGTGCTCCACAGCCCCCCAACAAACAGAAAGGCATAAGGCTTATCTTCTAGGAATTTGAGTCTGAATCCATTGACTTTAATTCATCCTCGCATTAAACCTTGAAAACATCATTAGTTCCAGCAACCTTGATCTCTGGAATCCCATTTTACTGGCTCTCTCAACTTGGTTTATCTGCATATGCCTCTATACTGTGAACCAACTTATATTTTATTTTTTTTAATGTTACATAAATAGATTTATTTTTTAAAAATACAAAAAACAAAAATGCAAAATGAAAAGACAACAACAAAAAACTCTGCTTGATTAAATACTGTTTCAATCTATGAAGTATAATTGATACAATGTACCAGTAGTTTAACAGGGAGTGTTATAGAAGGCTTGGAGAAACACTATAAATGAGTTTGCCCATAATTCACACATGATTAAGATTTTCCTCAATGTGATATGAATGTCTTTCAAAAGCTTAAAGTCTAAATTAAATGTTCTGGCAAACTTGCTCTATTTATAACTGAAGATACATCGAACGAAATACTATGTTTTTGCTGAAAGTGAAGCCAAGAAATTAAGTTCGCCATGTGGGAAAAATCTTGTTGTTATCATTTTTTAATGTGTAAAGTTTTTGTATGCAGGGAAAATATCAGCTCTGCAGTAGTAGAATGAGCTTTCAACACTTGTTGTTTGATGAAAAGCAGTGTATAGAACAGCTCTGCTCATATAATCAAATATCTTGGCTTTATTGAGAAATACTCACAATTCAGGGCAAGCACACAATAATGGGGTCCATCCAAATCTTTACTGAGAACACTTCCAAGTTGCCGGGAATGAAATGAATTCTGGACTGTTCATATGAAGCCCAATGGACCACGGAAATTTTATACACTTAATTTTAGAGATTCAAGACTCTTATAAAATAAGTTGACAGAATCCTACTTACCAACTTCAAAGTACCTGCAGGGAGTTGTATCCTATGGACACTTGAAATTCCAGAGTACTTTAAAATTGAGAACTTCCCTAGCTAAATTCAGAGCCATGTGAAAGAACTTTATGTGAAAGAACTTTATGTCCATCCTGTCATTGTGTTTGGCGATCCACAATAAAGCTCAGGATAAAGAGAAATGTATTTTTACAATTCAGTTGAAATTTGCTTTATTTTTCACTCTTTTCCATTGTATATCATCATTGCACTCTCTTTTCTAAGCCCTCTCTTGTCTGTGTCTCACTGGGACACAGCTTGAACATGCTTATTTGTTGAGCATTTTGTTACTCTAAGTACATGCACATGACTATTATCAAACATGACAAGAGATGAAAGGTGAACATTCCTATGGATAACCCTGCACACAGAGTTGCCTGTGGTTCCCATTCTAAATAAAGGACTAAGAGTGCCTAGTCTATTTCTGGCAATGACACCATTGTGTTATAAACTGAAGATGCCAATTAACTTTATTGAGTTCTTTTATACATTAAAATTGTAACTGATAAATTAACAGTATGCTTATTTTTTGCAGAAACTTGTTTTTGAAAAGTACAATCTCATCTAATTATGAATTTTATCTATTAGCTTAATGAAAGACCTTAGCTATTTTACTCAAACCATACATCCTATTTAAAAATAATAGAAGATCAAGGATAATGAGAATTAAGTGAAGTAAAACATGTCTTTAATTTACTAGAAGTTTTGTTGGTTATAGTATGCCATGTTACATTTAAAATCTCTCTCTCCATACATGCATGAATTGTATACATGAATACACATAATGCCTTATATTTATAAGATGTCTTAGACCCACTGAATTGACTTTTTATCAAAACATTCTGATGATCAAGAGAAAGGCTTCAGGTGATATGTTTCATACTGGCATAAAATTGGGAATGAGAAATATCATATACATGTATGTGTATATGCATATATATGTATAAAAACATATGTATTTGTCCTGGAAAATGCCCTATATATTATGGTTGAGACACAAAAATATTAATTATAATGTTAATATTAAAATATTCGAAGTGTTATGATTAAGAAGAAATAATAATCTTCTGCACTAAGGAAGGAGTATGACTTATCATAAAGGAAAATTGCCATGAAAATTGCCATGAAAATGCCATGAAAATTGCCATGAAAATAACTTTACCTTTATTTGGTTTTCAGTAGTCTACAAAATAATATCTGTTACACTGCATGTTGTGCTACAACCAGATGTAGTCATTGAAATTTTTCTTTAGCACTGCCTCTTCCTCCTTTGCTTTTTCTTTTATTCTCTCTCTCTCCCTTTTTTTCTCTTCCTTCTTTCCTCCCCCTGCCTCTTTTTTTTTTTTTTTTGGTACCATTTATTATGTTCCACAATATGCCAGGTATTTGGCTGAGCACTTAAAAATAATTTTTGTTTTTAATCTCTACAATAATCAGAGAGGGTATTTATTATAAACCCAATTCTCAACTTTACATTGGATGAAACAGAGGATTTGACATATAATGGAAGACAAGCAACTCAGGAAAACTTACTATGTTAGAGTCTCAAATCAAACTCTATTATAATCTGGATCAAATTAATGAAGTAGGAACTTTAACTCTTACTTTCTGAGCTCATTTTCAAGAGAGGCTTTGTTTATCTTTCTGTTCCTAATCATGTGAGTGATTTTTTTATAATTCTTTTCTACCTGAATGGATTAGCAAGGTTGTTTTCCTTGAAAATCTGGATTAATATAATACCTTTGTAAGATTTTTCTCATAAATTTGTGAATATATGGTATCTACTATGCAATATATTTTTATATCTTGATATAAAAGATATATCTGCTTCCCTTTTTGGCACTTATTTATTAATATTTCCTTTTTCTGGATGTCAGGTGATTCAGGATATATAAAACCGTTTACAATTAGTATAAATCCAGACTTTTTATAAATATGCTCCATAAGAAACAAAGACTAAAAGAAGAATTGTGAGCTGCAATTGATCATCTTTGTCAAACTTCCCCACCCATGGTTTACCTACAAGATTAATCATCAGTGGATTGCTTTTGTTGGTTCATAATCCTTCTACTATCACAGAATTCTTGCAGTGGTCCTCAATGGGGGCAGTATTACTCCCCCCTAAAGAGAAGCTGGGACATTTACAGAGGCATGTCAGTTGTAACAGATACTGGAGGATATTATAGGCTTTTAGTAATAACTCCAAGCCAAAAAAATTAAATGTCTTTTCCCAGCAAAGGTTTGCCTCATGTCTTGAACAACTTTAAAATGTCCCATCCAATTAAGGACCCATGTGCACAAACTTCATAGTTGATCATACAATGACTGTAATTCTGCAGTCATGTTGCCTCTATTTGGATGATATTTATTTCCGTCTTCCTTTTGTCATATAACAATATATCTGTTACTTATTTCCTATTCCAGTGGTCAGCTGTTCCTCTGCTCTTTATTTCCCCAATCTTGTACAGAATAACTTCTAATCTTATTTCTTATAAATCCAAACTTTCATTACAAGTAAGTAGAAGTAGAGCTTTTTCCTATCAATACATATTTTATTATCCATTACTTCACTTGTATTTTTTTAAATTAAAAATAGAGAATTAGAATCACTTTATAAAAATATGTATATAGGTAGGCTATATTATCTATGATTTTTATTTCATAATTCAAAAGGAAGTATGAATACATTTAATATATAAAAGATGGATGTTGGGTCTGATTAGAATGAAAATAATTTCTCCAATGCAATTTATGAGACTGTGTTTTCAAATCTTTCCCTGCACTGATGGACTTGAGGCCAATTCATTTATTATACCCGCGTGGAAGCAGGCAATGTGAATTAAGTGGGTATGTCTTCCTATTTCTCAGAAGATGCTGTTAACATGATATAATCTTTAATTCATGGTGGTATTTAGTTTTGAAAATATTTACAGTGTAGATATATTGTTTTAGTAAATGTCATATATGCATTCCATTATATAGATGCACCTAAATGTTGAACCAGATCTCCTATTCACTGGGGCCAAAGAGGTGAGGATAGTAATGTAAATAGATTTGGAGGGTTAGTAGTGACTCTGGTAAATTTGGTTGTCCTATCTCAAAATGGCTCCAAAACATTGTTGCCATGTAGGAGTATGTGCTAAGGGTAACCAAATCTACATATTTTTAAAGAGAAGTTAGAATTTTTGAACATACATATTTATTTTTTAAGTATTGCTTGGGCTGAATAAAACACATCTAGGGCAGAAAGTGTGTACATACCATTATAGTATCTGGCATGAACCCATATTAAAAGCTACATTTTAAAGTAAAGAAATGCTTTATGCAATAAGACCTACTGTAATTTATTTGCATGGAAAGAAACACTTTGTCTTATTTCTCTTGCTGTTCCTGTTTGGACATATTTATTCATAATGTGTTAAATTGTTTTGCTTCTAGAAATGATATGATAAATGTTTAGCGTTAAGATTTTGAATTGAAATATGTGAGTAATATTCTTTATCTGTAGCCTGTAGCACTAATATTTAGGGATTAAGAGTCATATGGATAAATAGATAAAATATAAAGTAAAAATATTGACGTTTTTATCACAATTGAAAGAATACAAACTTGGTTGTTTTCCTAGTTAAAACCAGCAGGTGGTTCTGTAATGAAGGAACCCAGAAAATGTTACAATTTTTATTGCTAAAATGAAATTCATTTATTAGATCTCCTATACTAGTACAAATTTCCTAACCTAAGAAAAAGAGAAAAAGATACATCAGGCCAAAGAGAATTTTTGAAAGCTCAAGAGAATTTCAACTTACTGATTTGTTTTCTATGAGATACATTTTAAAAGGAATATTCATTTACTCTTTCCTGAACTAACCAGTGAGTAACTTGAATGAAATTCCTCACTTCACCCATTGACAATGTTTCCTTAAACATATCTAAAAATATGTCAAACTTTCTGAAATCTGTGGATTTGAGGAGAATATCCCACAAATATGTTTTAGCTTATATGTAAATTTATATTGTGAAATCTAAGTAGTTACTAAACTCACAGTCTATGTATCTCAAAACTGTGGTTTTTACTATCCTTGCTGGTAAAATCTGACATTTGATTTTGTTGGAGAAGAACATTAACTTAGGGCAGAACTCATCTGGGTCAAAAGGAATCAAGCAGACAAAGCTAAAGAATCTCTTAAGCTTTGTCTACACATCGTAAAATAACTTTCTACAAAAATGTCATACTGACCCATGAATACCAGTGACAAGGAAGATCAAATTCCCATTGATTTTGGTGCAGTTTATGAATTTGTCAATGTTACTAGAATCCACGGTCTGAGCTGACATCAGTGATCCTGTGCCAATGCCATCACAAGCTGCAGAAAACAAGACTCACAGTCAGGGAGTTGAGAAACTTCTTTTTCAGTCAATAAATCATTGCATTTTTATTATAAAATAACAGTATTTTTTCATTATAAAATGAAAAAAGTTCATCATAAGAAATAAACAATTTTCTAACAAATAAAAATTTATTCATGCAACATTAACTGCTGGGCCTGCTGTAAAATATTGCCCCTGCATTATAGTCTAGTGACCATGACACTTAAGAATATCTTATATCAAGTCCCAGTATACCCACACAACACATATGTAACTAAAGCAAAACTTATAACAACCAATGCTTGCCTTTGGCACATAAAATCAAAAATTTTCTCTTCGACCCTAAAATATCGTTATCAATACTTTTAAATCCTGGTCACTTGAGTAAAATAATTTCATACCCTAATGATAGTCTACAAACTGTGGTTTTAAAAACATTGGTCTAATTAAGAATATATATTAAACAAAGTATAATGATGGGAACTGTAACCAGAATCAAGAGCCATTTAAATATTTATTCTTAAATTATTTTTAAAAATATTTCATTTATTTATTTTAGTAGGATGGGGTGGGTAGGTTAGACGGCATGATCAAGGGGAGCGTCAGAAGGAGAAGAAGAGGGAGGAAAAGAGGGAGAAGTCGCCTCCCTGCTGAGCAAAGAGCCCAACATAGGGCTTGATCTCAGGACCCCTAAGATCATGCCCTGAGCCTATGGCAGATGCTTAACCAACTGAGCCGTCCAGGCACCCCTATATTTAAATTCTTTTTTTTTAAGATTTTATTTATTTATTTGACAGAGAAAGAGAGCCGAGAGCCTGATGCTCGGGCTCAATCCCAGGATCCTGAGATCATGACCTGAGCCGAAGGCAGAGGCTTTACCCCACTGAGCCACCCAGGTGCCCCTATACTTAAATTCTTAAATTGAGTATTACCTGTAATTTCTGAAGGTTCTACTCGAAAACAAAACAAGCAAAATAAAATGTGTGGGATGGGAGAAAGAAAGAGGAAAGAGAATGTAGTGTAAAAATAAGTCTCAAGTTTGCCCTTTTAAAGGCAATCTTTGATAATTTGGAAGGCTTAATATCATTCAGAAAATTTGGACTGTACGCTCATCCTGCTTAATTTAATTTTCATTTGGGTGAGGAATTGGAGCACCACAGCTAGAAGGGATTTCTTTCTCCAGTAAAATTCTAAAACAGGAATTATCTGCAACATTTATTTAATACTTACGATAAATTTCCTTGTCATTTTATATATGTAATCTTTCAAAATAGTTTTGAAGCCCTGGAGGGTAAATATCATGTTATTTATCTCTTTGCACCCCTTCATATGCATAACAGATCATTTAGCGTAGAGCAGCAAGCAATTAATATGGCTTCTCAATGTTAAAATAATCATGCAATCCCTTGTTATGTACATAACTTCTAAGCTTTGCTGCATGTAGAATAAAATGTAACTTTTTTCCCGAGTTTCTATCAACATTAACTCCCAGTTTAACCTGGATCATTTAGTATACATCATTCAAAATCGATAATACACACTGTTAAGACAGTTGATACTTTGGGGAACTATTCAAAGCCATGGAAAAGAATGTGTGTGTTCAGACAGGTGAACTTAGCCAGTCCATTAAAAAGTAAATGGAAAAGCCTTGGCATAGGTCCCTGTTCTAGCCAGCATAATCTCAGCTATCACACTCACCTTTTGGGCAAATATCCGTGCAAGGTTTACACATTTTAATCCCATTTTCTTCTACTTCCATTTTGGAACTAGGGCAGGCACGCACACAAGAACTGGAATCCACCACAAAGTTATCTGATTGGAAAAAAGGGCAAAATTAGGAATAATGTTGATGGCCAGCAGACAAGTTTAAAACAAAGTACTTTAGGGATTGACAATGATGAGTATCATCGATAGTACACGTCTGCCTTTTTCCCTAAAACAACTCTGTTCAAACATCTCAACCTGAAATAGAATCTATGAACATTCACATTCCAATCCAAGGGCAGCCTGTGTTAACAACAGTTAGTCCTTGCTTGACTACTGCTCCACATCCTGAATTGCCCCCAAGATACAGTGAATTTCTTTTATAGACTTGGGAAACTACATGACATTTAGTTTGTGTTTTTCAATAGTTCCACTTCATTTCATGTCATGATGCAAGTCTGTGGTCTAAAAATACTTCAAGTCACATGAAGCACAAACGAAGCTGAAGTTGAATTGCCTGAGATCAAGAGAGTGCACTTCATATCCAGGAGGAAATGTTTAAAATGTGTTCTATCTTTCAGTGGGATGCCACAGAAACTGTTCCATGGTTTTATATGAGGAAACAAAATGGAATTTGAAAGGCAGCACATTAGGAAAGGTATACTACATAAACCAGGAATGTCTGAATACCTGATCGGTTGGTGAAATGTTTAGGGCTCCAGTGATCTGAAATATGCCAGGACGTTGCCTCCCCCCGAAAAAGAACAAATTATTGCATCGAAAGCCTCCCACAGTAAAGGGAAAACACAACAACTGCTAGGCCACTTTGTATTTTAAAGGCAGTATATTTCCCTGTCTGGGCATACTGCTTCTGGCCTTGAAGGGGTCTCAGATCAGGAAAAGCATACAGTACAGGTCCAGTATGGGAGGCAAGCTTTTCTGCTACTCGGGTCATAAAATCCAAGAGGTGGGGCCCCTGGGTGGCTCAGTTAGTTAAGCTTCTGACTCTTGGTTTCTCCTCAGGTTATGATCTTGGGGTACTGGGGTCCAGCCCTAAGTTGGACTTTCAACTCAGGGCTGGATATTCTCTCTCCCTCTCCCTCTGGCTTTTCCCCACTCATGCCCTGAGCTTAGAATAAACATGGACTCATGAGCAGTGGCTTGCCTTGGGAGAAGAAATATTGGAAAATCTGGGAATGAAGGGAGTCTGGGGTAGAAGAATGCATGGATCCATGAGACTGGGCACAGTGTGATCTTGATAGTCCCAGTTATCCACCAGGGGGCGTTCGCCACAAAAAAAGGTACATTGTGAGACTGCATCACAGTCTGTTCCCTTCTTCCTCCTTCCTGTCTTCATTCTCAAAATACTTCTCCTTAACAACCTAATCTCTGTCTGAGGGGAACTCAACCTGCAACAAGTGAATATACTGTATATTATGTAATCATTCTTTCTTCAAGGTTGTCACAGGAATACCCCTTATTCAGACACTTCTACATTTTCCCAGCAATATATGCCCTGTGTAGTAAATACAAATTATAAATACCCTCATATCAGTTATGTTTGGATTTTGCCACCAAATAAGTTTCAAAAAATATTTGTCTTGAGTTTTTGAATTTTAGAATTCAAGAGTAAGGACTGTAGAGCAGTATTTAGAAGATAAATGTCTTTGTTTTTCCAAGATAGTTGCAGCTTAGCAAACCATGCCTTAGGAGCAGGGCCTCTCAAATATTTGAGATTTAGACTGATAAATACTGAATTGTTTAAATTAGTCTGTAATTTTTTTTTTGTTTTTTAAAGATTTTATTTATTCGAGAGTGAGAAAGAGAGCGAGCGAGCATGAGAGGGGGTAAGGTCAGAGGAAGAAGCAGATTCCCTGATGAGCCGAGAGCCTGATGCAGGACTCAATGCGGGACTCGATCCTGGGACTCCAGAATCATAACCTGAGCTGAAGGCAGTTGCTTAACCAACTGAGCCACCCAGGAACCCAGTCTATAATTTGTTGACCTAAATTATTCTAAGAAAAGAAATTTAGGAGTTATATCTAAGGAAACTGGGCATGTAATTTCACAAAATTGTTCTCAGTGTTTAGCCACTTGCCACAAGTTAGATGTTGAAAGCTTTTATGTGTAATTATTCTTTTAACCAGTATAAAAATATTTAATAATAATGATTAGAAATGTCATTATTTTCAAAGTCTTGTTTTTATATGCTAGCCCTCTGATTCTTTGTCCTCATTTCTTTGATCATTATAATAACTCTTGGCGTGACAAGAGCTAAGATTATTACCAGCTGCATCTTAAAAAGGAGAATACCAAAAAAAATGAAATAGTTCATTTAAAATCACATGAGTAATATGTGGGCAAAGCCAGAACCCACAGCCACCTTTAATCCCATGTCCTTTATACTTCTTATAACCACAGGCATAAAATGAAGAAAACCATAATAGTGATATACTATAGCTTGTAAAACCTTCTTCTTTTAAATGAATATATGGACAAATGTAGTGATTTTTTTTTTTTTTTTTTTTTTTTAGTTTTTCCAGTAGGTAAAACAATGAAGAAATAATGTCCCATCGCTCATTCCAAGCAAAGAAACTGACTGGAGCAAATATGAAGACATATATTTACTGAATTCCTGATGAAAGCTAAACTGGTTACTTTGAATCCCTAGAATGAGTCGTCAATTTTGTAAAGACCTCTAAATAGACCTTCACATCTATTGTTATTGTTTATGATTAGATTTGATATTAAAACTATAATTCTATACATTCTATTACAAATAAGTAATCAGAAAGGATATTAGGTAAAAATTCATTGTGATTAGAAGCTGACCTCATTCATTACAAATCTGGCTCTCACTTTTTTGAGAAACAGCATCATGTGCAAAAACACTGAGGAATGCTGAAAACAATTAAGTTTAGAAGGCAATGACACTACACTCTAATCTCAAACATCCCACTCCTTTGCTGTGACTTTAGACCAATCATTTTAATTTTTGAATTTTAATTTCCTTATTAGCGAAATGGTAGCAGTAGTACCTTTATCCAGGTAATTCACAATATTGTTGCAAATTTTAAATGACAATACATGTACACAATATTTTTGTGTATGTTTTAAAATCATGATCTAACTAATTTGGTTATTCTTATCTTGCTACTTACGTGGGCATTTCTTGACACAAAATGCTCCATATGTATACTTCGCATTAAAGTTATGTTCCAGTTGAAAGGTGGTTGGATTGTAGACAAAAGTTTGGGGACACTGAGTAACACATGCTCCACTGTCATTGAAATTCATGCAGGCCTGCAACATAGCAAATATTAATTTCATTTAAAAATAACCTTCATAATACTTGTTAAAGGAATATTGCTCTAACAGTCTTGTGAGAATGATGTTCTTTACTTATTAAATTTATATTAATATAGAACATGTGTGCATGTTCTATTCTTATATTTCACAAAAAGTATAAAATTTGACAGCTTTATAGTCATTAAGTGCTTACTTTTAAGTTCAAATTTGTTTTGGACTTTGAAAATTTTATAAAATTGTTCTTCCAATGTCAATGAATATACACAATCCATACAAAGATATTGATATTCAAGTTACCTAGTCTCTACCCAGTAATCTCCAAACTAATAATTGGTTTCAATAATTAAAATTAGCTAATAGTGAAAAATCATTGCAACGCACACTATTCAAAGGGTTTATGTTGAGTCTTAGAACCTGGCACTAAAACTCCCCAAGTCTACAGTTTAGACTTTCCTTAAAGCTGGTGTTTGGAAAAGTTCAGTGCTGTAAGTGACGTGGTAAGCCCATTCACCGTTGTATAGTGAGAAAACATTGTGGTAGCTATTTAAACTGGACTTTAAGAAAAAGCTCTGGCAGGTGACTAGACAAGTATAAATATGGAGTTAGTAATGCCAAAATGAAGAGAAGCAGCCTATATTTAGCTCATAATTAAATAATGTGCTGCCATTTCCTATATGGTCTTTTTCATAATGCCACACCATTTAGTGAAAGCCATCAAGTTCAAACAAAACAATTTGTTTCTGCTGACTTATGGCTTTGTAGTGAGACCTCAATTTGTTAATATGCTCAAATGCCTTTGAGAAGAATTAAAAACAATTTTACCATTTGAGAAGTATTTGGTATAAAAATAGAATAGATGTATAAGTTCATAAAAGCATGGCTTTCAAAAGAGTGGATGAACTAATTCTCTTAATTAAATAACTTAAACCTTCATAGGAATAATTGAGGTCTTGGAAAGTAAGCTAATATGCACTCAAGCTATATTTTATATTTCATCATAAATTGTATGGTTATTAATAAGCACTAATTATTCTGTTTCCTCAAAACATTTTCTTCATCAATTGTTGTTTTAGCAAGCACTTTATCACCAACACAACAGTTCCCTGATGATGGTCTACTAGATGCATAATCAGGACGAGACTCACTCATGAAACATTATTCACTAAGATGACATTTTCCAGGAAGAATCTATTAAAAAGCAATCTACAAAACTCAGTAAGTTTTAATTTATGGCTATAAAACTTCATGTGTCCTCATAATTGCTTTACGGACATACTTTATGCAGTGTTGTGCACAGATTGCTTGGTAACAAAGGGACATAAACTAAAGGAATCAAACCAATTTACCTTCCAGACAGCATGCAAAACAACGTAACTCACACCAAGGCTTCGGTCTGGCATTCTTGAACATTCTGTACCAAATGCCAAAGTGGAGTCATTGGACCATTCCATAAAAGTAATGAAATGAGAATTCTGGGACTCACCGGGCACTCTGTTTACTACGGTAATGGAACCATGAAAACAAATTCAAAGAAAAACTTCTAAGTGAAAGTTATGGCTATTGGTGTTTCTTGTTACTGTTTTGGAATTGTTAACAGCTGCTCCGCGTCCTCGACATCAAGCTTTACCTCATGTTTGATGCTGGGCAAGGGAAAAGGTCTCACTTCAAGACCTGCTAAAGCATCTTCCTTAAATTTTTAACATGTTTCTTTTCTTCTTCCTCACTACTCACTTCTGCAATATATACTTTTGTTTCACTATAGGATTAGGGTCGACAAATTAAGTTTCTTGTGATATTAAGAAAATTAAGAAATGACTACATCATAAGAGCTTTAATTTATGTTTTGCTTATTTTCAGATTTGAGTGTCAATTTGAAAAAAATATTCGGTTTTATTTTATTTTATTTTTTATTTATTTGAGAGAGAGAGAGATCACAAGTAGGCAGAGAGGCAGGCAGAGAGAGAGGGAAGCAGGCTCCCTGCTGAGCAGAGAGCCAACACAGGGCTCAATCCCAGCACCCTGAAATCATGACCTGAGCCAAAGGCAGAGGCTTTAACCCACTGAGCCACCCAGGAGCTCCAAGATATTCAGTTTAAATATATATGTGTATTCTCTGGATATTTGAAAATGGGAAAAAAGAAAATGAATTTCTGTGTTCACTTTTAACAGCAAAAACAATTTCTTAGTTTATGATTTTTAGCTTAAAATGAAAATAATGTCTGTATATGAAATTGTGTTAACTATAGCTCACAGAACTGTGTATTCAAAAGAACAACAAGAACTATATTGGGGATATTAAAATGTAATTTAAAAATGTCCCCAACAACCTATAAATGTTAATTTTAAGGAAAGAAAAGTGTCCCTTTCTAAAATAAAAATCACACAGATTAGCATACAAATTGCTTTAAGCATGCAATTTGGTAAATCTTATAAATTATGAATAATATTAACTTGTAAACAAAATAAACTGGTTAATAGTTAAATTTGTGAATTTGGAATAATCTTGAAATCTATAGCTATAATCTTAAAATTTAAATCCAAGAAATAAAATTGAAGAGCCCCCACTCAGAAAACTCAATTATACAACAACATACACAGGTAATCAATGTACATTTTGGAAGGATGCTATTAGTTTTTTTTTTTTTTTAAAGATTTTATTTATTTATTTGAGAGACAGAGAAAGAGAGAGAGAGCATGAGAGGAGAGAAGGTCAGAGGAAGAAGCAGACTCCCCGTGGAGCCGGGAGCCTGATGTGGGACTCGATCCCAGAACTCAAGGATCATGACCTGAGCCGAAGGCAGTTGCTCAACCAACTGAGCCACCCAGGCGCCCAGGATGCTATTAGTTTTTAAAAAGATATCTCAATATGTTCCTCTTCACATTCTCTAATGCATCTCACCTGCATTATAAATTACATCAGAAAGACATAATTCATTTACTAGAATACAACAATCCTAGGTAATCAATAGCTACCCAGTGAGGAAATGAATTATAGGCAGGCAGAGCATCTTTCTTAATCCTAAAATGGTCAAATTTGATCTTATTTTAATGTTAAAGATTCAATGTGCCTGAGTCCAACCAGGAAAGAGAGAGATGGAAAAAGTAGAAGGGAAGCTCCAAGACTTACAAAGCAGTCTGTGTCCTTAGGTCCTGAGCAGCCCCCAGCACATTCTCTATGACAGCAGTCACTGACATAGGGCCCATAGCACCTGCCATCACACTGTTCTGCACACACCGTTCTTGTCACTGTGGAAGACAGAGATGGGACCCTGATCAAAGTCAGTCACCAAGAGAAACTTCTAAGGTGCTTTGGAGTAGCCAAAAAAAGCTGAGCTTTCGAGTAACAGTACTCAACCCACCATTGCCTCAATTCAGCTAATATTTACCAAATGAAGTCAGCAATAGGTCAAAATCACTGTACAAAAACCTTCAAAATTAATAATACATACATTTGTATTTATTTTCTTTCTTGTTCCAGGGAACACTTACAGTGTTTTACAAAATAATCATACAACTTAGAAGGAAAGAATCAAATTTGAAATAAAGCATTTTGGCAGGTTGCAAAAGATGGAGTCAGCAGTGAAGTCAATCCACAATATGCACAGTAAGGTTTTATGACACGAGATAGCCCCAGAAATAATCTAAGCTTTTTAGAGTCAATGCCAAAATGGAAACAAACTTTTACATGATTCACATTGTATCTTACATGATTCATATCAAGTAGATAGATAAATATAGCTATAGATACAGATACATTTACAGTAAACTGGTCAGGAATAGCATAACTGTTTCTTTTCTTGATATTTAAGTGAAATTTCTACCAAGTTTCCTGTGTAAGTAACAGAGCAACATCCTCAAAAGAAGGAAAGAAAGAAAGAAGGGAGGGAGGGAGGTGGGGGAGAGACATACATTCATAGTAGATGCAACACGAATTTCCATTTGGTCTTCTTTAATAATGTCCTTTGATCCAAGATGACACCACTAAATTAGGATATGCTTTAGTAAAAACCGGTGCTATAGACTGGGCATCAAAATTATGGCTTTCAGGGACATTATTTCACTTATTTCAAAGAAATATTTTTAAAGTATTTAGAAAAATGAATGAACGTTACAGAATATATATAGCACATCACATCTTGGCTTCTGTATTTCCACTTCACTCAGGTTTCCTCCCATCTTTCTGACAAGTTCTTCAAAGCTTCCTTCAATAACACTATAGCAACATCTGTCCTTCAAACAATAGCATTCCCCAGACTTGGGCTTGTCAATTTTCTTTAGGTTATGGGCTTATACCTAGATGAAATCATCTATCCCTTATTTGCATACTACCTATAGGTAGATGACTCGGATCCAAATCTGAATTTTCTTTTCTTTTTTTTTTAAAGATTTTATTTATTTACTTGACAGAGAGAGAGATCACAAGTAGGCAGAGGCAGGCAGAGAGAGAAGGGGAAGCAGGCTCCCTGCTGAGCAGAGAGCCCAATGCAGGGCTCGATCCCAGGACCCTGAGATCATGACCTGAGCCAAAGGCAGAGGCTTTAACCCACTGAGCCACCCAGGCACCCCAAAATCTGAATTTTCTATTGAGCAGCAGAATATATTACCAGCTGCCTATAGAAGACCCCATTTAGATATCACAAGATGTATAATATAGAACATAACTCACTTTCCCATCTCTACCAATCAGGCATATGTCTTCTTTCTTCCCTTCTCTTGATTATTGGTAGCACCATACATTCAGTAGCTTAACTAAAAATTTGGGATGTGTTTGCTATTCTTCCTTTCCCCTCATCCTTGTTTCTCATACCTAATAAAATTATCAAATAAAATTGCCAAGTAATATTCCTCATTATGGTCTCTCCTCTCTACTCCAACTTTGTTTGGAAAGTAATCTTTAGGGGCACCATATTATATGATATGGCCTCTGTTAATAGTGGTCAGCAACTGTTACATATTATTATTTTGCTTATCATATTACATTGTATTTTTTATGTTTGCTCCCCCTACTAAGCTATTAAGAGTAGTTTTTTGAAGTCCATTGTCTTATTCACGTTTTTATCTTGGTGACCAGTACAGTGTTCAGTATTCAGTATACAAAAAAGTACGTATCCTCTCCAACTAAATAAATCATATATTGCCAATTGAAAGACAGTTATTTATTAACCGCTTAATGCACATATCAAAGAAAAAATATATGCAGGGGTGCCTAAGTGGCACAGTCGGTTAAATGTCCAATTCTTGGCTTCAGCTTAAGTCGTGATCTCAGAGTCATGAGATCTCAGTATGGTGTCTGCTTAAGACTTTCTCTCCCTCTCCCTCCACCCTTCCCCACTATGCTCTGTCTCTCTCTCTCAAGTAAATAAAAACCGTTAAAAAATGCAGAGAGTTGAAAAATGTAAATAGACAAATATTAAAATACCAAGAAATAGAGCACATCAAAAGCCAACAGAATTATTGTTAGTGTCTATTACTATATTTAAATGCTCCTTAAATTCTGCTATTGATTATTTCATGATTCCATATCCATATTTTCACTTGGATCCTTTTTAATTGAACATGATTATGATACTCATAAAATAGAACATAATGTTTAAACATGAACTATATTCTTCTATTGAACATGATTATATTCCTACTTATGTAGTGCAGTCGATACAAACATCAAATAGAGTTTAAACAGAAACAACACTGGGACTCACTCTCTGTCTTGTTGTTATTTTGCAAAAGTAAAGTTATATGATACTTCTTATGATCTTTTAGGAGATTTTGAAAAAGACAAATTTTAACTATCAATTTGTGATTACAGTTTTTTTTTAAGATTTTATTTATTTATTTGAAAGAGAGAGACAGAGGAGAGAGAGGGAGAGAGAATCTGAAGCAGACTTCCAGCTGAACACAGAGCCCAACTTAAGGCTTGATCCCATGATTGATAAAATTCGATAATTTTAAAACCAAGAGTTAGATGTTTAATGGACTGAGCCACCCTGGAGCCCCTGTGAGGTTGTACTTTGTATTTGCAATTTGGGGGAACATTAACTTTTGAAATAATTTCTTTTGTAAGTATTTTAATAGAAATTTCTACATAGGGGCCACTTGGGTTGTTCCCTTGGTTAAGCCTCTGACTCTCGATTTTGGCTCAGGTCATGAGCTCGGGGTCCTGGGATAAAGCCCCAGTCATCGGGGAGTCTCCTTGAGTTTCTCCCCCTTTCCTTCTGCCCCTCCTCAGGCACTTATATACTCACACTCACGCTCTTTCTCTCTCTCAAATAAATAAATAAATCTTTTTTTAAAAAGAAATTTCTACATAGTAATTCAATTTGGTCCGTCCCTTTACCTTCTTTCGGTTTTTGCGCAAATCTCATTTTCCTAGTGAAGTCAACCCCTATTTAATGCTAAATCCTTTCCAAACTACTGATTCTTGATGAACCCTCCTCTTCTTTTTCTTTATCTTTCTCTCTCTCTCTCCTTCCCTCTGCTTCTTTCCTTCCTCCCTTCCTTCCTTCCATCTTTCCTTCCTTCTTCCATCTGTGTTATAGCATCGATCACCATCTGACATATTTTATAACTCACTCATTACACAGTGTGCTCGTTGGTGTATTCCAAAGTCTAGAACTCTGCCTGTCATGATGGCATTTTTATTTATATTTTATATATATTATACATCATCATTACATATGTGAAATATAACCAAACAAATTATATACACTCATTAACTCTTCATAGTCCTACATTTGGCTTACACTGATGTTCCTATCTTTTATCCAGTAGTATATTTATTTAGATATTCTAATTAGTAATTCATACTATATAAAGAAAACACTTTTAATAGACACTTTTGTAAAAAAAAAATAATTCATATATAATTCCTCTCTTCCAGATTTAACAAGACTTTTTTGATGTGCCAAAGTTGCTAATTGAAATAGCAGACATATGTTAAGTAAACAAATAACTAGATTTGAAATAAGTGTTATCACAGAACAGTCTATTAACTGGCTTTAAGTTGGCAGGCATTGCTCAGCCAGAAATAGCACAAAGTAAGTCAGCATTAATAGCTTACAAGTCACACCATATTTTAATCTTAGGCACATATGTCTAAGTGTTCATTTCTATTTTTAACTCTGTGGTGGGTTAAGGTACTATACAAAATGTTTCAGTTTCTCTTCATTTGTATACTTTGGTCTTTCCTATCAAATATGTAGATAAGATTTATACAGATAATTAACCATTATTTTATTTTATTTATTCTTTTAATTTTTTAAAAGATTTTATTTATTTATTTGAGAGAAAGAGAGAGCATGAGCAGGGGCAGAGGGAGAAGCAGACTCCCTACTGAGCAGGCACGCAGACACGGGACTTGATCCCTGGACTCTGAGATCATCACCTGAGCTGAAGGCAGACACTTAACCCACTGAGCCACCCAGGTGCCCCAATTTTAAAATTATTTATTAAATGTTCACATTAAGATCAATTCTCTCCATGAGTATACTATTTAAATATTATAATGTTTTTAAATATAATCTAACAGTACAACCTTATATTCAATAATAATTATGCTCTGAAACTTTTAAAATATATACATTTTAAATCATTCATATATGCTAAGTCAACTTTAAATTGTTCAAAATAGCAATTTTGTCTATGAAGTGGTCACATATCATATATTTTTTCAGGACACTTTGATCCTAGATATGCCATTCCATTTCAAGAACATGCAAAGAAACATTTCTCTAAAGTCATTACTTTTCAAAATTTTGACTTAAGATATTAATGAGAATTACTGGATTTGCTTCAAAAGCAGTCTATAATTCATTTTAAAAATGAAAAAAGTACAATAAATTCAAGACTAAAAATAGCATTTTTTGCTATCATGGTTTTCATATGCCTTAATTCCAACTGAAAATTCAGTAAGCATGAAATAGATTTAGAAGTGTTTGCTTGACAAGTAACAATATAAGTAAGCTAAAAGAACAAAACAATAAGCTTAATCTCTAGATAATGATGTGACCTGGTTAAGAAAATTTCTTCACATTCTTATGTGAGATTTATTTTTAAAAAGAAAACATTTCCTTTGTACAATCTATTTAATGACATTTATTGATTAATAGTACTACTTAATATGACTTAAACATCAAACTACACTCATATTTTATTATGATGGACAAACAAAAACAAAACAGTTCCTGAAATCAATGAAATAACTCACTTAGCCTCCGTGGGAGCATTAACTTATAATTGCTTTGGTTATATTAATTTCTACCTTTGCCTGAATACTATTTCATTGGATTCCACCCCTCCCCCCATATTTAGTATCCTTCCTAAATTGCTTCATGGGGTGCATTAAAGTCTTTGGGTCTAATTTTAACTAGCTTATTCATTGATGGTACATCACTAACTGTGATTGTCTAATATCAAAGGTAAAATCTAGGAAGTTAAGATGTTTCTTATATTAGGCTCAGTAAACTTGAGATTGGGAATGGAGGTTCACCAAAAATATCCATAAGAATCAAATGGATAAAGCTTAAGGAACCACACATTCCATAGTAAAGTGATACTGCTGAGAGAATATCTATCATCTCAAGAAATTAAAGTATTTGTAAGTAGCTTTATCATATCAGCACATCACTGATAAAAACAATGGTTTAATTACTTCTTTAAATATAACAATACCATGTTTAAAGTTGCTTCCTTAGAAATTTATGTTATTTAAAGAACTTTGACAATTTATTAATTAAATATTTATTATTGCTTCCTATGAATTACAAAAGGATAAAGAACATTCATAAACAACGCAAAACAGAGCTGACATCACAGTGACAAAACAAAAAGATTTCTGCCCTTTAAAAAATTAAATAAGGTTAAATTTAGGCAAAACCTTGACAAGTGTCTTCTGTTTTTACACTCTGTCAGTTTTCTCCTCCCTTCCTTATCTGCTACTTCTTTCCTCATTTCCTCCATATCCTCACTCTCAGGCCCTTCTGGTTCTGTTTATTTCCTTTACCCAGTGGTTCTGAACCAAGCTGTATATTAGAGCATCTAACAGGGTCTTTCAAACTCTAATAAGGAAATTCTTATGTAGATGAAGATTCTGACTTGGTCAATCTCAGTGGCACCCTAGATTGTCCATTCAAATCAGCTCCCAGGTAATGTCACTATCTGCTGGTCCATAGATCCCATTTTGAGTAGCAGGAGATAGAATATTTAAAAAAGAAAAAAAGAAAGAAGTCTTACCATTTGCAACAATGTGGATGGAACTAGAAGAGTATTATGCTAAGTGAAATAAATCAGAGAAAAACAATTATATAATTTCACTCATTTTTGGAATTTAAGAAACAAAACAGAGGATCATAGGGGAAGGGAGGGAAAAATAAAATAAGATGAAATCAGAGAGGGAGACAAACCATAAGAGACTCTAAACTATGGTAAACAAACTGAGGGTTGTTGGAAGGGTGGGGAGTGGGGGGATAGGGTAACTGAGTGATGGGCATTAAAGAGGGCATGAGGTGTAATGAGCTCTGACCATTATATAAGACTGAAGAATCACTGAACTCTGCCTCTGAAATTAATAATACACTATATGTTAATTAATTGAATTTAAATAAAATTTTAAAATACCTGGGAATCATCTAATTCCTATTAAGTCAAAATTGCCTGCAATGTTCTAGGACTTGCTACTTTTAATAAACACCCCAGGAGATTCCAAAATGCAGTCTAGAGTTGAGAATCATTACTCTAATCCAGCCAAGATAGAGAAATTCTATAGATTACTTATAGTATTTGACTGATCAATTGACTGTTTTTATTTTATTTTATTTTATTTTTTCAGTGTTTCAAGATTTATTGTTCATGCACCACACCCAGTGCTCCATGCAATACGTGACCTCCTCAATACCCACCACCAGGCTCACCCAATCCCCCATCCCTCTCCCCTCCAAAATCCTCAGTTTTGTTTCTCAGAGTCCACAGACTCTTATGTTTCATCTCTCCCTCTGATTTCTCCCAATTCACCCTTCTTTTCCTTCTCCCAATGTCTTCCATGTTTTTCCTTATGCTCCACATGTAAGTGAAACCATATGATAATTGACTTTCAGCATAATCTCTTCCAGTCCCATCCATGTTGATACAAAAGTTGGGTATTCACCCTTTCTAATGGAGGCATAATATTCCATTGTATATACGGACCATATCTTCTTTATCCATTTGTCTGTTGAAGGGCATCCTGACTCCACAGTTTGGCAATTGTGGCCATTGCTGCTATGAACATTGGGGTACATGTGGCCCTTCTTTGTACTGCATCTGCTTCTTTGGGGTAGATACCCAGTAGTGTAATTGCAGGGTTATAGGGTAGCTCTATTTTTAATTTCTTAAGAAATCTCCACAGTGTTTTCCAAAGTGGCTGCACCAATTTGCATTCCTACCAACAGTGTAAGAGGGTTCCCCTTTCTCCACATCCTCTCCAACATTTGTTGTTTACTGTTTTGCTGATTTTGGCCATTCCAACTGGTGTAAGGTAGTATCTCAATGTGGTTTTGATTTGAATCTCCCTGATGGCTAATGATGATGTACATTTTTTCATGTGTCTGTTAGCCATTTATATGTCTTCTTTGGAGAAGTTTGACTGATAGTTTTTTGTCTGAAATTTTACCACCCTGACTGACCTCTTGCTTTCATTTCCTATTTGTGTTGTTAAGCCTTCTATCCCTAATTGAAAGAGCAAACAAACAAAAAATCCACATGCCAACATGTAGGAAGGTTTGAGAGGGAAAAAAACCCAAAGTGGGAACAGAAATACTGCTTGGCTGATTGTGAAGGCAAAAATTTCAGAGAACAAGTAAGAGATGTTCAGAAAACTACTCCTGTCTTTCACCTAGCAGCTGTCTATGTAAAGAGTTTCCTGGATAGCCTCCAATTCCATTGCTAAACACATTTTAAAGCACATTAATTTTATTTTTATTTTATCTTACTTCAATTAGTATTCAGTGATCTGCACACCTTTATGCTGCCTATAGTATTTCTATTTATTGAACAAATTTCGACAAACTGTGTCCATGAAACATGTTGTGTCCATTAAATAGATAGAACTTCAATGGAATAGTTTTAATGTTAGGCTGTTTTCAGCTATATACTTGGAGGTTTGAACAAGAAGAAAAATGCTTGGGTTAAGGCAGAGGTGATTTGAGTTGGATGGTAAGAATAATTTATTGACTATTAGAGTGATTAAAACACTGTAATGAGCATCTGAATGGGCTTCTTGAGCCTCTGTTTGTCAGTATTTAAGGGAAATCTCTACTGGATGTTTTAGATATTCACTTAATTAGAGACAGGGGGCTTGATGAAATGCTCCCTAGAGGTCTCCTTAGTTCTATGATCCAATACTTATTCCTATGAATGGTGAATTTGTGACTAAAAAAATGAACACTGTGTTGTGCAACATGTTTTAAGAAGGCTACTATCATCAGGATATATTTCAAATGAAACAAATAAAGCCCATGGACCATCCAAGAATACACATTACTTCTAGAGAGTGCTGAAATGTGCAAAAAACCAAGTTTAATGAAACTAACACCAAGCTATACACCATTATTCATTTTCCCAAAGGAGAACAATTGGACACATCCATGTGTCCAGTGCCAGGTAGACACTAAGAATCACAGGAAAATTTAAAACAAAAATGCCTGTTCTCCAACACTGTGATTTAGTAAGTCTGGAGAAGAAGCCAGAAAATTCTTCTTCTTCTTTTTTTTTTTTTTTGCTTTTTGCTTTTTATTGGGAGCCCTAAGTTTTTTATAAGCAGCCTTGAAAACCCATCAATTTGAAACCTCTGCTCTTAAACACTTTCTTCTTCCTAATGAGAGGTTACTCTAGGAAGGGCAAAGCATTTATTTAGATGGGATGGGAGAGGTGGAAATGGGTCTTAAACTGCTGCTTCCTATCTCACACTAGCTAGGTCACAGAATGATGGAGCCAATAATCGTTGCCACATAGACTGAGCCCTTAAGATACATAAGGCTATATCCTGATTCAGACAGGGCAGAAATTTGTACTTTAAGGATTTGTCAATTATTTTAACCAACAACATAAGGCTTAAACATTGAAAAAAGCTCTCAGGGAAGATATTTAATTTTTTTTTTTTTTAAATAATGGAACCTAGCAAAACAGAATTATTAAAAAAAAGTGTCTAGGCCTTCAAAATACTGCAAGCATACCCATTTTCACATCACAGAAGAAAATGTAATTGATTATCTTTTAGTCCTAATTTCTAATTAGTCAGAACTAGCTAGGCCATACCATGAGGTATACACTCCCTCAGGTAACATAAGGGCTTAATCTTTTTTTTTTTTTAAGATTTTCATTTTATTTATTTGACAGAGAGAAAGATCACAAGTAGGCAGAGATAGGCAGAGAGAGAAGGGGAAGCAGGCTCCCTGCTGAGCAGAGAGCCTGCCCTGGGGCTGAATCCCAGGACCCTAAGATCATGACCTGAGCTGAAGGCAGAGGCTTTAGGAGGCTTTAACCAACTGAGCCACCCAGGTGCCCCCATAATGATTTAATCTTAAATTCACTAACTGCTATAGTTCACCTGAAAAACATAGCAAATACCCACAAAGCCATTACTGAAACTGACATTCAGAGTCAGTTAATAAAGTATGCCCAGATTTTGGTAGCTACTAATCAGGTTTGACCCTTGTTCTAGATAAATCCCTCGTGGCCCAGGGCTATGACATGATAATGTTGTTAGTTGTGTTAAATAGGAAGAGAATCTTGTCTAATCCATTCTTCTCCACTAGCTGCTTTATTCATTTATTTAATGAAGTTTTACTCAAACTATTTTTTAAAGACAAGCTCAGTGATTCATTGAAGGACCTTAAAACTGATTTTAAAATACACTCTTGGCTACCAGAAAAATTCTTCCCCATTAATAGATTATGACACCAAAGTTTATGAGTCAGAATTTAAAAAACCAATAGTACCCTATTACCGTAATTGTAAAAATATTCTAAAAAACAAGCATGAGTTCTTTGCATATACCTCATAAGACTGTATATATAGGTTTCAAAATAATAAAGGAAGCATATGAATCTGCATAGAACACATAGTGTTCTAAAGCATAATTTTTATATTAGAATTGAAGGCTGCACCTTGCACCACACAAATAAATGATATGCTGTCACAATCGTAGTAGACCACATGTCTCTGTATCCAGACTTAACAAAAAAAAACCTTTTTGCTTATCTTAGTATATCAGGATAAGTATGTCCATATCCAAAATATCAATGAATGGCAACAAAGATAACTCTCCTACTCAATAAACACCTGGATGAGTTTCCTTCTCAAACTGGGGGGAGGGGAGGTTGGTGGGAAGTTGCCCATTTTGTGATGAAAATAATCACAAATATTAAAATAGAGAAGACAGAGCCACACATCAGATGAACAATGAATAAATATCTGCTAACTTAATGAATGCTGTCTAGTCTAAATTTCTCATTTTATTGATGAGAAAACTGAAGTTGAAAAAATGTTGCCAATGGACAAATCCAAAATAATGTCCATCCATCTCTAAGAGATATGTCTTCAGAGTTTCCTAGGCAGCTTCCAGTTTGTTCACATCACAGCAGAGCCCATGTCTAATAATCAATTTCAAAATTAAAATGCCAAATGATACTGAAATGCTAGAAGAAATATTGCATTTAGTAGTAATAGAAAACTCAAAATCTATCCTTAGCTAAATTAATGTGCCCCTTTCTAATGTCAATTTTGTTTGTTTGTTTTTCATCCAAATCCACACTCATTCACATTTTTGTCTCAAATAATGGGATGCTCTTTTTCCTGTTTTAGGTTATTCCTGAGCCCTAGGTTGCTCAGTCCCATAATGTTCAAAGCCAAATTCTTGGATTGGGAATTATTTCTATTCTTTTATAATTAATGTCTTTCTTTCCTGGCCATTTCTTCAAGGCTAAAATTCAAGATTCTCATATTTATAATAGGTTTAAAAAGTAATCCTTCCTTTACCTCACGCTCTTCATTGCCCTCAGAAAGCCAAGCATTTTGCAAGAGTCATCTATAACACATATTTTCCAATACCTTTTAAATGTCTATGCCAAGCCCTTCTTCACAACACCTCTAAATATCTCACCTGAGTTTCTAATTAGTAACTGATTGTTTATTGGACAGTTCTACTTGAATGAATCAGCGATATTTAAGACTTACAAAGGACATAGGTAAGCTCCCTTATTTTTACTTTCAATCCATTCACAACTTTATTCTCCTATATGCTCAGTCTCAGTGACTATTTCTATCATCGATTCAATTGCTCCAACTCAAAACTTGGAATTCATCCCAAATTTCTCCTCTTTTTACCCACACTGCCAAATCAGTTGGTTCCCAAGCCTTATTATAAATTCTATTGTCTATCTCTTAAATTGCCTCCTTATCCTGGTTCTTTGTATGAGATGTTCTAGACCCTTTATCTGCTCATCTGATATCTATACATTCTTCAAGGATCATCTTAGTAAAAATCTCCTTTATTAACTTTTCACCAAATCTTTTACCTATAACCCCTTGCTATACATTTCCTTTCTCCTTCCTTCTTGGTGATCTCACTTCAGGTCATATAAACTTCTGTTTCAGCACTTACCCCATTGTATTATAAGTTGGAAGAACAAGTTAATTATCCCTGTGTTACAGATGAAGAAGTTAACATTTAACAAAAATTAACTAGCCTATCTTAGGTCACAGAATAAGTTATTATAAAGTGTGGTTTTAAGTAAGTTTCCAGACTCCCATATATCTTCATTAATATGTTTGCATTAAGAACCCCAAACAATAGGTTTTTAAATTGAAAAACAAAAGGAGATAGGGGTGGAAGGAAAATAGTTTCAGAAACTATTTCAAATACAACGCTGAATAACTAAAATGACCTACACATAGCTGCTTTACATTCTTGAAAAATAATTAATTTTGGAGTCATTTTAACTAGTAACACAATTATGAGTGGTGAGTAACAAAAACTAAGATATTACACAAATACTCTTAAAGCTTATAGCAAAACCCATAGAAATATGATTTTTTTCTATTTAGCATTTTAAGAAATCTTACCTGAGTTCAACCTACTGATTTTACAGAGCAGCAAAATGAAGCCCAGATAGGGCCAATATTCAAGTCCATATCTCAGTAATAAAAAAATAATAATAATTTTGGAGTAGAACTACCTAAAAGAGTTGCACCAAAAATACTTTAAGTATATAAGGAAGATTGTTTTCAAAATATTACTTTTCATCATACAGAACATATTTCCGAGATTTTGTTAAAGATAATCATGTCTGCCTAAAAGTTAAATTATGCTTTTTTGCAGTGTTTCTTAAAAAATAATTTTGTTGTTGTTTTGTTTCATTTTGTTTTTAAATCACAATTTAGAGTACAAAAAAAAAAAAAGAAACAAAACAAAACCCGTTTTTACATCTGGCTCAGTACCCACATACATGATGAAAAGTTTTAAGAAATTATATTAATCCTAATTATGTGCAAAGCATTTGATACTCTCTTTTTTTATTCTATTCTAATCTTGCCTATTCATTTTAATCTAACTTGTTTCAATAGAAATTTAATGTTGGGTAGGGGCCACCGAAGGACTTTACAATCCACTAATGATTGCAACCAGTAGTTTGAAAGCACTGCTCAACTGCACAAACAAATGTCAAGGTAGGAAATCAAAGAAACTAATCCCAGTGCTCCTTTTACATATATGAGGCCAGTTGGCCTTCTAATGAATTTAGGAACTTAGAGCCACTGGGGATGAAATTTCCTTTTTTTGAAGTTTTAGCATTCCAAAGCCTATGAGGATTTATTTTATTTCCACCATCACAACTGGAAGGTTAGGGTAGTTAAGTCTG
This sequence comes from Nasua narica, assembly GCA_028533885.1. Taxonomy (NCBI): domain Eukaryota; kingdom Metazoa; phylum Chordata; class Mammalia; order Carnivora; family Procyonidae; genus Nasua; species Nasua narica. Next base: position 152,364,473 of record CM052810.1, read on the forward strand.
AATTTCTCCTATATGACAGTATGTTAAAATGTGGGCCAATATTAAAACAACACTTGGGATTCTCTTTGAGCAACATATTTAGAGAAAATAACACATTATAGATATTAAATAAAGCTTTTTTAATAAAGCTCTTCATGCATTATTAACATGTTGTTAAAATAAATTATAATCTCTATGATGTAGGCAAAACTGGGCACCGCCCCATTTTTTTTTAAGTTTTATAATAAAGAGGGTACAATTGTTTTATTATTCTATTCTTTTAAAAATTCTGGAATTACATAAGCAATACATATTTTTAGAAAAACATAAGTACGGATATAAGTTTCTTAGAAAAGTATTTATTCTCTTACCACAGCAATAACCAATGTCAATTTTTGGCTGTCTATATATTCTTTTTTTTTTTTTTTAAGATTTTGTTTATTTATTTGAGAGAGAGAGAGTGACAGGGACAGTGGCAGAGGGAGAGGGAGAAGCAGACTCCCCACTGATCCCAGGATGCTGGGATCATGACCTGAGCCAGAGTCAGACACTTAATGACCTGGACCACTCAGAGGCCCCAGGTGTCTAAATATTCTTGACCTCCCTGTTACAGTTTTATGGTAGAATAACAGAATTAAGAGCACAAAAGACAAGACAAAAGTAATTTGAGACGTTAATCAAGATTTCTTCTGTCCCCATACTTTCATTCTCACTAGAAATTATCACTCTTTTTTAATTTTGAAAATCTGGAAGTGAAAATACATAGCTTTTAGATCATTGGTTATAAAGGAGGTGAAATATACTTACAAATTTCCATATGAATTTTTAATTCTTCTCAATTTTATTGAAAATATTTTGTTTTTATAATAAAAAACACTAATATGTAGTTAAAATGGTCTTTCTCTTCTTTTCAAATCTCAGTTATGTTTAAAAAGAACTTCATAATCCCATAATTTTTGTCCAAAAAATTGTAGTACTTTCAACTATTTCAAGCTTTTTTACATTTAGTCTATAATTCATCTATAATCTTTATTCTATCTCATGCCTCTTAAGCTTTTTTTTTTTTAAATCGGCTCCACACCTAACATGGGGCTTAAATTCACAACCTGAGATCAAGTCACATGCTCTACTGACTGAGTCAGCCAGATGTCCTTAAACTTTTAATGTACAATTCATCTTATGTCTTTTGTTTTATTTTATTACACACTGTGAACCATTTGTTCCAACACTACTTATTGAATAATCTTTGCTTTGTCACTTTTTCTTAAAAAAATGCCAACTTTATAAAAACTAAATTATTATATAGAGTTTAGTCTCCATCTGGACTTTCTATTAGATTCCATTGAGTCAATTCTACTTTCAAATCATACCATACTATTGATTAAAAAAGAGAGAGCAAGCTCCAAATGGAGTCCAGTTGCTAAGCCCCCATGTCAGCAAACCAGGACTTAAAACCTAACCTAACTGCTGTTTCTATCTTACAGGAGGATGAACTTTAACCAGTCAACACTGAATTACCTGGGCAGCATTACCCCATGAACACTGAATTCATTGTCTTTCTCAATGTTTCTAAAGGTCATGGCTACGTTTCTTCTAGGTTCACAGCTCCACTGTCTTTGCATGGAGCTCCCAATTCTAATTGGTTTTCCAATCTAGGGCAGGTCAGCTTGAGCTGGAGCTAAGCCTCTAGCTTTTCAGACCACAATCACCAAGTTTTTGAATGGGAAACTCCCAGTCCTTAATTCTATCCCAAGATCCACAAGGGAACTGTTAGGGGCAATGCACAGTTCACATCCATGCTAAGCCTCCATTGCACAGTCTGCAATTGTTGAGGTCTGCTGGTTTAAATCTTTCCTGGGTCCAAGGTTCCAGAGGGGTTGTTGGTAGTGCACACAGAGCCTTTTCTTGGCCAGAACATAGTGCCATCTCTTGATTACTGCTGATATATCAAGGAATATGTGTTTGTTTGCCTTGTTTTTGTGTAGATAAAGACTTTTGCTAATGGGGATTTTGGAGACCAAAAAGCTGTGAAAATTCATGGGCATGGATTGAGCACTTAAGAATTGTAAGAGTGCTTGCCGCCAAACCCAAGGACTTCCGTGTTAGAATAAGTTGACCATAGAACTAGTTAGACTGATGGTAGGTCAACCACCAAACTCAAGAAAATTTCTGTGCAGAAAGGAACACTGTAAAACATTGCACAATCCCAAATCCGGTAGCTCAAGTCCTGTAGGTATTAGTTTGGCTCAGAGAAATCCAAAGGCTTAGCTAATGTGATCCTTAAACTTAAAGAGTCAAGTGCACAACTTTCTAGCATACTTACTTATTTTTTACCTAAGAATTATGGTCCTGGAAGCTATAAATGCAAAAACAGCAATATCATACTAATCTTGTTTCATGTCATAGAAATGTAGCTTCTTGATAACTCTCAGATTGGGAGACTCCAAAATCCGATCAGACAGAAATGTGGGTTGAGCTCCATCTGTGGCTGGGATCCTACCAAACTTCTGCCCTCTCTCAGGGGAATGACAATATCCATTAGAAGGGATGTTTCAATTAGACAAGATCATTCATTTAGGAAGTGCACTTAAAAGTAAGCATTCCAAATTAAGCAAACCTATAGGAATGGAAGCTTTCAAAAATTCCAAAATAGTGTCATTAAAAGTTAAATTGCAAAAAACTAATGAAAAACTAAAGACACAAGAGATACCTAAAACAAAATATTATAAGACTGTCCTAACTTTTACCGCTCCCCTCTATCTTCATTTATTCAAGTAGTCATTCCAGTAATCCTATGTCTGAACTGTATTTGCGCTTTGAAGAGACTATTAGACGATAAACAAAAGTCCACCAAGTTAATGGCTTCACAGACATGCCAAATATCTACCTTAGAAGGAGGCCCTCCATATGGGCCCCTCCCGGAGCAGATGAGACTCTAAGGGATTTTCTGATAACCTGCCACACTTATTCCCTTAAACATCCAATGGAAAACTAAATTAAAATTAATTTTCAGCTTGTCAAATTCTGGTAAATTTCAGAACTACATGCTTCACTTTAAACTACACTCAGAACTCACAGATGGGATGGAAAAACTAGCAGAGGCCAGCTAAGGGTGAGAACTCTTACCATGGTCACCTCCCCCATATTGCTATCCATAGTACCTTGTAGATAAAGGAAAACAAAATATCTTCTGTATCCTCTTGGGGACATCTCTTGAGTTCAAGTGGTCATTCAATATTGCCAGATATATTTACTGTTTGTACTAGCTGAAAATGAACAAGATATTTAAAAGAAATGTTCCTCTGTGGTTAAAAATTGGCCAAATTGGAAGCTGATATTTGGAGCACCATTAAGAAAAAAAATTTTTTTAGGGCATCTTTCCTAAGCAAATTGAAGATAATATAGTTGGCTGGGAACATCAACCTAAAATGTCCTTTAAGCTGCAACCCAATTTTTTGAGGAGTTAGAATCAACGTTCTTATCTTACGAATCTTTACAAAACTAGAAATAAAGCTCTCAGAGCAATTCAAAGTTTACATATTCCTTTTTAGGAGTCTCAAAACCTCCCCTATTTATCTCAAAAGGCTTGTAAATATTGGCTTTAGGAAAACCTTCTTGGAAAAACTTGCATCCTTTCCCTGGCCTTTTCAATATAAATGTTAACTCTTACCTAGACCATCCCCAATTCCTAAGACTAAAGAAAAAAAAATGGAGAAAGAGGCTATTTAAAAACACAAACTTCTTTACTGCTTCCATAAGATTACTTTTCAAGAACATATTCATTTCTTTTTTTTTCTCCCCAAATTTGTTTATTTTAATTTTTCAGTGTTACAAGATTGATTGTTCATGCACCACACCCAGTGCTCCATGCAGTACATGCCCCTCTCGATACACACCACCAGGCTCACCCACCCCCCCCACCCCCTCCCCTCCAAAACCCTCAGTTTGTTGC
>CM052810.1:152368903-152407221 GCA_028533885.1 Nasua narica
TTTTATCTTGATGAAGTCCCAAAAGTTCATTTTCGCTTGTGTTTCCTTTGCCTTTAGAGACATGTCCTGAAAGAAGTTGCTGTGGCTAATGTCATAGAGGTTACTGCCTATGTTCTCCTCTAGGGTTTTGACAGATCCCTGCCTGACGTAAGAACATATTCATTTCTTAAGTGACTTCTCCACAAATATTAGTAATAAAAAGTTTTAGCCATAGAAGCCATAAGATCTCTGTTTACATCTATCTATGGGTTTAAGGAGTCCATATATATGTGTTATAGCTGTGTGCTATTTTTCTACCTCTAGAGGGTATTACTGAACTTAATTTGTCAAAGATCCTATTTAATTGGCTTCAACAAACCAGCACTTATGTAAATTTAGTATTCATACAAATTCTCAAAAATATAATAGAAACTTAATCCAAATGAATTTCAGGTTCATGTGATCTGGGAAAATATTTGGTATTAAAGCCAGTTTGAGTTTGTTGGGTTAATTAAAACAGGCATGCTTTAGAGTTATCAGCATTAAATATAACACCTTTATTCTATCTAGGCTTACTAAAGGTCAAATAAGTTCATGCAATCTCTTCCAAAGTTTGTCAGCAAAAAAATAGCTGGAGATTGGGGCGGGTATGTGCTATGGTAAGTGCTGTGAAATGTGTAAGCTTGATGATCCACAGACATAAACCCTGTGGACAAATAATACATTATATGTTAATTTAAAAAATAAATTAAATTTAAAAAATAGCTGGAGATGATGGCTAACTTTGCCTACTGTATTTTGAAGTTGTATGGGTAGTCTAAACATAACTGTTAAGAACAATTAAATACATATTAGTAGGATAAAAAGTTTTGGGGTAAGTTTTTTAGTTTCCTCAAATATTTTGGTAACCTGAAATATTAAAGTTTGCTAGGTTAAGTTAAATTATGAATCAAGTTAAATTCTTTGAATATCCAGATTATTTCCAAATAAGATAAAATATTGAACACTAATTACTGAACATAGGTTTATCCCTTTTTTTTTTTTTTGATTCCTTTTTCAAAGGAATTAAAAATATTTGGGCCTTTTAGTGTGTTTTATGACACTGTAAGAAATTTTCTATGAGAAAGAACATTTCTAGAAATAAAAAGTATTTATAAGTCTTCCAGTCCATAGAATGTTAATGTTAAAGACAGTTTATAACCTTTTATTTCTTAGTTTTAGCCAGAAATTAAAGTTTTCTGAGGGTTAAAATTCTAATATATATAATTAAAACTACTAGAAATAATAAGGGAAAGGTAAATTTAACATATGTCAGGACTGGCTAAGATTGAAATGAATTTAATTGAGTAAATGGGTTTTTTTAATGCATAAATGAGTTTTAATATCAGAAGGAAATTGGTACAAAATTATAACTCAGTTTTCTTTCTGTTAAGAGGATAAAGTTTTCTTGGGCTATTGGTCTGCTCTTGATAAAAGACTATAAAGGGTTTTTCTTTACCTTTTAAAGTAACATGTCCAGAAAACAAGGATTCTGTGTTTTGTCAAAATAATTTCCTGTGTTTTTTTTTTTCATGTATTTGATTATATTAAAAAAATGACTACTCTCTATTAAAAAAGCTAAGGTAGGTTTTTTTTTTTTTTAACCAACTATTTTTCCGTATTTGCCTGCAAAGTCTTTGTCACTATTTTTAAACGGAAAACGAATTATTATTTTATGGTGACCTGTGTTCCTATTTGACCAACTGTTTTAAAAACCTTTTGATATTTTTAGAAACAAGTGGTGGTGAGGACGTGGAGGAAAAGGAACTCTCTTGCATTTTTGGTGGGATTGTAAACTAGTGTAGTCCCTGTGAAAAACAGTATGGAGTTTCCTCAAAAAAGTTAAAAATAAAATTACCCTACAACCCAGTAATCTCATTCTTGGGTATTTACCCCCCAAATACAAAAACACTAATTCAAAGAAATACATGCATCCCTATGTTTATAGCAGCATTATCAACAATAGCCAATTTATGGAAGCAGCCCAAGTGTCCATTGATAGATGAATGGATAAAGAAGATGATGGAATATTATTCAGCCATATAAAAGAAGGAAATCTTGTCATTTGCAATGACATGAATGGAACTAGAGAGTATAATGCTAAGTGAAATAAGTTAATCAGAGAAAAACAAATGCCATGTGATTTCACTCATATGTGAAATTTAAGAAACAAAACAAATGAGCAAAGAAAATAAAACAGAGAGAAAGACAAACCAAGAAACAGACTCTCAATTAAAGAGAACAAATTAATGGTTACCAGAGGGGAGATGGGTGGGGGGGGATGGGTGAAACAGGTGATGGGGATGAAAGAGTGCACTAACAGTGAGCATAGGGTGATGCATAGAATTGTTGAATCACTATATTGTATACCTGAAACTAATGTAACACTGTGTGTTAACTATACTAAAATTAAGAGCTTAATAAATAAGCAATTAATTATAAAAATAAACTTTTTTGTATTGTTGGCAAAATTCCCCAAAATCAATTTCTAAATGAAGTCTTTTTGACTTAGAACTACCTTTGGGATTTCGATCAGGTCTCTGGAACATGTCAAAAGATTTATTTTCTCTATTTATAAAAAGGGTCATGTTAAACTAATTAGGCTTATTTGATATACTAAATTATGTAGGAAGCATCGTCAAATAGGAAGCACCGCAAAGCCTACGTTATGTTGTGTTTGTGTGGGTATGTGTTATACGTGTTCTGGATAGTATGAAATTCTTGGCAATCTGATGTGTCCTGGTATAATGTTATCAATCATAATTTGTTATTATCTTAAAATGTGGTGTGTCACAGAAATAACCAAATTTTCTTGTCAATTTCATAAAATGAACTCTCATAAGATCTTTAGTAAGAGGTATTTCTAAAAGTCATTTGACATTTACAGACAATTATTGTTTTACTCAAATGTTTTGTAAAAATATTCCTGCGGAAGCACTTCATCTTCAAGGAGATTCATAGAAAGAATTTTTTTAATTAGTTCATAACTTTAAGATCATAAAACTGAACTGGGTAAAAATTTCCAGAACTAATGGAAAAGCTGGATTCAAGCAGAACAAGGATTAATATCATAGGACTGAATGAACTGATGAGGACTTTTTATCTGAAACATTGCTGGTTCTTTAATGCTTTGTTTTCCAGATTTTAAGAAACCTTTTTCTCTTTTAAGCTATCAATTTGGTAAGGTATACTTTTGTGAACAAAGATGAGACATTTACTTTTCTTCCATACCTGATCCCTCCAGAATTAGAAAACTTTTGCACATTCTTTTCATGGTTATATAGTTAGTTATTTGCATAAGTTCAATGAGATTCTATTCCCTTTGTAAAAAGATTGATTATATCACCAAAGCTGCACTAGAATGTCATATTTGAAATAGATATGCATAAACTCAGGCTGACCAGTTTTAAGAAACTGAGATTGACTTTACAGAGTCAGTAAAGCCTCTTGGAAAAATCAGTTTGGTACCTTGCTTTATGATGTTCCAGGAAGCAATCTTAAAAACAGCCTATATGGTCAGTCACTATCTTGCTGTTTTATGTAAATACTCAAGCCGAATCTAATGCAAACAAATCAGTTTCACCATGATTATCCTTGGAAAACAAAGAAATAGGGATAATTGTAGAATGAAAACTTATGTGTGCACCTTTGTCTATATTAGATTCTAATCCTATTAATTGTCTTTGAACTTTTGTTATATACCTGTAAACTGGACTGGTTCCTGAATTAGTCTAGTTTCCTAAAAAAAAAGTCTGGCTATGAATCTCCGAACTAATGTGTCCCATTTTCTCCCACCCTTCTGAATTGGAATCACTAAGAACAAAGACTGCCCTTGAACTTCCATGGAAAGGACTATTCCAGTTCATTCTTACTACCCATTTGGCAGCCATAATTTAGGGATTTGGACCCTGGATATACATCTTACAGTGGAAGAAGGCTCCACCTAGAACTGGTCCTGTGAAAAATGCTAGAGACTTCCAAATCAAATCAAGCTAGATTGCTTCCTTCAAATGCCTGATCAAGGTTTCACACTTGAACTAAACATGACAGGCTTCCCTCTTCCATTTCTTTCCTTTACTCTGGTATTGGCCTGGAAAGATAATCCCGGCATCTATATCTCCTTTGTCATTGTTAAGGGGATAGGGGGTTAAATTCTGAATTTTAGAACAACTTTTTATTTCAGGGTAGGAAAAAAACCTAACTGACCCCTGGCTTGAATGGACAAATGCCACAATCCCTGCAAGTAAAGCCATGAACATGCCACCTGAGTGGGAGTAGTTTGTGTCCTGACAGAATTTATTTTGTCTGTGGTGGTTATCATTCTCCTTGGGCCTGTTAATGCCTAGATAGCTGGCACAAAGCCAGATGATGTCTTTTAGATGATCTAACTGTGCCTCCAACTTCCACAAACAAAGACACTACATTGGTTGATTCCACTGAATTTATATCAATGAGTTAGAAAGTAATTATTAGAAGGCATTCATGAATAACGATTCGTTTCCTTTCATGGGACCAGCCATACTTCCCTGGTAAGGAGTAAAGGTAAAGGAGAATATGGTCAAAAATCTCCCCTCAACTCTTGAAATATGGCAGAATCTGCTGGTAAGTCAACAACTGCCCAACAAATATCCTTAGATTCTCTGGCCAAAATTGTTCTTGATAATAGAATACCTTGATTATCTTTTAGATAAACATAAAAGTGTCTGTGCTATAGAGGACACTGCCTCCTATATCTGTATTATAACATTTCTGGAGAAGTTGGAACTCAGTTAAATAAAATCACTGAGCAAACCCACTGAGCTTAAAAAGGTGTCTCTTTCTACAGGATCTTACTTTGCCTTATTTGATTTTGATTGCTTTGGGTCTTGGAGAACACGGTTGAAGTGTCTTCCAAACACTGGAAATTATCTTGCTTATAAGAATCATAGAAATCTCTCTGGGGTGTTTTATTCTCTCAAAAGCTTTAAATGCATGTTCACAGCTGCTAACCACCAAGCAAATGATTTCCCTAAGATGAAGACAAGGGTGAAGATGAAGAAGGAGGAGGAGGAGGAGGAGGAGGAGAGGAGAAGAAGAAGATGAGGAAGAAAGAAGAAGGAAGAGGAGGGGGATGAGGAGAAGAAGGAGAATGTCGTCCATCTTAAAAATTGTGAAACTGGAGTTGTGGCTTAGGAATATCACAGAGATTAGACAAAACACATGATGGCCTGTGACTATCCCACAGAGGATCCACAAAAGCTGTGAGAACTACAAAACTGTAGCCGAGAATGGTGCTCATGCCTTCAATTTAGATCATACCTCTAGGTTAAGCTGAGAGTCTGATCAAAAGGGGGGATTTGTTAAAAAAGGAGACAGCAGGCCCAAAATGGAGTCACTTGTACTAAACTGCACTTCAGCAAATGAAGAATTAATATCTAATCCAATTGTAGTTTTGACCCCTCGGGAACATACCCTGAATCAGTCAACAGGGAGGTACCTGGTCAGCACTAGTGAAAGAATCTGCCAGAGAGCCCCTCCATTTCTCTTCTAAAGGCAATCTTGCCTGAAACATTTCCTAAAAATTTCTGTTTTCCACCCTCTTTCCAAACTTGAAATTCTTTTCTTTTTCTATAGATTGACAGAGCTACTTCCATCGTTAGGTGTGATGTTGCCAGATGCATGAACTGCGTAATAAAGCCAATCTCCTCTTTAAATTTACTTAGCTGAATTTTTATCATTTAACACATTTTATATTACTTTATAATAGTTTAATACTTGATGGAGAAAATCCTTTGACATAGCTCTTCTTTTCAAATGTATGACTATCTTATTAATTGTATTTGCTAGAGATATTTTAGACCATTTTTGCTCAAATAAGGCATGGGGGTTGATTGAAGATTGTTAAATGTGTAGCTTAATTTTAGAGAAACTGACATTTTCATACCATGAATCTTCTCATTTTGGAATATGGTAATTCTCCATTTAAGTTTTCAGTTACATCTTGGCACAATATTGTAGCTTTATTTTTATTTTAAATAATCAGTAACTACTTGTGTCAGTCTTTCTTTTTGTCCTTTTTCCTCTACACCAATCTGTGTTCTAGTCAATGAAATTAAATAGGTCTTAAACATACAACATTGTAGAGGAAAATAATTACCTTAGGTAAAGTTATTTGAGTGCAAGAAATACTGAAAATAGAACCAAACTGGGCGGGGGGGGGGGGACCTAGGTGTGTCATTTGGTTAATTGTCTGACTTTGGCTCATCTAGGGGTCCTAGAATCAACCAAGTCTAGCTCCCTGCTCAGCCCCTCTGCCCCTTCCCTCTGCTCATGCTCGCTTATGTGCACGCTCTTTTTCTGTCTCTCTCAAATAAGTAAATAGAATCATTAAAAAAAAAGAACAAAACCAGAAGGTATTCTCGTAGTCATTATGCTCTATTGACTCTATCATAACAAAATTCATAGGCAAAAGGACTTTAGATAAGCCAAGAAAAAAAAATCATCAAGGAAGTAGTGATATGCAAAACTTGTATTTTGGGGTCTATTTTTTATAACTTCACCATAAATTAATACAGTGACTATATCTTTGAAAATGTCCATGCTAATGGAGATAAGCAGCCATGATAATACTATAAATTATCCAATAATGCATAACATTTTTATTTGGTTGAGAAAAGGAAAATGTCTGATACTAGGCAATTCACAATTCTTCTAATATAATGTGTAAAAAAGGCTTGACACAGAGAAATTGATAAGTATCCAGTCATCTCTCCTTTTCCTTGTCATTCACATGCCCTTTACTTAATTTTCCTCCAATCAGACCAGTTAAGTGAATAAACAGGTGATACGTCCCGGATTAATGCAAGGCAGAACCCAAAGGAGGTGTATTTCCTTAGATTCCCCCAATTCCTTAACCATGAGAGTGGTATGTAAGTATTTTCTTTTCCAAGAATGAAATCTCATACTTTTTTCTATTCCTGTAGTAGTGAGTATGAGCGTCCTATTTATTAATGGACAGTCTGATGTCATGTGTAGATAATTTTGAAGTTTTCTTTTCAATAGTGAAATATAGGGGCACCTGGGTGGCTCAGTGGGTTAAAGCCTTTGCCTTTGGCTCAGGTCTTGATCTCAGGGCCCTGGGATTGAGCCCCACATCGGGCTCTCTGCTCAGCAGGAAGCCTGCTTCCCCCTGTCTCTCTGCCTGCCTCTTGGCCTACTTGTGATCTCTCTGTCAAATAAATAAATAAAATCTTTAAAAAAAATGGTGAGATATGTAGTTATTTCTAATGACAGTAAGCTCTTTGGCTACAAAGATATAAATCATTCAGAAAAAATTGTCATCACTACCAAAATAGCAAAATTCTAGTGGTAACAATTTCACGTATTTCTGACTGTTTTTTTCCCCTGACTGTTTTTTTCCCCCGACTGTTCTTTTCAATGTCCTCTCAATAACCCTTCAAATGTATAGCTTCCACTCTATAATCTTTCTGATTAGATTACCCATCTCCACAGTCTGCATTCCTACAATGTGTCTGACATTAAGCTTTTTGATTGTAATGTAAGTGCCTGACATTAAGCTTTTATTGCTGACACATCCATTTCAAAGTCATCCATTTTAAATAAACATATGGCAGCTGTATGACACAGTTACTAGTAAAACACCTAGATAAGGCAGGCTACCCCTAACCTCAGAGTTCCCCCTTTAGAAATCCTTGGGTAAACTGGATAAATGACCACTCTAAGGACCCAGCTTTCCCCCCAACTACACCATAATTCCCACTCCCATGCTTTAAATTCTCAAATGAAGAATCAACCTGTGAAACCCTAGGCACCCTACCCTTGATCCCAATAAAAGCAGAGCCCCAGCTCTGTGCTTTCTATCTCTCTATACACATGAACTTACTTCATGGCCCTAGTACATGCCATGTACCCTGCAGGACTTGTGAGTAGTAAACCTTGTATTTTCAAAGTTCCCTGAGAGTTGTTGCTATGGTGCATTTTGCAATCATAATAAGAACCTCAAGGGAAGGTCCAGCCACAATGCTGGTTCGGGTTGGGGAAATACTTTGGGGGGCTCACGGGACCAAGTGAGTACCCAAGAGCATTCCTAGCCAAGAGCATCACTGCCCACAGGCTGAGACCAACGCACAACATCTTCCCCAAACTATCTGTGCCTATATCTGTCTATTGGCTCTATCATCTATATCTACAGCTAATTACTGCACAGATAGGAATCCATACACACAACTATCTGAATCAGGCGAGGGAGCTTGAACAGAAATCATCTTTTTCAATCTTTTCATTGCATAAGTGAGAGAACTTGAGAAAACTGAAGTTCTTGAAACTGAGTTTCTTTAGGACCCTATCTCTGGCTTCCTGATACCTCCAGTTCAGTATTCTTTTTGAGCTTTTCAAACATTCATTTTGTCTTGTACCCGGAGCATTTCCAGAGAACAAGCACAAGTTTATATACTTTATACCCCTTTGATCTTTAGCATGACATTAAGCAATATCTGCTAAACCTGTATTAACTGTATTACATGGAGCATTTCAAATAACTATATCTCCTGTAGTTAAAACAAAAAACATCTCTTTCAAATCTTTGAAAAACATCATCAAATTACAGCAAGTTTTATCACCTTATATCAAAATAAACACATTTAGGGGAGACTATTCTCTCTTTTCTACAAATAAATTATTGGGTCACTTTTGGAAATGTTTCAGATGGACACAATTTTAGAAATGTATGCAAGTAATCAATCCATTGTAATGTTTCCCTTAATTTTACAACATCTCTAAAAACTACAAATGCAAAAAAAGGAAAATAGGAAATAATTGAAATCGATGAGAAGGCTTATGGACATGCAAAGTTATTAGTAAAATACAAGAGTTTTAATTAAAGATGTTGGCTTTTTACAAAGGCTCGCTCTTATCCTGATTGATCGAGCCTGCTGGCTCAGCTCTTTCTCTTTTCCCCATTAGCTTCCATTTGCTTTTCTCTGCCCTAATTGAATATTTACCATATTGGAATTACCTTTTTAAACAACACTTTTTAAACAACACTTTTAAACAACAACACCATTTACAAAGGTTGTAAATATAATTACACTTTAGACAAGTTGTGTGTGTATGGATGTACATGAGTATAATTAGTTTATTATTTTCATAATATGTCATTTTGATTTTATAAATTACAATATTTGGAAATTTCATGGAAAAAAGTACAATTTAGTTTTCAGCTGTTAAAATTTCTTGCTGAAATTTTGAGGGAGAGGGGCACCTGGGTGGCTCAGTGGGTTAAACCTCTGCCTTGAGCTCAGGTCATGATCTCAGGGTCCTGGGATCGAGCCCCGCATTGGGCTCCTTGCTCAGAAGGGAGCCTGCTTCCCCCTTCTCTCTGCCTGCCTCTCTGCCTACTTGTGATCTCTCTCTCTGTCAAATAAATAAATAAAATCTTTAAAAAAATAAAAAAGAAAAGAAATTTTGAGGAAGAAAAGTACATAATTATTTTCTTAGATTTTAATATTCTAAATTTCAGACAAATTTTAGTATAAAAAGGCTATATACTGTTATCTATATATGTATATATCTGCATATATATATTTCTAGAGTTTGCACTAAAAGTAAATAGAATCCATAAGCTAGGCCAAGTTATTTATTTTTCTATTATTAAACTGAAAGTTTTGTATATTGCAACTACAGAAAGTAATTTTCTTTGTGCACAATATAACAAGTTACTGAGGAAAATGCTAAATTATCTTAAAAATTTTCTAGCATATTCTATAATGTTGTATAGGAACATTAAATAACATAAAGTGTTGTTTGGAGTTTTTCCTTTGCCAATATAGTATTACCCTCCATTTATAGTTGTTTACAACAGAACAAATACACGGCTTGTGTTAATTTCAATGACATTCTATTTTTAATTTAAAATAAAGGATTAGGCTACTAGGGATAATACTGTAGAAGTAAGGGGTGAATTCCAGCAGAGTTTTTCATCGGATTAAAATAGTGCCTTGGCTTTAATTAATTTAGTGGACATTTCCACGGACAGAAGAATATGTATTCACTCCAGTAGTTGAAACATATATTCTTCATTTTTGTGGTGTGATATTTTGGTATAGGAGACAAACGTTTTTTGTTTTTTTTTTTTGCCTATTGTCAAATGCACTTACTTTTTTCAATTTGTTTCTAAGCCAGAAATGTCACCTGTAAAGGAACTGAGAAGACTAAAGAGTATATGGAGTGGGAATCAGCCTAGCAACTTTTAGTTAAATAATCAGCAGTTGAAGGCATAACTCCTTTCATACAAAATTTGTACAAAGGTTGGGAGAATCAGGCTGTAATATTTTGATATATGTTTTCCTCCCTCCTTCCTCAAAACGCAGTGCCTTACTGAGATGGCACCAGGTCTAGAAGGGTAAAGGAATGTGTAAAATGAACAACACCTTGCCTGATAATAGGAGGCTGGAGACAGCTGGCCTGATACTGTGCTGAAAGATAAAAAAGGACATGCAGTATCTATTTTAAATGAGATAAGTGTGCTTCATATATCTTGCAGGGACAGAGATAACTTTGTTCCTTTAATCATTATTATTTATTTCTTAAAGCTTAGACTCTCTCACACCTAAACTTCTAGAGCTCAGACCTTAGGACGTAGTTCTTATGAATAGCGAGAGTTGTCATTCTTACCAGTAAGCTGGCTAAGTAATACTCGTCTAAGCTTCAGACTTCACATAGCAGATAAGTTTGTCTCCCCTGACATGACTATATTAATCCACTGAATCAATTTACTTAAGCTGTGCTGTGGAGCAATGCGGCCACAATTTAACTGAGCTGAAAAGTACTTGCAAGTTGGAGTCACTGCTTCACACGCAAGGCAGCTCTCAAGAGTCCCATCCTAAGTTCTATTTTGACCTTTCGCGGTGTTAACAAGAAACAACAGGCCCAAAATGGAGTCACTCTTGCTAAGCCCCACCAATACTTAATACCTAACTTACCTGCAGTTTCAGCTTCTCCCAGGAGCGAAATTTTAAATCAGTCTGAAATTTCCTGGTCGAAACTACTAAGGAAATCTGCCTGATAAGACCCCCTGCCTTCCCCTGCCTAAAATAGTCCACTCTTAATTTCCTTGTCCCACCCTCCTTCAGCCTATAAAATCCTTTCGTTTTGTACAGCACCTGAGAGTTCCCTTCTGTTTGCTACATGGCATGCTGCCTGATTCATGAATCATTGAATAAAAGTCCATTACATCTTTAAATTTACTCATTTGAATGTTTTTTCTCGTTCCTTTCTTTTCCTTCCTTCCTTCCTTCCTTCCTTCCTTCCTTCCTTCCTTCCTTCCTTCTTTCTTTCTTTCTCTTTCTTCTTTCTTTCTCTCTCTCTCTCTCTCTCTCCTCTCTCTCTCTCTCTCCCCTTCCCTTTCTCTCTCTCTCTCTCTCTTTCCAGTATCTCTGTTAGAAATGTTCCTGTTAGGTTTACAGGGTCAGTCCTAACAATATGACAAAGGATTTAAGGAGAATGAATTCAGTTACTTTAGAAAGTCAGATTCAGCAGTAAAAATGGAACACTTGGCTACATTCTACAAGCAACATTTATTTACTCTAAAATTTATAAAATTCTTTAGGTTGTCTAAGGATTTGTTTTTAAAGAATTTGTTTAGAAAAATATTTTATATTTTGAAAAAAAGATTAGAAAAATAGCCGTCGGCTCTGGAGTTGATAGTCTGAATATTACCAAATACTATAAGGGAAAAATGACACACTTAACATTATTCAACATGTAACCAAACTCTGTGTCACTGAACCCAGTACACAAATTAGTTGCAAAATGTTTCTAATTTTTAATTAAAATGTGCACAATTCTATTGCAATATCTACAGGTATGCATAGGAAGCTATTGACCGTAGTAAGCTGTCAATTTATTCACATTCTCCATTTCACTAGATCTATTAAAAACAAAAACAAAAACTTCTTCCTCATTTCTTATTTTTAAAACTCCTGCTTCTAGCAGACCTTATCATTGTTGTACTCAGCATTTTTGTTTTGCCATTTCTCTATTCAGAGATGTTTTTACTCTGATTACCACTCTGCTTCATTTCACCTTAACAAGGCATTCATTACTGGGGACTTGTTCTCTCAGAGCCTGAATCTTTTGTCTCTACTAAGACTTCTTGCCATTTAGTGACACGGAGGATAATTCCTGGCACATTTGCTGTTTTAGGAAGAAACACCTGTGGGAAAATGTCAGCATTGATATACTCTGTGGTGTGTGAAATGTATTCTCAACTTAAGTTTCCTGAGGTGACTTGAAGGGTTTTTTAATAATTTTACCTTCTTTCCCTAATATATGGTAAGTCTCAAAAATAATTATCCACAGAAGATAGGGAAATATTTGGCAAATCATGAAGCTGAATATCTCCAGAGAAGCCCTCACTAAAGTGAATTTATTTCAGTCACTGGAAAAGAAATCATTTCTAAACAATATAAGACTACATCATTTAGACCCAAAAATGTACTTTTGTATGGCAAATCAATAAAAACAGAATATTGTCAAAAACTTGTATAGTCTTGGAGCACGTGGGTGGCTCAATCCGTTAAGCATCTGCCTTTGGCTCCAGTCATGATCTCAGGGCTCTGAGATAGAGCCCCACAATGGGCTCCATGCTCAGTGGGAACCTTGCTTCTCCCTCTTCCCCTTCCCCCTGCTTGTGCTCTCTCTCTCTCTCAAATAAATAAATAAAATCTTAAAAACAAAACAAAACAAAAACAAAAAATGCACACTAGATTTTCTGATTTTTAAAAAGTTTAGTCAGGGTTCAGAGAAAAAGTGTTTCTCAAGTGGGCCTAAGGTTAAGTAATATATTTTAACTAACAGGCTATGAGAAATCTAATGTAAGCCTGAAAAATTTTACACTTAAAAAATTTTTTTGATCACATATGATCACATTCAGAATTTTGATTATCTATAGAATCTCTCACAAAATCTAATTCTAAAAAAAAAAAAAAGGCCATATTTCTAAAATTCAGGTCTTACAATTTAAGTATGTCTTTGAGTAGTTCCAAAATACCTTTGCCTCAGTATGGTGGGCACTTTAAATCTTTAAATATGGATAAGTAATTTACCTTTCAAGTAGTTCAAACAAGGAAAGAGAGAATAGGAGCAAATGTCAAGGGCAAGTAGCCTCCACTTCACTTCCAGGGTTTTTGTCTTTTTATTCCTCAGCCCTGGTTATCAGTCGTCTTCACAAGGTGGAACTAGCCTATAGGAATTTCACTTCCACATCTATTCATTCATATTTAAGATGGATTATGTTTTCTAATGGTATCTCCTTTAATTTATTAAAGTATTAGCTATTATTAGGTCTTTAGTATATGCCAAAAGATATTTAAGCATTTCAACTACATCATTGCATTGAATTTGATTCCAAAACAACAACCTTCTAAGGTAAGTATAATTATCTCCATTTTTTGATTTGGTAACTGAGATTTAGAAAGATTAAGTCAGTTCCCCATGACAGAAAATGGAAAGAACTGGGATTTGTATCATCTGGCTGATTTCAAATCCAATGTCCTTATCCAGTAAGCTGAGCTGTACAATATGGCATACAGGAAACCGTTTTATCTTTAGACTCAGGACACTCCGGCTGAAATCCCAGGTATTAGCTGTATAAATTTAACAACTCCCTGATCGTTTCCTCAGTGTACGTTTCCCCAATTGTAAAATGAGGTAAATGATAACTGTCTTTTTAATTCACAGGAATATGGTGAAAGTGAATCTTAAAAGGAAAGCTTTTTATAAATTATAAAGATTCTTGTAGATAAATACTATTCTAAAGTTTATATGTGCACATATCAGATACATATAAATGCTTGTTGAATTTAATTTTGATAGACTCTGTGGAGTAGGCACAGTGACCATTAAGCCAATTTTAGGTCATTATAGGTAAGCCTAATTTCTATGCTGAAAAATTAGGTGAATTAAATGACTTCATGCTGATGTTTTGATGACGCTTGGTGATTTTCTTAGTCAAGACTGCCTCCCATTTCCACTTGGTGGCAAGTAAAAAATACATTTAATATAAATTGTACTAGAAGAACCTTGTGTTTTTAAGGCACCTATGGATAGAAGTGCAGCTGTATCTTATGAAGGCCAGAAAATCAGTAGGTAAGAACTGTTATTCTCTGTGTCTGATTTTTGTTTGCCTCTGTATGACAGATTTATTTACCAGGCTCAAAATGGAAATGTCCACTAGGTTTAATATCTCCTCAAGTTCAAATTTCTAAGGTAGTATACCCAGAATTTCTGGATCCCAAGTCCAAATTCTCTGGGAGAGAATCTCATTGGCCCGTTGTTGAGCAATATTTACTCTTATTACAAGATTTCTCATTCTCAAACTTCAGTACTTTAAAAAATTTTCATGCTGCATAATTATTCTTTGTTTGGGTGGGGGTGGAATGAGATTCTCCTATGCACTGTAGGAAGTCAGGCAGCATTCCTGGCCTACCAAAAGAGGCTCCATCAACCCTGACTCAGTGTTGTAACACCAAAAATATTCAGACGTTATCAAATATCCCCTGGGGGCAAAGTCACCTCTGGTTGAGAAACACTGCCCTGTGACTAAGGTTTGAGCATCACACAAAACACACATGGCTTCAATCGCTCACCCCTCTAGAAAGGGGTAGTTCTCAGAGGAAGACAGATGTCTGCTTGGCAATCATCCCAAAAGTTGTCTACTATAAGAATAAGAGCTGTTGGTGAAAATTATTATTTTTTGACTAACTTTTATATATTTTTTACTAACATAACCAAATCTCTGAAAATTAATTAAAAGTTTCAGAATTTTGCATGCTATATGGATTGAAGGCATATTTAATTTTCAAAGTCGGAGGACACTCATGTGTGCTATTTTCTCATTCTATCTTTTAATAGAGTGATTTCCAAAACTTTGGCTCCCTATCAATTAAAGAATGATCATTCAGCAGCAAAATGTTACTATTACTCCTACTAGGAAGAAAGAACAGTTTGTACTATATTTTTCTAGTCTATGAAAATACATATAAATTGCAATAAATATTAAAATAACTAGATAATTTTATTTGACTTCATTCACTAATATAGTATTAAAAGTATTACATGGGACCTCTGATCCAGCTATAATGACATAAACCTGCTTTTCCCTGTCCTTCCTTATTAAGAACAGGTATATTGTGGAACTAATGCAAAAGGCAATAATGCAAAGGAGAACTCTGACAGGTGTTGAGACAAAGGCAAACTGGTTTGGGACCCTGAACTGGAGGAACAACATAGTAGTAGGCATCTTATGTCTCCCTACCCAACAGAAGAAAGGAATCCAAACTAGAATTTCTTAAGTGTAAGCTGGGTACAGAAAGTATCCCAGGTAGGCTTATACATTACCCAGATCTAACTTGTGGGCCTCAAGAATACAAGGTGAGGTTGGCTGGCCTGAGAGTCCCCACCCCCTCCAGAAGACCAGGAGTGGGTGAGTGGACCTACCAGAGAGGCTCAGCCACAACCAACAACCACCCTGGGAAGTGTCATCGATCCATTTGTAAAAAAAAGAAAGTGAGTGAGTAAAAATTCATTTTTAAATTTGACAACTCAAGTTTTTGCCATGAGAGGACCTGAACCACTGTACACTTTAACAGTTTCCATGGTTACTTGCCACTTCATCATAGAGTATTATAATCATTCTTTTATATTTTAGAAATCTTGACTCTGCAAATGCCCACATCAATGTTATTTCAGCATTGTGTGCAACTTGGTTTCAACTACTTTGCTGTTATAACATTGCCTACAAATATTGTAGTGAATTTATTTCACACATTAATCTAATCTTTACAGTCCTGCTTAAAATCCTTGCCAAAACATAGCTGTCATGAAACAGTATTTCTGTCAAATAAGTTAATTTAAGTCTACACTGAGATACTACGTTTCATCTAACTTTTTGACAAAGACTGGAAAGTTTAATAATACACAGTTTTATCCAGGGAATGGGGAAACGGGCATTCAGATACATTGCTTCTGGCAGAGAAAACGTTCAAAAAATTTACAGAGAACAAGATTCCATGTTAGTGATCTCTATCAAACCGCATAAACACATGTCCTTGACCTTGTAATTACCACTTCTAGGAATTAACACTACAAGTGAATTCAGGCACATATGCATGGAATAAAAAAAAATCAAGACACATTATAGCTTGTAAAGCACGCTAGCATTTGAGTGACAAATGAGCTGGAACATATACATATTTCCTACTGTGTGCATAAATAGTCTCTGGAAGAGTACACAAAAGTAGCCAGTAACCTTGTTACCTGGGGTGGCTGAAGGACAGAGGCAGAACAAAAGTGGGAAGACATCTTTACTTTATGTTCTGTTATATTTTATGAATGTTGAACATGAAAACATCCATGAACTATTTTTTTTAAAAGAAAGGAGCCATTTACCAATGAGAGAATATTTTTTCCTATACCTTGTTTCTTTGGTGGCTCACAGTAATTATTTTTCCATTTCTTTATTGAAACAGAATCTAACAAATATGAACTGAGACAAATTAGAAATATCTGGACTTTCATCCAACAGTATACTAACTTTGCACAATATCTAATATTTGTATATTCATACTTTCAATAACATTCTCTGTGTCTTCTATGCTAATAAAGGAATACATTTCAAATTGCCACCACACTATTTTCCATATATTATTCTAGCTGTGGTTATTGCATCAGGAAGAAAAATCTTTACCATTTATATAGAGCATTTTGCTTTTCCTTTTTAAAGTAACCATTTATCCTTAAGATTAGTGAAAGTTCAGTGCTGATTTAAGTATGGCTTTAACAATGCTAAAAAAAGATAGATACTTGTCTTTGTATTCAAAATACTTTGTTTTTAAATGTCTTAGCAGTATGATAGCTTATATTTACTTTAGTAACTAATGCAAGAAACAATATAGGCAAGGGCAAGATACACTGTTATTTAACGGTGAATCTATATCTATAATTCATATAGTTCATATCTCTGTGCCTAGAATAGAGTGGGGACACAGTTCTCTGTTTGTTTTTCCTTTCTTTTTTCTTTTTCTAATAAATGAATGTTATAACTACTGGGGGAAAGTACTGAGATATTCAATTAAGCTGAAATGGAGTTACCATTTTGTGCACATTTGGATTTCCTACTTTCTCTGATATACAGACTCTTAAATCAGGGTTAATATCAGTACATCTGGAGGGGGAGGAGCAAAATGGAGCAGGATTAGAAGACCTAAATATCATCAGGTCCCAGGAGTTCAGCTAGATAGTTATTAAACCATTCTGAATACCTACTAACTCAACAGGAGATAGACAAGAAGAAGAGCAGCAGTTCTAGGAACAGAGAATCTCCCACTTTCTGGAAGGTAGGATGTGCAGAGAAGTGAATCTGAGGCGACATATGAGAAGACAGACCACAGGGGGAGGGGTTAGCTCCCGGCAAGTGAGAGAGCAGTGGAGCACAAAATTGGAACTCTTAGATGTCTGCTCCACTGAGGACCTCACTCCAGAGCCTAAGCAGGGGGTAGATCCCTTGCAGGGACAGTAAGGTCTCAGGACCCACAGGGTTACAAAAAGACCAGGGGTGTCTGAGTGTGGCAGAGCTCCCAGGTATCAGAGTGGGGAAGCCAGCTGCAGAGACAGAGCTGATAAGAGGGCTCTCGGCTCAGGATTACCTTAAACCATGATCCAAGGCATAGTTGGGCAACTGCTCTTTGAGCAATGACCCCACAAGCAGCAGATCTCGGGAGACCCCCTCCTTCCTCCTCTGGGAGAAGCAGCACAGGAGCATGCTGTAGAAATTTGCTGGGTTTGGAGCCTCCAAACAGAGCTGTGCACCAGAGATAGAAATGCTCAGTCACAGGCTAGACAAGCTTGGAGTGTGGCTGGAGACCAGGGAGACGAAAGGGATTGACTGCTTTTCTCTGAGGGTGCATTGGAGGAGTGAGGTCCTGAGCTCTCAGCTCCTACAGGGCCAGAGATTGGGAGACCGCCATCTTTATTCTCCTACTCCAAAGCAATACAGAAAGCACTCAGGGAACAAAAGCTCCCAAGACCAAACCTGAACAGATTAGCCTGGGCCCTGGCAAGGGCAGTGCAATTCTGCCAAGGACAAAGACATTTGAGAATCACTGCAACTAGGCCCGCCCCCAGAAGAGTAGCAAGAACATCCAGCCAAGAACAAATTCACCGATCAATGAGAACTGAAGAACTCCAGAGCTAGAGGAAAGCAACACATAGAATTCATGGCTTTTTCCCCATGATTCTTTAGTCTTTCAAAGTGAAATTTTTAAAATTTTATTTTTTCCTTATTTTATTCTTTTAATTTTTCCTCTTTCCTATTATAAGATTTTTTTAAAACTATTTTATCTTATCAATATGTTTAAAAAATCTCTTTAAATTTTCATTGTTATAGTCATATTTTATCCCTTCATTGTATTTGACCTTTTTTTTGTAAACATATTGGTTTTTTTTTCTTTAAAATTTTGTGATATATTATTTTGTGAAATATATCAAAATATACCTTAAATCTAGCTCATGGATTTGTTCTAGTCTCCAGCCTGATCACATTTTTTCCTCTTTTTTTTTTTCTTTTTTCAACCAACTTCTGATCTTACCAATTCCTTTAGAATATTTTTTAATTTTCATCTTTACAGTCATATTCCATCACTTCATTGTGTTTACCCTTATTTTTGTATATATATGTTTTTCTTTCTTTAAAATTTTGGGAGACCAAAATACACCCAAAATCAAGTGGGTAGCTCTGTTCTATTCACCTAATATACATATTTTTTTCTTTTTTTTTTTCTTTTTCTTTTTTCCCCTTTCTTCTCCCCCATTTTGGGTCTTTTCTGATTAGGTTAGTGTATATTTTTCTGGGGTCATTGTTACCTTTTTAGTATTTTGTTCTCTCATTCATCAATTCCTACCTGGATAAAATGACAAGGCAGAAAAACTCACCACAAAAAAAAAAAAAGAACAAGAGGCAATACTGATGGTTAGGGGCCTAATCAATATGGATATTAGTAATATGTCAGAACTAGAGTCAGAATGACAATTATCAAGGTGCTAGCTGGGCTCGAAAAAAGCATGGAAGAGATCACAGAATCCCTTTCCGGAGAAACAAAATCCCTTTCTGGAGAATTAAAAGAACTAAAATCTACCCAAGTCAAAATCAAAAAAGCTATTAATGAAGTGCAATAAAAAAATGGAGGCTCTTACTGCAAGGATAATTGAGGCAGAAGAAAGAATTAGTGATATAGAAGACCAAGTGATAGAGAATAAAGAAGCTGAGCAAAAGTGAGACAAACAACTATGGGATTACAAGGGAGAATTTGAGAGATAATTGATACCGTAAGACAAAACAATATTAGAATAATTGGGATCTTAGAAGAAGAAGGAGAGTGAGGGGCAGAAGGTATATTGGAGCAAATTACAGCAGAGGATTTCCCTAATTTGGCCAAGGGAACAAGCATAAAAATCCAGGAGGCACAGAGAACCCCCCTCAAAATCAATAAAAATGGGTCCACAGCCCATCATCTAATAGTAAAACTTACAAGTCTCAGGGACAAAGAGAAAATCCTGAAAGCAGCTCAGAACAAGAGGTATGTAACATACACTGGTAGAAATACTAGATGGGCAGGAGACCTATCCACAGAGACCTGCTAGGCCAGAAAGGACTGGCATGATATATTCAGAGCCCTAAATGAGAAAAATATGCAGCCAAGAATACTATATCCAGCTAGGCTGTCACTGAAAATAGAAGGAGAGATAAAAAGTTTCCAGGACAAACAAAAATTAAAAGAATTTGCAAACACTGAAACAGCCCTACGGAAAATATTGAAAGGGGTCCTCTAAGCAAAGAGAGAGCCTAAAAGGAACAAAGACCAGAAAAGAGGAGAGACAATATACAGTTAATAGTCACCATACAGGCAATACTATGGCAATGGGACTACATTCATATCTGTCTGTAATTATCTTGAATGTAAATGGGCTAAGGCTAAGTGTCACAATCAGAAGACACAGAGTATCAGAATGGAGAAAAAACAAGACCCATTGATATGCTGTCTGCAAGAAAATCATTTTAGACCCAAAGACACCTCCAGATTTAAAGTGAGGGGGTAGAAAACAATTTACCATGCTAATGGACATCAACAGAAAGCAAAATAACTCAATCAGAGAAAGACAATTATCATATGATTTCTCTGATATGAGGAAGTTGAGAGGCAGGGCAGGAGGCTGTGAGGGGTAGGGAGGGAAAAAATGAAACAAAATGGGATCAGGAGGGAGACAAACTATAAGAGGCTCTTAATCTCATGAAACAAACTGAGGGTTGCTGGCAGGTAGGGAGGCAAGGATAGGGTGCTGGGTTATGGACATTGGGGAGAGTATGTGCTATGGTAAGTGCTGTGAAATGTGTAAGCCTGATGATTCACAGACCTGTACGCCTGAGGCAAATAATACATTATATGTCAATAATAAAAAAAAGTTAAAAAAATATATTAGCACATCTGTGTTATTGATAGCATTAACCTGGAAACCACAAAGAAACATAAGAAATAATTATATATTATGTGTCATTTGAAAGCTATGAAATTAGTTTACTTGAATAGAAGCAAATCTACCACAAAGAAGTAGAAGCTCATTTTCATATTTCTGATGACCCGGAAGTGTGAAAAGAATTGATTATTAAAAATTCCTTGACCATTTCAAGACTATGCCTTCTCAGTGTTGAACACTTACAGGTCTGGCAATGATTTTCTGTGGGTCCCCAGCATCGGCCAGTACAGGACTTATGACAACGTCCACCTGTAGAAAAGGAAAAAGCATATGTACATTATAATCTTTCACTCTTTGACTAGGAGTAACTCTTCATTGAAAATATTCTTGCTCCTTTATGGGGATTTTTATGTTACACTATAGTTGAAACATAGCTCATAAAATGCCCACTTGAGTAGCAAAACCTGAATGTCAAAGGCATGACAAGGTGAAATACAATCTCCTGATACTCACAATCCTCTCATCATTTTATAAGAAGTTTCAAGCATTTAGAGGCACCTGTGTGGCCCAGTCTGTTAAGCATCCAACTTGATTTGGCTCAGGTCATAAATTCAGAGTTATGAGATGGAGCCCTGGAGCTCCACACAGAGCCCAGGGTCAGGCTCTGCACTCAGTGGGGAGTCTGCTTGAGATTCTTTCTCTTCTTCTGTCACCCCCACCTCTACACTTGTGCTCTCTCTCTCTCTCAAATAAATAAATCTTTTTAAAAAGTTTCAAGTATTTAAAACATAAACTTTTTAGAAAGTTTAATTTCAATTATTTGATACCCACTTTTAAAATTTTTTGTTGATACGACCTTAATTTTCAAATACAAGCCTTTATCTCCTGCAGCAGTATATTCCTCTTAAGGATTTTGCTACTCTAGGTATTTGGATCAGCAAATACAGTTGTCCCACAAAGAAATTCTCCTAAGGACTCAGCAAAAGAATATTAGCTAGGAGAAGTCATGTATAATGACTTTCTTGAAGGTTGCTTCTGAATTTCATAGAAGGGTCACTCTAAGTATTTGTGGGTATAAGGGTTTAGAAGTGCTTATTTTTAGAATAAAAAGCACACATGAAAATCTATTAAAGACTAAAGCTCTCCTATAATGTAATTCTTATTAAACCTTCTCTGTTAATTTTCTAATATTAACTGTGAATGAGTATACACCTCTACAAGATGTGTATTCTAACATAATAAACTATATTGTAAAAATCATGAAATAGGTTTATATAAATGTTTCCTTCTTTCCTTGATTCAGAGGTTTCAACTCTTCAACTTGAAAGACCTTACAACTTGAGCAGTTTTTGTTTTGTTTTGTTTTTTCTCTCTCTCCTTAAGAGACTGCCTGAGTGAACTTGTTATGTTAAATGCTTTCATATTTAAGGAGCAGATTCAGCAGACACACTTTCCCAGGCTGAACCCAGAGCATCCAAATGGTCTACCCTTCTGCAAGTGAACAGGACTATTCTAAGTTAATGTAACACTTAGGCTCAATTCCAGTTACCATCTTAAAAGTATCAGGATCCTTGCCACAACAGTTTATTTAAAGAAATTCTGTTTGTAAAGCCCTGTTGCTGACATCACCAGCCTATAATATCCTGTCATTCTGCCATCTGTTTATTTAGATCCAAACACATTATAACTACATAATGCAAGCTCATTGTAGCTGACAGGAAAAGGACTCCATCTGGCCTGAACAATATAACTTTAATCAGTGATAATAATTATTATTAAAAACCTACTGGAGCTCTTTTGTATGATGCTAATAAATCTAATTTGATTTATACCAGCGGAAATTAGAAAGGGCTGTGAGACAAAATGGGAAGCAGTGAAAACTCTGAGTATAAACTTTTTATGAGAAAGTAGCTAAGGTTAATATATTTCTTTAGATGTGTTAAAATCTTTTAAATAGACCCATTAAGTGGTCTGTTAATTAAAGATATCTGAAGCAGAAGATGATCTACTATTTAATCTATGACTTCTTTAATTGTGTTAGCAGCCAAAGAAATATTTAGCTATATTCACTCTAACCAGAGCACCCTCGGTAGCTATGGGCGGTGGGGGAAGCTAAGTAACATTGGACATTTTAATATACTCAGTGTTCCATTTTTATTAGATTATGTATTTTCTACCTTCTTATTCTTGCAGTTTTGACTTACCACCCAAGACCTATGCCTAGATCCAATATAAAAAAGAATATTACTAGAAATTTGGGTTATAGTTCTTGACAAAGTATCACGGCAAGACCCACCCAGTTAGAAACAAATGATCTAGCACTCCCCCACACACAAAGTTTAAATAATTTGACCTTCATTAGGTACATGTTGTTAGGAAATTTTGTTTGGTAGTTTCCATTTTTAAATTCAGATTTAAACAAAAATATCTATTACTGCTATAAAAGGAAGCTAACAACAACTGCCTCTCTTCTGGGATTTTACTCAGTCTTATATTCCCTTCAACTCTTTTGGAAACCAAGAGGGGAGGATCACTTGGTGCACACATTTCAGAATTCTATTACAACACACATGTGGGAGGAACCACGACCTCAATGTGCTTCCACAAATAGTTGCTCATTCTGGCCTGCCCTTCATTTGACTCTTTGGCCTTTTGGAATCTGCCAACACATTCAGTTCAGCTTTTGTCTTCAAAACTGTGCCATATATGGCCCTTGGGAAAACACTATTTTCACTGAGTTGTTGCAATTCAGTAAGCATCAAGATATCCGACCAAATCTGACCGGAGATATTCCTGAATTAATGTATTTGCCATACTTTCACATCTGCAACCTTAATTTGATCCTTATAGACAACTGGGTAGTGTAGTTTAATACTCTTTAAAATATGTTTTTAGATTTTTGTTTCCAACATTTCTGCTGCACCAAGTGTCAAAAAATGAGGAGACTGGTAAGGGGTTTCTTTATTAATTATCTATTGAGAATAGTAAAAAAAAACCCAAAAAACAAAACAAAACAAAAAAACAACTACAGGCTCTTTCCCTACTTTCTTTCCATCTATTTATCCAAAAGGTATTTTTCCAGTTCCTTCTGCGTCTGTGTGTTAAGAATTATGTTAAGTATCAAAACAGACATGGTGACTTCTCTAATAGAGTTTAGAATTAATTCAACCTTATTTTAAGGGGAAAGGATTTTTATTACTCTCTACCTAAATTCACCTTCTATGGGGTTTGAGGAAAGATGCCAATAAATCTAAAATTTTAACAGTCCTCTTACTCAGGCAAGAAGAGCTGGATGAAGCTGGGTTGAGTTGGGCCATTTCCAATGTAATGCCTGGTGACTTAGAAGTCCACTCCATTCCTTATACAGTGATTTATCTCTGTGAGATCAGCCCAGAGCATTTCAGTGGAGAGGATAAGTATGGCCCATAAAGGATCCCTTTGTATGTCCTCTACAGAAAGAAAAGAACTTTAATGATGGCCCAATATCTTACTGAGAACTTTCTCTTTTCTATTCTCAGATTCTCAGGTGTGCAAGTGTCTCAGGACAGCTGATTTCAAGAGGCAAAAAAGACCATATATTCACACTATTTTACTGTGAATTAATTTTATAAATCACTTCTCTAGTAGTATGTTTTTAAAATGAGGACAGCAGAAAGAAGAGATAGATACTAGCCTATGTAAATGGAAAAAATATTTTGGGGTACTGAGACTTGGCCAGTGTTGTCCAAATCTGCCAATTTCCAAGTCTCAATCTGCTACATGATTCTCTTCCATTGTTTATCACAATAATTCTTTTAAAATATGTGAGGAATTATGTCACTTAAAAATAAGAATCTGGTATTTCCATTCAGCTTAGTGACAGCATAGTTATTTAAATTAATATTCCCACCTCCTGTCACTCTCACTCAAAGAGGTGAAATTTAAAATGAAACACAATTTTAAACAAATATTTCTGTTCACTTTAGCAACCATTTTAATCTTTTAAAGTAACTGCTGATTACTGCACATCAGCATTATTTTAATTCACAATCACCTCTACTTTGACAATGCATTATTCATCACAGAAGTTAGCAAATATGACTAAATTCATCTTTTATGCTTGTCCAGCAGAAGTTATTAAAAATGTAGCTTCTGCATTCTTTTTTTAGGAACTAGAGTCCCTGAGCCACTTTGATATTTTTAAGAGTCTTAAATTCATGGTAGAAGTTTTGCTTGTTTGTGGGACTACCTGACAGGAGAGATGGGATTTAATATGTACCTCTGGACTGCTTTCTGCAAGTAATATGCCAGGACAGTTGAAGAGTAACAAAATATGAAGTCACTAGCAACCATAAAAGATTATATCCTCAAACTGCCTCTAGCTAAAGGCAATGCAGTTATATCCCTGGATTCTTCTTTTAGCCCTTTTAAAATATGGCAGTCTTTATCTCTTAAAATTTCTTTTACTGGGGAAAGAGTGAGAGAATAGTATCTTTTTCATGACCCTATAATTCAGAAAGCAGAAGTGGAATACTTATTGGAATTCTACACTAAATCAGTCCCTATTCCTGAATGGATGATAAAAAAATGAATAAACAAGTGCCCTGCCCTCAAGGAGCTTTCAAGGACCAGGAAATAAGTAGAAAAATAGACAAATAATTGTGATAATTATAATATGTGCTAAAATATAGGTATGCATAAAGTGGAGAGGATGGATTTGAAAAAGGCTTCGCAGAGGAGCAGGCATTTCAATCAGGCTTGAATGTCTAGTTTGTCAGAAGGTAAGAGGAAGGACATTCCAGGCTGAATGATTACCCAAAGCAATGACACAGAGGCATGGATGCACGCAACTCTTTGGGGCCATAATGGATACTTTATAGTCCTTTGAGTTGTTTGCATAGAGACAGCATCTGGAGGATAAGCTTACAAAATGTCTCAAAAATCTTCTGAACAGGTTAGCGTTTACTCGGTGCAAGTGTTATGGAGTTGGTCAAATTTTTTTAAAAACTGAAATTATGTGGTTTGATCTGAGGGATAGAAGAGAATGGTCATGGTTATGGTTCCCAAAAGTTAGTGCTGAGATTTAAGAACCGGTGCAAGGTGCTGATTTTATAGTCTGGGGTGAGTGAGGTATAGGAATCCATATTTTAAAAAAGCAATCCCAGGGATTCTGATGATGAAGTTTCCAGACGACAAAGTATGTCTAGGCAATAATGGTTTGGCATATAATTCCAAACATTGTAGTCATATTTTGAGACAATACTTTAACTGTAACATCTGATCAGATGCTTAGAAACCAAACTCACAGGATTAAATGGTGTAAAAGTCTAGCAGTCTCTCATTTCCCAGTATGCACTCCTTGTTTTGTGGCTATATTTCCAGCAAGTTGCATTTCCCCCCACCAGTAATCCTTAAAAAACACATTTTTTTCAAATTTAAATTATTATAAATAGCCCATATGATAGCAAAGTCACAATACGATTCCAGCAAATAGTATGTTGGTATCATTATTTAATATTACCGTAATGTGGAATTGCCCTTTGTTTTTAACCAGATGTTAATACCCTGCTTATTTTTGTCTGACAGCTCTCACTGTCCTGTTTGTTCATCCCCATCCACACTTTTGTTATGTAAATGATTTTGTTGCCCTTTTCTTCCAATCTCAAGTCAATCTTCTGTCTTGCCTATGATTTGAAAGTTAACTATTGGATGAAAGCTTTAAATTTTATACATTTGCTATTCAAAAAATGATGGGCAATTATTTTCACTAACTAGGAAGACAAAGTTAAGTTTTAAAAAATATACATATAGGTGGAATTTTTCATCTAGCAATAAATTAAGTCAGGAGTTAGCAGTTTAAAGTATTTTAGGTAATCACTGGGTTGAAAAAAGTAGATAATGTCAACATCATTAAACTTGTTTTTTCTACATGCACCATCATGTTATTCAGTCAAGCAATCTATAGTCCAAGGATTTAGAGTAGCATACATACTCATATGATCAAGATTAATTTTGAACAGAAGTATAAAATACATCAAGTTTAGTCTGAAACTCTTCTGTCCACCCACCCTCTCAGGGATTCCACTCCCTACTGGTGATCTGTAACTGCCAGAGCACACAGTATCTCTCTCCACCCCTCCATTCCCCCACCCCCCATACCACCTCACATAGGATTACAGACAGATGACTAATGCATGAACCAGTTATCTGGCACACAGAATTGTGTAAAGGTTTGAAATACTGAGACTATTTAGCAATTTTTTTTTTCCTGAAGCCTTGTGTAAACAAAAATCCATCTAGAGGAGAAACCATAATGGCAGAAATCTCATGTGCAAGTAGAAGCTGGACAGGGTGGGGTGGGAAAACCTATAGGAATGCCTTTTTAAAAACCTCTTCAATTGTACATAGGGGCAACTGGCTACTCCATTACATTGCTCAGTTTAGATTTGCTTCTACATATTCAGGCAGAATGGCCAGATTTACACTAAGTTTACAATCAAGAGGAAATCCGATGAGTTACAACTCAAGATTATTAATCATCATTTACATTTATAGCCTTATGTGGTCATAAGTTACTGATAGTTAGAATTAATGGAATACATATGCTAAAATAAAATAGATATTAAATGACAAGGAATTACATTTCCCATTGAATGGAAAAATCTGATACAATATCTCTATTAATACTGCTTTGTAAATTCTGTACTCCTAGCACACCTCCAAAATTCTTTAGGTTTACTCTAATTAATAGACAAGAACTTAGAATACTGATAACAGGTCCCAAATGGTTTTTCAAAAAGTTATACTATCAATAATAAAAAAAAATGATTCAAGGGACACCTGGGTGGCTCAGTTGGTTAAGCTGCTGCCTTTGGCTCAGGTCATGATCCCAGGGTCCTGGGATTAAGTCCTGCATCGGGCTCCTTGCTCAGCAGGAAGCCTGCTTCTCCTCTGCCTCTGCCTGCCCTCTGCCTGCTTGTGCTCTCTCTCCCTCTCTCTCTCTGACAAATAGATAAATAAAATCTTTAAAAAATAATGATTCAAATAATAAGGAAAGTTAAATTTTTCCTGAAAAACTATTTCATACTTGATACTGTCATACTGATACATTTAAATATTTCATATTTGATATTGTCAAATATGACATGTCAAGCATGTCTTCCAAATCAAGTACTTAGAAATCACCAATTATCACTGTTTATAGCTGTTAGCACAGAGCAGAATACAGAAATTCCACCTACTGTGGAACAGAATTAGTTCTAATCAATGTCAAATACATTTCTGAACATATAAATAAGGGGTGTGAACAAATTGGAAAAACAAATTGGAAAAATTCTTGCCAGCAGAATTAAAGAATAAATTAAGATGTGTGTGCTGTTCACCATCAACAAAAGCAATAAAGACAATTACATTTATGAGCATTCAAGATGAACCAGCAAGGCCACCAAGAGCATCCATGAGCATCCTTCAAAGTATATTTTATCTAGATGATACCCCCTCGGAGGTCTGCAGTGCACAACCTGTTCAGCTATCTGTGGTGGTCCTTCTAGGAATGTTTTAAGTTCTTACGTATATTAACTCAATTGATCCTCATGTGACACTAATAGTCTGACACCTTCCAAAATTTATATCTCCACTCCAGACCATGCAGGGTACAGGCATATACTTCCAACTGTTTGTAAAACATTTCCATCTGCATGATTAGCAGACATTCAAAATATTTACATATTCAATATTTAATCCTCGATCTTCCCACCCCAGCCCAAAATCATCCTGTAAAGTCACCTTCAATCAGTCAATCAATCATAACAATCCTTCTTCATGTCAATCAATACTTCCAGAAGCTCAAGCTGAAAAAGTTGAGGTCATCATCTTCAGCTCCTCTTTTTCTCTCACAGCTTGAATCCAAAATCATTAGCCTATCTAGTTACCATTAACACCGATAGATAGATATCGGTGCAAATTCCGATATTGCATCGGTGATATTGGATGCAAATTCCAATAACTTCCTATCTCAAAGTAAAAAATGACAAAATGATTAGATAGATAGATAGATAGATAGAGAGAGAGAGAGAAAGAGAGAGATAGATATCCATTCATTTCCCACCACCCACACCACTAAGCCACAATCATCTCCTGCTTGGAATAATGCAATAACCTCCTAACTTGTGTCCTAACTTCTACCTTGACCTCTTTAAAATCTTAGCCAGAGCAATCTTCTCAGTCAGACCAGGTCAAATTCCAATAACTTCCTATCTCAAAGTAAAAAATGACAAAATGCTTACAATGGTCTTGAAGGCCCTATGATATTTGGCATGCCTTCACGCATGCCATGCATCCATAACCTTATCTCCTAATATTGTCTTCCTGGAACACTCCTCTGAGCACTCTCATCTTCTGTTCGCAGGATGTACAAGGTGCACCCTCTGCTTAGATCCCTCCCATTCCCTCTCCCTGAACATCTCTCTGACAGCCCGCAGCCATATGCTTCACCTGCCCACTTGCTTTTCTTAATGCCACCTCTCAGTGAGACCTTCTCTGACCCATACTCTTAAATATTCCAGATGGATTTCCTAGACTTTATTTCTAATATGTGTTCAAATTAGAAATGTTGTAAAGTGCAGAAGAATATAAAAAAGAGGAAAATAAAAATCATTCATAAACTTTGCATTTTGGTGTTTTCCATTTTTTGAAGCATATTAATATTGTTTTATAAATAGTATAATAGTCTACCTAGTTTTGTAACCTGCTACTTCCATATTGTATTTTATCCTAAACATTTTCAGGTTATATTACATTAATCCAAGCGCGCATGTGTGTGTGCTCCCACGCGTGTGCATGTGAATTTGCCTCCCATTATAAAGTCATACCATAATTCAGTCAATCATTTTGCTTAATGGGAATATTTTGCTGGTACATGAAGAAAACAAAGACATATTTTTAAATGAAAGTACATTAAGAAAATATGATTTATTTTATATTATATTTTTAAAAAGATTTGTAGCTCATGGAAAGACACTTTGGATATCAGAAAGAACTCAACCTTGTCATTCTTTATGTCCTTCTGGAAAACACTGATGGGATCTGGAACACTTGGTAGATGTGCAGATGACTGACACATGTACCAGAACATTTGACAAGGGAATTGGCTGGTCTAGATTGATGTGCTGGTCCTAGCAGTGTACTGAAGGGCTCTGTACATATCTATCATATTTGACTTTTTATTCACTGAGTTAGATAAAACACCTAAAATATCCTTACCATATTTGTTTATGACACAAGTCTGGCAGGGGGAGCAACTTCATGCATAAGATAGCCATTCAGATTTTAAAAAGCACCTGGTAAATGAAATGCTGAGCCCAAAGTAAAAATATAAAATGCAATAGGATCAACATAAATTTCTACCTTTTCGGTTCTAAATCAGTATTCCCTGGACATATCAAGAGATATACACACATACAAAGTCTATCTGGCATGAGACAGATTAGAATTTCGGTTCTTACTCTCTTTCGGTTGTTTCATTCCTCAGGCAGTAAGTTAACTTCTCTGATGCTGTTTAAGTGTTTATCTTCTACATGGAAATTCACAGTGTGCTGCATAATGAAATCTAGACATCATTACCAAAATCAGCAACCTTGCCACATCATGTACCAGTTATTGAGCACTTTCTACATTCTAACAAGTAGACAAAGTGCTTTACAATCAGTATCTCATTTAATTTGCACAACAATATTATAATATAAATACTATTATTTGTCTCACTTTATAGGTAAGAAAACAGAAGCATTCTTTAAGTGGAACCAGAAACTCGTCTCTTTATACCATGTCAGCCCTTTTTATATACAGCATGTTAGCTCAACACAAATTTTGTGCTTGTACATTTTTTAAATTTATAATTGGTGTTTACTTTGATTCTATTACTTATTTATTGAGGTTCAGCAGTAGATGGGGCTAAAATCAATGCCAACTAAATATAAACACATTTTAGTAATTAGCATTTATAATTGTGATAGGAAACTATAACCTGTAGTTTAGAGAAGACAAAATATTTGAAAGTTTTGTGTACATAACAGATTTAGAATAATGTCATTCACTGTTCTAAGTGTTCATGTAAGTGCTGGCAAAATGCAGAAAATATAAACTTCGAAATCATTTTTATCTGCATTCATCCTCCATTATTTATAATTGGTAGGATCTTGGGTAAGGAACTTCACCTAAGAGCTGACTTTCCTTATTAATAAAATATAGATGATGATATAGAGTTGATTAAATAAATAGCATATGTAAAATATCTGGCATGTTAATAAGCATCAATCAATGTTAGTTCCTTTTTTCCTCCCTCAATATATTGTATATGAAAATATTAAAGAACAACAAAGAGAGACAATGAAATGCAGACAGTCAGCAGAGGTGATATGGCAGACAAATCAAGTTATCTGGAGACAGAAGTGTTTATGCAGACAGAGCTGAAATGATCAGTAAGGTATCATGGTCAAATAATAGGAAAGGGGGAGGGTGTAACATCACAGAAACTTTGACAGGCTTGGCAGACTGGGACTAGTGGGTTTCAGAGGTCTCTGCATGCTTTTGGCAAACTTTGAGAAGCCACAGTCTCAGCAGGAATGTTACTAATAATCCAAATACAGTGAAAGCTCATTCTGCTACTGGGATATCACATTCTTGTACCTTTCAGCCTAGTGTACATGGAAGAAGAAAAAAAGGGCAGATAATATTTCAAGGTATGTGACAAAGAAGCAGACAGAAATCCATGATGAAACAGTATTTGGAATGCTAGAGAGGATCAGAGGTCATTGATGCTGGGGTTCCTGCCCATTCCAGAACCCTCATCTTTGAGACTGCTAGTCAGAGGTGCTAACGGATCCCTGAGGAATTGTAACCATCTGTGTGTTCAGTGTGTGAGTGGGGTCACATTTGAGAGGCATGATTCGATATCTAAAATTCAACCAAATGAACCTTACTCTTCTCAGAGAACATTAAATGGGATCCAAAGTATTGCCAGTGGCAATAGTTCTAAATCTTATCTCAATTCTCACTTTTCTCACAATACTTTCAGCCTACGAAGTCTCTCATTCACAGTCTTCCCCCTGCCCAAGGAAGGTCACTAACTCTCCTCCTGCCTTTTTCTCATCACAAAGCATTCACCTTCTACTCTCTTCCACTGTATCACTTTATGTCATTGATTGACTTAGCCATTTTCCCTAAATACTTTTATTTAATCCAACTCTCTAGTTAAAAAATTTTCTTTCCAATTTAGCATCCTAAGTGTGCATTCCAACATTCTAGGAAGACTGTGTGTATGTGTGTGTAGACTTTTGGTCTAGTGGGCTAAAGAGAGCAGGCTGGCAGACATGGAATGTCTGAGAAGGTATGGAAGGAAGATGATGACTCTACGTTTGTCATTTTTAAATCCTGTTAGAGTAGTGGTTACCTGAAAAGCAATGTGCTGGTTCTATTTCTCTATGAGCATAAAGAAATTCCCAATATCTGTGTGTGGCATGGTTTCCATAAGCAGCTTCTGTTTTCATCTGCCTTCCACTTGACAGCTCCAAGAATAGATCTATCTCCTCTATGAATTAATAAGAAGTGGGTATTATCATAGGAAAACTGAAATGGATGAAATTATTTCAAGCCCCTTAAGGGAACAAACCATTTCTTCTCCACAGTTCTTAACAGTACTAAAAACACAATAGGCTTCCCAGATTGAATAACCCAGTACTTTCTATACTAAGAGACCTGTATCTTCACACTAAAGTGCTAACCCAGCTTCTTCCAGCCTGAGTAAGTTTGGAAAGGTCGTATAATATCTGTGGTTTGAGACTTTATAATTATGGCTGGAGTCATTAATCTTATAGTCTCTCTTTCTTATTATATCTGAGATTGAGACTGAGTTTCTGTTACAGATTGCTAGCCTGTAGCAGTCAGTTGGGGAGATGAGACATCACTGAGACAGATAACAAAGAAAAATGGGTAACAAATTGGGGAAGATTAGGTGGTTCTATGGCACTGTATTAAACAAACTTTACTGAGGGGAGCAGTCAGAAGTCTTGACTTATGTTCCTGCCATTATTTCATCTTCCAAAGGGACTTAGCTGTATGTATGTTTGTATGTGTATGCATGTGTGTATGTGTGTCCCAAGTCCTCACACTTAGAATAAAAACAACCACATTAACAAGTAAGCACACTTCTAAAATGCCACCGAAAGCCTAGGGAATGAAATGTGATTTTAAAATTGATGGGAAAGTGACCCAAAAAGCATTACAGTAAGTAATAAGCCTAAAATGTCTTGATGTAAAATGTTTTCATTAATTTGCCTTTGAAGTTCACACACAAAAGCTAAAATTCAAGAATAATGGATTTATAACAATTTTTGAAAAAAAAAAAAGGATTCCATCAACCAGGTATTGCAATGGCATTTCTTGTGGATTTACTACTAGACAGATCTGAAAATTGAGTTATTTAAGGAAAAAAGATAAATCTATTTGCAAACCATTGCATATACATCTATCATATTCCATCACAAAATGATTTGAGTCTAACTATTAGCTCCACTACTTATCAGTCTGCCCCAGTTTCTTGTTTCTTGTTTTCTAAAAAAAATATATTGCTGTTCCTGTAACTATTCTGAAATATAAGCCCTCCAAGTAGAATCAAGGTCCTTATTAGCTAGCATCAGCTATTTCATAGCTTAGACATAATGTGTTCTTATGTAGCAGGAATTGCTCTAGGTGCTTTATTTTTCATGACAACCTTAGGAAGGAAATGCTACTACAGATGAGGAAGCTGAGGCCACATAAGTTAAATAATTTGTCCAAGATCACACAGAATGTGGGAGGCCTGAAATAGCTCTGAGATCCAATCCCAGATTCCATGTTCTTCACCAAGAGAATCAAGTATCTAATCTATGTGAACAGCTACAAGAATAGAATGGTCATGTGGGACAGAGGAAGATTGAGCACACAAAATGAATTAAAACACTCATAAGAAGACAAACTTTATGTCAGAAAAAAGCCTGGTTTCTTACAGAATTCATGTCAATACGGATAAATTCAATGGATTTTAGGAGATCAGGAAACCATTAGGGAAGAATGTTAAATAACATCATTAACATGGGCACTTATTCAAAATCATCTAGGGAATGACATGTGTGGAGTTAAAAAAAATGACTGACGGTCACTTGCCCAAACCTTTAATGTATGTGGGGAAAGAACTGCACTTAGCAAATGACCTCAATGGGTAGAGGTGAGGGTATGAAAGGTGGATGTCAAGAACGTCAAAAAAAGATGCCCTTCCCTATGCATCACCACAAAATTATAGGTGTATTTGCTTATAAATGATGATGGGAAACAAAGAGAAGGCTGATCACAGTTCCCAGCTTTAGGCTACAATGTAGACTAAGAGATGTTTTCATAGGAGGAGCAGATCTTAATTATAAATACTAAAAATGATAACAACTAATATTCATTGAGCACTTACTATGTGTTAGGCTCCATCTTTAACATTTTCATCTATTATCCTAATTCACTGGCATATGAAAAAAATGAAGGATACAGGGACTGAATTAGAAGAAATTTTGGGGTCAAGATTCAAACTCACTTAAAATCCAGATTCTGAGCTCAACCACTAGGCTATCCCTTGAAGCAAAGAAACAGAAGAGTAATTGTGCAAAGATGATAAAGATGCAGGGAGCTTTGCCCTGCAATGGGGTCAGGTCAAAGGTTTTCATAGGGAGGAAAAGAAGAGGGGAGAGGAAGAACAAAGATATCTCCTTTTTCTCTCTCTATGATTGTCCATTTACATATTCTTAAAGTAACACATATTTATATTTACTGTAAATTAATTCAATATTCATGAAACAATGTTTTGGGTTTTTTCTCCTTCAAATAAAACATTTGTGTTCACTGTATGGGATAATAGAAATGATCCACTATTTCATGAGAATGTTTCAAAAGTAGATGACATTCATTTACCTTTTTTTTTAAGACTTTATTTCTTTATTTGAGAGAGAGAGAGAGAATGAGCCATGGAGAGGGGCAGAAGGTGAGAGAGAAGCAGTCTTCCTGTGGGGCTTGGTCCCAAGACCCAGAGAATATGACCTGAGCTGAAGGCAGATGTTTAACCCACTGGGCCACCTAGGTGCCACTTAATTTACCTTTTTCTACTGAATCAAACCAAGCAGATCTCTGTCAATTATACAACTACAAGGACCCTTAGATATTTGTTTATTTTACTAGATATGCAATAAATTATTTGACATTTAAAATTATTCAACTAATGAAATTGAGAAATAAAGAGATAATTGGTTATTCAGCAATCTATCATTTAAAAAAACTTTTAGTTTTACTATTAACTTTCTTCTTAGTAAAGCAAATTCATTTATTCTGAAAAATACATTTTGGCATGTGGTAACTACTAATAGTTAACTACTAAAAAGTAACTAGTAACTTTGGCAAATAGGTGACTAGTTTAATGATATTCTACTGCTTGAGTAGACAATTGGAATTGATTCTACAGAAAATTGTTTTGGAAAAAACTACTAGATCAAAATTTTTGTTTAATAAGATATGAAGAGGTAAGAGAATTAAAGTGTCTGGGAAGAGGAGGAGCAAGATGGCAGAGAAGTAGGAGGTTGAGATAGAGTCGGATCCCAGAAGTTCATCTAGATAGTTATCAAATCATTCTAAAAGCCAGCATACTCAACAGAAGAGAGAAGAGAGGAAGAAGAGAAATTCTAGGAGCAGAAAATCGACCACTTTCCGAAAAGTAGGACATTTGGAAAAGTGAATCCAAAGTGAGGGGAAGAGAGACCATGGGGGGGGAGGGGCTGGCTCCCTGCAGTCACAGAGTCGCAGAGCACAAAATTGGAACTTTTAGAGTCAGCTTCACTGAGCGACGTCACTCCAGAGGCTAAGCAGGAGGTTTAGACCTCTCAGGAACAGTGTGGTTTCAGGACCCATGAGGTCACAAAGAGACCAGTGGTGTCTGAGTGTGGCAGAGCTCCCAGGTATCGGGGCAGAGAAGCCGGAGGCAGAGAAAGAGCCGCACAGTGTGTTTTCAACTGGGGCTTACCCTAGATCATGGCTGCAGCCCTTCAAGCGGGGACCAAGCAAGCCATTCCGGAGAGAACCCCTCCTTCCTCCTCAGGGAGGAGCGGCACAGGAGCGCGCAGCAGGAATCTGCTGGGTTTGGAGACTCCAGATGGGACTGTGTGCCAGAGATAGAAATGCTCCATCATCGGTGGCTGAGCTCCGAGCTTGGGCGGGGACCGGGGAGACGGAAATGATTGACTGCTTTCCTCTGAGAGTGTACTGAGGAGCGGGACCCCAGTGCTCAGCTCCTCCAGCGGAGACTGGGAGCTGCCATTTGCATGCCCGGCCTCCAGGGCAGTACAGAAAGCGCTCAGGGAACAAAGACTCCCGAAGGCGAACCTGAGTGAATTGCTTGGCCCATCCCCGGGCAAGGGTGGGGCAATTCTGCCTTGGGCAAAGACATCTAGAGCCAAGTCAAAAGCCCCTTCCCCCAGAAGATCAGTGAGAATATCCAGCCAAGCCCAAGTTCATCAATCAGTGAAAACTGTGGAACTCCAGAGTACTTTTCTCTCTCACTCATCTATTCTTAGCTCGATAAAATGACAAGGGGGAAAAACTCACCACAAAAAATAGAACAAGAGACAGTACCGACAGCTAGAGACCTAATTAATACAGACATCAGTAATATGTAGGAAATAGAGTTCAAAATGACAGTTATCAAGGTGCTAGCTGGGCTCGAAAAAAGCATGGAAGAGATCAAAGAATCCCTTTTGGGAGAAATAAAATCCCTTTCAGGAGAAATAAAAGAAATAAAATCTAACCAAGATGAAATCAAAAAAGCTATTAATGAGGTTCAAACAAAAATGGAGGCTCTTAATGCTAGAATATATGAGGCAGAAGAAAGAATTAGTGACATAGAAGACCAAATGACAAAGAAAAAAGAAGCTGAGAAAAAGAAGACAAACAACTATTAGACCACGAGGGAAGAATTCGAGAGATAGGTGATACCATAAGACACCACACTATTAGAATAATTGGGATTCCAAAAGAAGAAGAAAGAGAGGAAGGGGGAGAAGGTATATTGGAGCAAATTATTATAGAGAATTTCCTTAATCTGCTGAGGGGGACAAGAATCAAAATCCAGGAGGCACAGAGAACCCCCCTCAAAATCAATAAAAATATGTCTACACCCCGGCATCTAATAGTAAAACTTACAAGTCTTAGTGACAAAGAGAAAATCCTGAAAGCAGCTCGAGACAAGAAATTGGTAAGATACAGAGGCAGGAATGTTAGATTGGCAGCAGACCTATTCACAGAGACCTAGCAGGCCAGAAAGGACTGGCATGATATATTCAGAGCCCTAAACGAGAAAAATATGCAGCCAAAATATACTATACCCAGCTAGGTGTCACTGAAAATAGATGGAGAGATAAAAAGCTTCTAGGACAAACAAAAACTAAAGGAATTTGCAAACACCAAACCAGCCCTACAGGAAATATTGAAAGGGGTCCTCTAAGCAAAGAGAAAGCCTAAAAGGAACAGAGACCAGAAAAGAGGAGAGACAATATACAGTTAATAGTCACCATACAGACAATACAATGGCAAATAATTCATATCTGTCAATAGTTACCCTGAATGTAAATGGGCTCAATGCCCCAATCAAAACACACAGAGTGTCAGAATGGATAAAAAAACAAGACCCATTGATATGCTATCTACAAGAAACTCATCTTAGACCCAAAGACACCTCCAGCTTTAAAGTGAGAGCGTGGAAAACAATTTACCATGCTAATGGACATCAAAAGAAAGCTGGGGTGGCAATCCTTATATCAGATAAATTAGATTTTAAGTCAAATAATATAATAAGAGATGAAGAAGGACACTATATCATACTTAAAGGGACTGTCCAACAAGAAGATCTAACAATTGTAAATATCTATGCCCCTAACATGGGAGCGGCCAATTATATAAACCAATTAATAACAAAGTCAAAGAAACACATCAACAATAATACAATAATAGTAGGGGACTTTAATCCCCCCTCATCGAAATGGACAGATCATCTAAAAAAAAGATCAACAAGGAAATAAAGGCTCTAAATGACACACTGGACCAGATGGACATCACAGACATATTCAGAACATTCCATCCCAAAGCAACAGAATACACTTTCTTCTCTAGTGCACATGGAACATTCTCCAGAATAGATCACATCCTGGGACACAAATCAAGACTCAACTGGTACCAAAAGATTGGGATCATTCCCTGCATATTTTCAGACCATAATGCCATGAAACTAAAACTCAATCACAAGGGGAAAGTTGGAAAGAATTCAAATACATGGAGGTTAAAGAGCGTCCTACTAAAGAATGAATGGGTTAACCAGGAAATTAAAGAAGAATTTAAAAAATTCATGGAAACAAATGAAAATGAAAACACAACTGTTCAGAATCTCTGGGACACAGCAAAGGCAGTCCTGAGAGGAAAATATATAGCAATACAAGCCTTTC
This sequence comes from Nasua narica, assembly GCA_028533885.1. Taxonomy (NCBI): domain Eukaryota; kingdom Metazoa; phylum Chordata; class Mammalia; order Carnivora; family Procyonidae; genus Nasua; species Nasua narica. Next base: position 152,406,985 of record CM052810.1, read on the forward strand.
TCAAGAAACAAGAAAGATCTCAAATATATAACCTAACCCTACACCTAAAGGAGCTGGAGAAAGAACAACAGATAAAACCTAAACCCAGCAGAAGAAGAGAAATAATAAAGATCAGAGCAGAAATCAATGAAATAGAAACCAAAAGAACAGTCGAACAAATCAACGAAACTAGGAACTGGTTCTTTGAAAGAATTAATAAAATGGATAAACCCTTGGCCAGACTTATCAAAAAGAAAA
>CM052810.1:152407721-152445090 GCA_028533885.1 Nasua narica
GATTGATGCTGGAAAAGCATTTGACAAAGTACAACACCCTTTCCTGATCAAAACTCTTCACAGTGTCGGCACAGAGGGCACATTCCTCAACATCATGAAAGCCATCTATGAAAAACCACAGCAAATATCATTCTCAATGGGGAAAAGCTGAGAGCTTTTCCCCTGAGATCAGGAACACGGCAGGGATGCTCACTATCCCCACTGCTGTTCAACATAGTCCTAGAAGTCCTAGCCTCAGCAATCAGACAACTAAAAGAAATAAAAGGAATCCAAATTGGCAAAGAAGAAGTCAAACTCTCACTCTTTGCAGATGATATGATACTTTATGTGGAAAACCCAAAAGCCTCCACTCCAAGACTGCTAGAACTCATATAGGAATTCAGTCAAGTGTCAGGATGTAAAATTAATGCACAGAAATCAGTTGCATTCCTATACACCAACAGCAAAACAGAAGAAAGAGAAATTAAGGAGTCGATTCCATTTACAATTCCACCCAAAACCATAAGATACCTAGGAATAAACTAGAGGCAAAAAACCTGTACTCAGAAAACTACAAAGTGCTCATGAAAGAAATTGAGGAAGACACAAAAAATGGAAAAACGTTCCATGCTCATGGATTGGAAGAACAAATATTGTGAAAATGTCTATGCTACCTAAAGCAATCTATACATTTAATGCAATCCCTATCAAAATACCATCTATTTATTTCAAAGAAATGGAACAATCCTAAAATTTATATGGAACCAGTAAAGACCACGAATAGCCAGAGGAATGTTGATAAAGAAAACCAAAGTCAGCAGCATCACAATTCCATACTTCAAGCTATATTACAAAGCAGTAATCATCAAGACAGTATGGTACTGGCACAAAAACAGACGCATAGATCAATGGAACAGAATGGAGAGCCCAGAAATGGAACCTCAACTCTATGGTCAACCTATCTTCAACAAAGCAGGAAAGAATATTCAATGGAAAAAAGACAGTCTCCTCAAGAAATGGTGTTGGGAAAACTGGACAGCCACATGCAAAAGAATGAAACTGGACCATTTCCTTACACTGCACACAAAAATAGACTCAAAATGGATCAAAGACCTCAATGTGAGACAAGACTCCATCAAAATCCTTGAGGAGAATACAGGTAGCAACCTCTTCGACCTCAGCCACAGCAACTTCTTCCTACAAACATCTCCAAAGGCAAGGGAAGCAAGGGCAAAAATGAATGACTGGGCCTTAATCGAGATCAAAAGCTTTTGCACAGCAAAGGAAACTGTCAACAAAACCAAAAGACAACTGACAGAATGGGAGAAGATATTCACAAATGACATATCAGATAAAGGGTTAATATCTAAAATATATAAAGAACTTCTTGAACTCAACACCCGAAGAACAAATAATCCAATCAAGAAATGGGCAGAAGATATGAACAGACATTTCAGTAAAGAGTACATTCAAATGGCCAACAGACACATGAAAAAATGCTCAACATCACTCGGCATCAGAGAAATACAAATCAAAACCACAGTGAGATACCACCTCATACCAGTCAGAATGGCTAAACCATTCAGGAAACGACAGATGTTGGCGAGGATGCAGAGAAAGGGGAACCCTCCTACACTGTTGGTGGGAATGCAAGCTGGTACAGCCACTCTGGAAAACCGTATGGAGGTTCCTGAAAATGTTGAAAATAGAGCTACCCTACGACCCAGCAATCGCACAACTTGGTATTTACCCTCAAGATACAAATGTGGTGATCTGAAGAGTCACATGCACCCAAAAGTTTATAGCAGCAATGTCCACAATAGCCAAACTCTGGAAAGAACCTAGATGTCCATCAACAGATGAATGGATCAAGAAGATGTGGTATATATATACAAAGAAGATGGCTGGAATACTATGCAGCCATCAAGAGAAATAAAATCTTGCCATTTGCAACGACGTGGATGGAACTAGAGGGTATTATGCTAAGTGAAGTAAGTCAGTCAAAGACAATTATCACATGATCGCTCTGATATGAAGAATTTGAGAGGTAGAGCAGGGAGTTGTGGGGGGGGGGGGGAGTGAAATGAAAGAAGATGGGATTGGGAAGGAGACAAACCATAAGAGTCTCCTAAACTCACCAGACTAAGGGTTTCTGGGAGGTGGGGGAGGTAGGGTTATGGACATTGAGGAGAGTATGTGCTGTGGCAAATGCTGTGAAATGTGTAAGCCTGATGATTCACAGACATGTACCCTGGGGCAAATAATACATTATATGTTAATAAAAAATAAAAAATATATAGTGTCTGGGACATCTAGTTTTGAGATGACTTTAACTTTGTGCATTTTTAAATCAAGGATTACAATATATATTTCTCTTATACTTAAAGAACTTTAAGAGAAATGTCACTGCATAATTTCCTTTCCTCTTTTTTTCTTCCCTGCTTGGAAAGAGCACCTACAATTGCCAAAAGAATCACCTCTAAATAGAACATAATTTGTTCTTGCTAGGCAGCAACAAATTAAATATAAGTTGCATACGGCTGCTTGCAATAATCTGGACTTGAAAGATTGCGAAGTGGGTTAGTGGCTTGATCTCCTTAGTCATCTTTCTCCAGCTCCCTGTGGAGATGCCAACTCCCCTGCTCCAACTCTCCAGTGTAACCACCTCTGCTCTGAACTTTGAAATAAAAGTGGCTTCACGAGAGGACACCAAGAGGAGAGGGAAGACAGAGGTAAAACTTCTTTGCAAATGTTATGGCAAGGAAACTTGAATAGACACATCTCACATCTTCCTTTCACTTTCTGGCTTCCTCTAAATGATAAGAAATTTGAGAACAAAAAGAAAAATAAGAACCTCTTTAAATTTTACTTAATTGTGCAACTGAGTTCCACAAAACCACTTTCATTAGTAAAACGAGAATAAATACGTGAATGGTAATAAATCTATGAATGAGGGTTGCAGAACAAGGCACAGACACACACATAATCACTCTTAACCCCTTACAGAGTAAACAAATCAGAGAAAAATAGAAGAGGGTAACATTGAAGGGATTCAGCATAATTTTCATTAAATCTTACATAATTGTTTTATATATCAAATATAAAATCAGGGTTTTATGTTTAAAAAATCAGCCAAGGAATAATTTCACTCATGTGTGGAATTTAAGAAATAAAACAAACCTGCAAAGGGAAAGAAGAGAGAGGCAAACCAAGAAACAGACTCTTAACCAAAGAGAACAAACGGAGAGGGTTACTAGAGGAGAGGTAAGGGGGGGGATGGGTGAAATAGGTGGTGGGGATTAAGGACCCCACTTGTTATGATGAGCACTGGGTGATGGGTGACGTATGGAAGTGTTCAATTACTATACTGTACACCTGAAACTAATATAACACTCTGTTAATTAACTAGAATTAAAAGTAAAAAAAAAATCAATTATGGAGTTTTTGTAAATCTCTTTTACATTAATCAGGTACTTGTTATTTAAAGTAATGAGTTTCTTCCTATGTGAAAATTTAAGTCCATTTTTATCAACCTAGCATTTCAACCCCTATAGCTAATTCTTCCAGACTTAGAATTATTTGTACATTCTCATATAGCAGGATGACTCCAAATTTTATATACGAGTACACTTTTTAATTGCAGGAAAAAAAAAAGAATGAAAGCAACGTGGAAGATCACCAGAGGTCTCTTACTGATAATCAATTCACAATTATGCTCCTCATTTTATATCTTTAACTTTATTTTTTTATTGTGGAAAAATAAATATAACACAAAATTTATCATCTTAACCATTTAAGTGTACAGTTCAGTAGTATTAAACATATTCACATTGTGGTCGCAACAATCAATACCATCTACACCCATAAATCTTTCCATATTTTAAAACAATTCACTCATTAAACAAAATATCCCCATTCTCCCCTCCCTCCAGTCCCTGCAAACCACTATCTGTTTTCTATCTTTATGATTTTGATTATTTTTTACTAATTTATTTATTTATTTTTCAGAGAGAGAGAGCACAAGCAGGGGGAGCAGCAGGCAGAGGGAGAAGCAGGATCCCATTGAGCAAGGAGCCTGTTGTGGGACTTGATTCCAGGACCGTGGAATCATGACCTGAGCCGAAGGCAGATGCTTAACTGACTGAGTCACCCGGGGTCCCTGATTTTGACTATTCTAATTATTGCATATAAGTGGAATCATACAGTATGTGTCTTTTTATGACTGGCTTATTTCACTTAGTGTAATGCCCTCAAGGTTCATCTATGTTGCAACATATGCTAGATTGTCCTTCCTTTTTAAGGCAGAGTAATATTCCACTGCATGTATATACCATATTTTGCTTATCCATTCATCTATCCATGGACATCTAGAAAACACTTGTTTTGATTAGGTTTACACGTACTAGATTTTCTGTGATTATTGTCTAACTTAAACAGAGTATGTAGCTCTTATTACTTTTTCTCCCAATAAGAAAGATGCCTTTTGATGACAACAATCTCCAGTTCTGAAAACTTATCATTTCATTCGACTCTTTCAAAGAAAATGTGATTATTCTAATTACTTGGCCTTTTTCCATTCTGTCTGAACAGTATGAAAATCTTCAAAATTTCAGCAATTTTTATTTAAGTAATGATATATTTTTTGTTGAAAATTCCTACAGTGAAAAGGCTTGTTAAAATTTATTTTAGGGACACCTGGGTGGCTGAGTCGTTAAGCATTTGCCTTTGGCTCAGGTCATGATCCTAGGGTCCTGGATTCGAGCCCTGCATTGGGCTCCCTGTTCGGTGGGAAGCCTGCTTCTCCCTCTCCCACTCCCCCTGCTTGTGTCCCCTTTCTTGCTGTCTCTCTCTCTCTCTCTCTGTCAAATAAATAAATAAAATAAAATCTTTTTAAGGGGCGCCTGGGTGGCTCAGTGGTTTAAGCCTCTGCCTTTGGCTCAGGTCATGATCTCTGTGTCCTAGAATAGAGCCCCACGCAGGGAGCCTGCTTTTCCCCCTCCCTTGCCTGCCTCTCTGCCAACTTGTGATCTCTCTCTCTCTCTGTGTGTCAAATAAATAAATAAAATATTTTTTAAAATTTTATTTTAAAAGAAGTTTCAAAGAAAGAAGAAAAGCCGAAGGCAGTCCCTAACTGGACAATTGGATTCCAGTGACCTGTTATTTCATGAAATTTTAATCTCTTCAATCATTCACTGGAAGACATCGAGTTCGGACAACTTAAACAACTTAAAAGCAAGTCTGATCGACACTAAATAGTGCTCTTAATATCTACTTTGCAGAATTTCTATAAGAATTACAAATATGAATTTTTTTTTCAAATATGAATTTTTAAGTACCTATGATCCATCAGGCCAAGAAGGTCACAGGTGCTTAAAAAGCAAATTATTGTTGCAATTAGTGACAAAAATTACATAACGACAGAGAGCTACATATTCTCTAAGAGGATACCTAGCCAGTGCTACTTATTCCTGTACCTAGATTCAATTGGAGAATTTTAAAGATGGGTAGGTTCCCATCCTTAGACCAAACTTCCTTAGGGAGAATCTCTGGGAGTAGATTCTGATGCATGTCCAACTTTGGAAACTGTTAATCTTCTTCTCTCTCTCTCTCTCTCTCTTCTCTCTCTCTCTTTTTTAAGATTTTATTTATTTGTCAGAGAGAGAGCAAGCATAAGCAGGGGGAGTGGCAGGCAGAGATGGAGGGAGGCAGAAGGAGAGGGAGAAGCAGCTTCATTGCTGGCAAGGAGCCCAATATGAGATGATCCCACAACCTTGGGATCATGATCTGGGCTGAGGACAGACGCTTAACTGATTGAGCCACCCAGGAGTCCCTAATCTACTTATCTCTGGACGTAAAGAACTTTGTCCTTTTCTAATGCTACATAATATCTCTGTTGTCACTTTACGTAAGAATGATTTTTCTTCCAACAAGCTATAGTTACGTTTATTTGATGGTAGAAAATTGACCACCTTAAGAGTTAGAGCAGTATGCTTGCAGGGTACAAAGAGGTTAATCTTTGAGGTATTGAGGAAGGCACGTATTGCATGGAGCACTGGGTATGGTACATAAACAATGAACCTTTGAACACTGAAAAAATAAAATTAAATTAAAAAAAAAGAAAAGAAAGAAACTCAGTTTACTCTATGAGAAGAATCATTTCATTAAGCCCTTCAGTCGACTAAAGGTAACATCTACCCAACATTCTTTAGGAAATATTTAGTGCAAGAAGTTAACATGAATGCAGAAGTTAAGTATACTATTTAATAATTTAAATGAAAAATATTAGCACAATATGACCCTGGAGGGGCAGATATTTTCTCTCCATAAATTTTGAGGTAAACTGTCCTGTTTTTATTTTATGTGTTTTTTAAAGATTTTATTTATTTATTTGACAGAGAGAGAGAAGTCATAAGCAGGCAGAGAGGCAGGCAGAGAGAAGGGGAAGTAGGCTCCCTGCTGAGCAGAGAGCTGGACATGGGGCTCGATCCCAGGACCCTGAGATTATGACCTGAGCCAAAGGCAGAGGTTTTAACCTGCTGAGCCACCCAGGCGCCCCAACTGTCCTGTTTTTAAATATGTTGTTCTTGAGTGAGCTGTGCATGTACATGTGTGCTTTATTTGGCATTTGCCTGCAGGAACAAGAGGCCCTAATCAGTTCATACTATGCATGATGTATAGGCTTAATTTCCTCTGCATTGTTATAGAGAGAGATGATAAGCATTGGACCGGGGTTAGCCTAGCATTTACCTCTACAGGACTGTTGATGTTCACACATGGCAGTATTGTATACAGCAGACTGTCAGATTTTCTAGAATTTTCAGTTCTAGTTGTTGAATATAGCCATTACTAAATATTAAATTACATAAACCCACAATTAAATTTATTAAAACAAAGGTAATATATTCTCAAAATTATTTTCAGATTAGTTTATAATTTTTTACTATTATTTATAAGATCAAGGTTATGTACATCTATTGAATCTGTCTGGTGGAAATGCTTCATAATGGTGTGCTAACTGGGCTTCTCTTCCAAAATCCACATTGGTACTTAAAAAGGAGAATGTTAAGAATGTTTATACCATGGAAATTAGCAACTCCTCAAATTGGGGTGGTCCTCTTCTATGTATTGAAAAGTTGTTATTAAACATTTACTAACATTCCACTAACATGGTATGATTTTAGCCTGAAGAAACTGCTTTTGGGAACTGCTGTATTAAAACTTTTCTAAGGAAGCCTCGCTATGTATATTCCCCGTCTGAAGTGGGCATTTCCTTATGTGACAAACTGATGTTTTCATTAACTCAAAAACAGAAAATGAAATGAATCTTTGCCTGGAGAGGGACAAAAAGCCTAGGGGAAAACAAAGGTATCCGTCCTTAAGGTTTGGAAATGGTCCAAGGATCCTAGTAGTGAGGAATATTCTCACTTCATAAGCAAGAACATGGAAGTCAAGTTTGGGCCTCCCTGATCCTCTCTCTGCCTCCAAATAGCCATTATTATTATTAGCAAAATAATGCTAATAACTAGTCTCTTTTATGCTTTGAGGAATTGGTGACACAGTGGATGTTAAGAGCAGCTGAGAGAGTGTTCGGCACAGTTGTGAGGTTATTGGAATCATTGGTAGCAGAGGCTGGAGTTAGCAGCAAGAGAATAAGGCCAGAGTGGGGAAGATTATGGAATTTATTCCAGATTTTAGGTGTTTTGTATATAAAAGTAAAGTAGAAACTAGTTTACAATCATAAACTCTTGAGACAATATGTGTATATATGTGTGTATGTGTGTGTGCATGTACACATTTATATAAAATGTTTACTTTATGCATGTGTTTGCTATATACAAATACACAGACCTATATAAATATATTTGCAATATATATACATATTTGCAATAAAATAAAATAGCACATGCAATGTGTGATACAAATATGAGGACCAGGATGAAATAAGAAAGGTCTATTATGAGAGAATTCTTTTGTTCTGCCACCTGGAGTTGAGATATTGTTAAGGAATATTCTGTCATTTTCTAGAAAGCAAAAATCATATTTCTTTATATATATTTGATTAAAACATTGATTTGAGAGGAAGTTATCGCATATGATGAAAATAAAGATCTGTCATGGAAAATTTATTCAAAATGTAAAACAATGCACTTTTAGCCTAAGAAGTTAAGGGACAAAAACAAAAACAAAAACAACAAAAAAGCTAGCAGGTATACTGTACTTCCATCCTGTAATGAATTTTCTTAAATAATAAGTTTATCCTGGAGTGAATTTCAGTCAATTTGGAAACGCTCTTCTTATAAATGTAGCAATAAAGATCTTCTCCAATATGGATCATTTTCAAGTCCTTACTCTTTCATTAACAGTATTAAAAAATAGCAGAGTTGCCAATTGCTCTTATATTTTAAATACGTTCCTAAATTCTGTTAGTTCTGTTTGTTAATATTCTGTGTACAATAATTGCATCTAAATTAATAAATGATCTGTAGTTCTTTTGTTTTTTGTTTTATTAGTTTGGATTCACGAAGAATGTCATTTCCAAATCATTTTAACCTATCTTTAGGGTTTATATACGTTTTTTAATTTTCATTTTATTTATTTTATTTTTATTATTTATTTATTTTCATTTATTTTTTTGTTTTTCACATTTTTCTATTACCATATTTAAAACTTTTATTTTTAAAACAGTGTGCAGGACTTGATTCTATAGATGCATTTATGTAAAAATGGATTTGTGCATATAAAATACATGGAAACTGAAGCCGTACTGAAACGTACTATGAATAAACTTTCTTGCTACCTTTGTTTTTTACTCTAAGTAGGAAATGCCAAACTTAGAAGAGTACACCTATTTTATGTAAAAATTTTAACAGTGAAGGAGTAACAAAAGTTCATAAACTAAGAACATCAGCTTTAATTCTACTTTATTTTGAGATTTATTTATTTTCTAGTTCAAGAAAATTATATGGGACACAACATGCAATATGAGTTAGGAGTGAGCAATTACTGGGATAGGTGAGAGTCATTAAAAGAAAAATATAATTTTATGTTTTACTAATGGTTTAAAGGCAGGCAGAACACCTGGCTTAAACAAGTGGTTAGTACTGGAATTATGTTTGTGAGTATCAAGCTTCCATGAGTTTGCCAATCGCCCCAGCTTTTCTCTTCCGGCATTAGGTTGTGCAGGTATCCTGCACTTTCCAAAAGTTCACAATAAGCCACTTCACATTTGTGAAGACTTAACATTAGTACCTACTTGTTATCTGAAAGAAATGGAGGAGGATTTTCACTTTCACACACAAAGGCCATTACTATACTAACATGAGTCTTTTGTAAAAGCAAAGTGACAGAATATAAACTTTTGGAAAGCCAGGGGCACTCTCTGCTTTAGGCCATTTTGATTTGGAAGGTTTCATAGGAACTTTCTACTTTTTGGGTAGTGGGGGAAACCCACAGTTGGTTTTACAGAGCAGCTGAGAATGACTGGGGCATCTGGTGTAAGCTGAAGAAGAGAATGCAAGACCTAGAGAATCTGAGGCTTGATCCTTCCAGTGCCTCAGGGAAGCTCAAGCTACAAAATACTATCTTCCGCTGACTTAAACACAGGGGAAACAGAAACAAAACCAAATGTTAACTAATTAATATATAATAAAAATATAACTCACATATCATAAAATTATTTCTATCCTCATATGGTTAGTGCTTATGGGAAATCAAATCATAATTGGAAGTCACTTTATTCCTTTAGCATAAGAAATCACTCAGATTTTGACACATATGAACTTATTCATTCCTCATAATAGCCCTATGAAGTTGGTAGTATTAGCTCCGGGCCAAAAATTTAGGTGTGATCTTTCAAGTTTGACCACGGGCAACTTAAAAGGCTTTACCCTGGCAGGTCTCACAATGGAAAACTGCCCTACCCACACCAGACTTGATGCAGAGCCATGAGTCCGGGGAAAACTCAGGGCTCCCTAACAAGCCATGCTCTTAAGAATAGCTATAGTACTAGATCAGCTTCCTCCATTCATTACGTCTTTGACAGAGGCCCTCCTCAGGTGCCTCTGCTGGAAAGGACTTGGGTAGGAGGGAACCCTTAAGGCACTTTTTCTCTACTTTGACTCAGTGCTCAGAACTTTTCTACTCTTAGCCCTTTTTCCTCTCCCTCCAACCTGCTCTCTGGCTCCTAGATCCATAAAATTTCAGAGGCCGTTCTTTGGGGCTCCCTCAACAGTGAAACAATTCCGCATGCATGAGCTGATCAATCTGATCGCCCTGACCTCTCTTGGAGGTGTTCTGGGAGGGGGAAATGGGCAGTGAGGGAGTTGGTGCTCTCTTGCTTATACTATTGGAATAGGTAATTGAAAGCTTGCCTGGTACCTTCTTATTGATTCTTTGTCTTAAAACCCTGAAATCTCACAGCTGAGCTCAGCTCCGCTCTTGACACTCTCCTTTTATAGATGCAGAAATGGAGGTAATGAGAGCATAAGTGACTTGCCCAAGGTCAAATAGCTAATAAGAGGCAGTGAGAGGTTTCAAACAAGCCAGTTTGGTGCCATTCTCTTGACTACACAGTCTTCTTCTTGGCGAATATTGTCTATTTTTCCACATTTATGTTCTGATAAATTCCCATTTGCTTAATTTTTCAAAGGCAACTGATATCTATCATTTTGACATTCTTGTGGTGATGGGAGTTATTAGAAATACTCTAAGTAAGTGAAACATCATTTACTATATGATTTTTTCACTCTGAATAGTAGTTTATTGAATAAGCCCTATGGATAAATCTATCCAAGAATATTGCCATTTAGGTAAATCGTGCTAGGGATTTCTATAATAAAAGGACACTCATCTCTCTCTTACCTTGCTAAAGTTTAGATTGAGATACCTCTAGTATTTTGGAAAATACAATTTGGTTATAATTATTCCTAAATCATATATTTTTAAAGGAATGGTATCGTTTTAAAATTTCTTTTCTAGATAAATCAAACCTTACAGTCCTGGGGTTATGGCAATAAAAAGCCAGCTTGCTCTTGAAAAGATTTTGCTTTTTTTTGCACTAAGAATTAGTATTGTACAAAAAGTCAAGACTGTGTTAAGAAATACTTTGCAAAATTTCACTTAAGAATCAAATATTTTTAAATTCTTTTCAAAATTGTATGATTTGTAGATTTTATAAGTACTACACTTGTAGGGTAACTTAGTTTCTTCCTTCCTTCTTTCCTTCCTTCCTTCCTTCCTTCTATCCCCTCTTTCCTCTTGCAGTAAAAACACACAACATAAAAATCTGCTGTCATAACCTTTTTTAAAAAAGATTTATCTACCTATTTATTTCAGAGAGAGAGAAAGAGAGTGGGGAGAGAGTCAGAAGGAGAAAATCTTCAAGCAGATTCTCCGCTGAGTGGGGAGCCCAACTTGGGGCTCAATCTCAGGACCCATAAGATCATGAACTGAGCCAAAAACTAATAGTAGGATGCTTAATTGATGGAACCACTCAGGCGCCCCTGTCATAGCCATTTTTTAAGTATATAGCTTAGTAGTGTTAAGTATGTTTACATTGTTGTGGAATAGATCTACAAAACATTTTTATCTTGCAAAACTTAAACTCTATACTCATTCAACAGAAACCCCTCATTTCCCAATTCTCTCAGCCTCTGGTAAGCACCATTCTTCTTTTGGTTTCTATGAATTTGACTACTCTAGATACCTCATAGAAGTAGACATCCAGTCTTTTTATGACTGGCTTTACTTTACTTAGCAAATATTACCCATGTGCCAACATGTCATAGTTGCCTTCTCTTTTTAAGGCTAAATAATGTACCTGTGTGCGTGTGTGTGTGTGTGTGTGTGTGTGTGTGTACCACATTTTCATGCATTCCTTCATCAATGAACATTTGGAATGCTTCCCCTTCTTGGCTATTATAAATAATGCTACTATAAATATAGGTGTGCAAATAATGCTTTGAGACTCTGCTATCGATTCTTTTGGATAAATACCACAAAGTGGAGTTGGTGGATAATAGGGTAGTTCTATCTTTAACTTTTGAGGAATCACCATACTATTTTCCATAGCTATTTTACAACTTTAAAATTCCACAATGGTGCAGAGAGATTTCAAATTCTTCACATCTTCACCAACACTTGTCATTTTCTATTATTGTGATTAATAGTCATTCTAACAGATGTAAGGTGGTATCTCATGGCTTGGATTTGGATTTCTTTTTTTTTTTTTTTTTTTGGATTTGGATTTCAAATCAAAGTGATATTGAATGTCTTTTCATATGATTGTTGGCCTTTGTATATCATCTTTCAAGAAATGCCATTTGAAGTCCATGTCCATTTCTGAATTAGGTTGTTTTTTGTTATTAAATTGCAAAAGTTCTTTAAATAGTCTGGATATTAACCCCCTATGAGATATATAATTTGTAAATTAGATATTTTTCTATACACTATAGAATACACTATATTTTTCTCCCATTCTGTAAACTGCCTTTTCACTTTCTTGATCACATCTTTTGATGCACAGTTTTTAAGTCTGATGTAGCACCATTTTTCTATTTTTGCTTTTGTGGTCTTTGCTTTTGGTGACAGCTTCAAGAATGATTGGCAATTCCAAAGTCATGAAGTTTTTCCTCCATGTTTTCTTCTGGGAGTTTATGGTTTTATGTTTAGGTCTTTAATTCGAGTTAATTTCTTACATTTAGGGTAAGGTAAAAGTCTAAGTTCAAACTTGTACATGTGAAAATCTAATTTTTCCAACACCATTTATTAAAGTGACTATCCTTTTAAAAGTAATATTTAGGTCTATCACTGCTACAAAACTACATTACCTATTAATTCTACTATTGGAATTTTTTTTTTAATTTAGCAAACTAATAAAGAAGCATATTACCATATCACATAATTATTTTTAAGTATGTTGATAAATGTATTTCAGTATAATTTATTTTCCTTGTAATCCTTTAAAATTTATTTTATGAATTTATTGATTTTTATGCATTTATGACATAAAATATTTATTTGTGCCTATTTATTAATTTTAAATTATTATAAGAAGGAAGCTATTGGTTTCACCAGACTGCACAGGGGTTGTGGCCTCAAAAATTATTAAGAATTCAGAGATTATTTCAATAACTCACACAATGGATGAAGCCTTGAACTACAGTTATGACAATGTTAAGAAATATATAAAATCAAGAGAAAGGCAAATTCAGTATGATTTAATGATTAAACAAGTGCCACGAACCAAGGAGAAGGTGAAACCACCAGGTTTTTAACTTTGATGACTGACTGGGTGACTGTAGTTGTGGGAGTCCTCAGTGTGGAAGCTGCATTTAAAACCAAGAGTGAAGGGGTGCCTGAGTGTCTCAGTCAGCTATGGGTTTGACACTTGATCTCAGCTCAGGTATTGATCTCAGGTCATGAGTTCAAGCCCCATATTGGGTTTCATGCTGGGCATGGAGCCTACGTAAAACCATGAGGATAACAGTTATCATCTATGGGGAGAAGGTAGAGAAAAAAATTCAGTCAGGGTGAAACCATATTCAAAGACCACCCAATTCATTATTTTCAGCTAGGGTGTCATGCAGTATATTTAATGTGTCAGCAAATAGCACTAGTATGTAAAGAATAAAACTTCAATAAGCAATTGGTGGTTAATTTGTAAAGGACCGATTGTTACGACTCTACTCTGCATTTATAATTTTTGCACCTGCAATTATTTGCATGCAAAACAAATGCAGCTACAGTTGCCTAATTATAGGCACAACCATCCAAAATTGCCCACAAATAAGAGCACAAAGAGACGCCATCTGTGAAAGTACAGCAACCACCCCCCCCCCCCAGACCTTTCCTATTCCACATCCTGTAAGGCTTCCCTTTCTTTGGCTTCTGTCTTGGGCTTCATTCTTGCCTGGTCTCATTCAGGCATTATAGGCTGGTCATTCTAATAAGCTAAGTCAGTAGGCCTTTCCTCTTATGCAACCACTATAATCCACATCCCCAAATATAAAATGTGCCATAGTTTGAGCAGACTGAAAATGGAAGCCATTTCTGAAGCCCATCATTTGCCTTGTTAGTGTGAACAGATTCGATTTTCTATTCACATGTAATTCTAGAAGGTAGGCAACTTGAACGCTGTAAAGACAAAATCTCATACAAATTTCTGCTCAAAGGTGACGAGAAAATTATGTTACACTACTTAAAAAAATTTAGCCATTTATTAAAAACACAGCTGTCAGTTTGGATCAAATATATTCATATTTCCCCATTATATTATTAGGACCATCATGAAATTTAATAATTGTCCCTTGGAGTTTGATTTCCTACAAAAGTGTCATAACACAATCAGTACTACTGCAAACAATTATTGGACTGTGTGAAGACATTTATGATTTCAGGCAGGAAATATATAATAACAAATGAGAAATATAAAACCTAGGTTAACACTTGATAAGGATTCTGTTCTCATACAAATGTCAGTAGTAATAAATGTGGGGACAACATAGCCTGCTTTATTAAAATGAAACAGGTTCCAGGCAGAATAGTTTTCTAAGATTTTAATTATATAGTTCAAATTTTACTTGCTTATCATTTAATCATATTAAACACTCTGAATCTGATAAATCCTTTGTGATAGAAACAATACACTTTAAGAATGAGAAATTAGGGGTGCCTGTGTGGCTCAGGTCACGGGTTAAAGCCTCTGCCTTAGGCTCAGGTCATGATCTCAGGGTCCTGGGAGAGAGTCCTGCATCAGGCTCTCTGCTCAGCAGGGAGCCTGCCCCCCCCTTTGCCTGCCTCTCTGTCTACTTGTGATCTCTCTCTCTCTCTGTCAAATAAATAAATAAAATCTTAAAGAAAAAAAAGTGAGAAATTGGGTAGTTTATTATGACTAAAACCAGAATGTAACATGTACTTCTATGAAATCTGTAATTCTTCATTCTATTTATAGTGTTTGGAATTGTCATAAAGTATTACCATAAAGGTTTCCGGGGTAAGTGGAGGCTTAGGAGTTTTAAAATGTTCACCAGTTTTTTGTTTGTTTGTTTGTTTTTAAACATTGTAGTGAATAGGAGGGTTTATTTTTGTCCTACCACATTTTTCTCAGTGGTACATGGGTCACAAAGACTTGAAGCAGTAGTTAGACACCAGTCTTAAGTTTATGGACAATTGGGCACATGTTTAAACATTTAGACATTGGAATGCTTAGACATTAGAAATACAGTAAAATGTTTAGATCTAGCAAAAGAAGTCATGTTAAGGAAATGAGAATTTATAAAACGGAAGTTATCATTCCAAAAGGAGAACTAATTAGAAGTAAAAGATTGTTCTATTATATATAACTGAACATTTTCATGGATGCAATCAAAATTCAAAATATTATTAGTGGCATGATAAACATAAGCTGTTTGTTTTCACAAGAAGCAGAAGAACATTTTGAAACATTAAGAAAGTTAATGTTACTCACATCCTGAGCTACCATTTGTTGATACCAGAGTCAGGTTGGAAGGCCATGGATTCCGAACAATATCTTGCCAATGAATTGTGTCTGTGTAACAAAGAAATTTGTTCTGGTCTACATACACGCCACCATTAAGGATTTCTGTATTAAAACAAACAAACAGAGATTTCTTGTCAAACTTTTTGTTGATGAAAAGGTAGTCAATAAAAGTGATTTTTTTTCTTAAAGTATTTTCAATGTTAGAGTTACATTGTTAATAGCCAAGAAGACATCTTTTAAAATATCACTTAGTCATATAAATTGTAGAAATTGGGAAAGATTAAAAATATGAAGAAATGCAATCACTCATAATATAAATACCCAAGAAACACTCTTCACATTTGGTATAGAAGTTTTTTATCTCTTTCCTTTTTTTTCCTCTGAAATTGGAATAATATTGAATATAATATTTCATAACCTGCTAGTTTTAATATTATGTGGTATTTAATGGTAATTAAATATTATTCTACATTATTTCTAATGAAACTATAATATGCTACAGTATAAATTAAATAATATTTATTTAACCAGTTCCCTCTTATTGGTCATTTAGCTTGTTTATCTCTTTTAAAAAAATTATTAGTCCATGTGACATTGACTGGAATCAGCAGGAAGTAATTAAAACAAAATGAAAACTAAAATTAATGTTTCAATTACGAAGAAATGTTCTTTGATCCTCTCAAATGGAATCAACAGAATTTCCAATTATTCTTTAAGGACAACACAAAAACATAATAAAAACCCAATGACTCGTTGCAACAATGGCAAGACCATGGGATAAAATACACTAAAGCCAATTTTTACTTGATTCTCTACTTCACACTGGCCTTGATCAGCTAAGTTGTTCCTCCTGAACAGTGGCTGATAGTATATGTAAATTCTCTTGCAGATTGCTTTAAGTTATCCAGGAAATAAAAGATATTCCCTCCAAAAGTATTATTTTTTTTGGAAAATACCATTCTTACTACTTGAAGAAATTGGTTAGAAATACACATAGAACCTTCCTGCTCAATATCTACCACATTTTCCCCTTCGACCCAATACAAAAACAACTTAAGAGAAATTATATTTCAATCCATAATACATTGTTAAAAGTAACAAAAACAGTTAACAGTAATTTATATAGGTAGAGGATGATTTTTCTCACATAAGAAATCTATAGGAGGTAGTGGTGTTCATAGGACCCACATCTGTTTTGTATGTTGGTTTTATTCATTACAGGCACAAGAACGTTGATATATCTAAAAGTGTCTTACTGAATTCAAGGCAAGATGAAATCAGAAAAGCAAGCAAGAGATATCCTCCTACTGAGGCTCTGACTTTCTATATTTGGGAAGAGATGTTCTCCCCAAGGATTATGTCCGCATTTTCTTGGCCGGAATGGTATCCCATGAGCGTTCCTACTAAAGAGAGGCTGAAAGGACAAATTGCTACTTGAACAAAACTTAAACAACCAGGACTGTAAGTGAGGAAGAAGAGGAACATGAATAATATGAAGGCAACTACTTTATTTCCCATGGTGGCCTTGAAAAAATAATTTCTTTCTTGTGCAGTATCCCAAGCTAAACTTCTAAGAGTCACCTTGAATCAAGAAGGGAAATAAAAGAACGAAAGGACCATGTGACTCCATAAGAAAAGTATTTGTGGAGGTGAGATAGGTGGGCACATCTCAATTGCCTTATTACATTGTATGTATAAAATGTGCCAGATTAATTTTGACATCACAGGGCTTTCCACATTTAAAATCACTCTGCTCTCATCATCAATCCTTTCACTGACTATTGGTTCCATTTTCTCAGGTGAGGAAAAAAAAAAGAAACAAAAAGAAATTAGATCATCTTTCTACTTCTAAAACCCAGTTCATTATTTTTCATAACCTGACCATACAATCTTCATCAAAGCAGAAAGGAGATATAAGACATAAGAAAGACTGTGAAAATGGATTTCTACATTAATGTTTGGCATTAAAGTTTCTATCTATGAAATGTGACGATCTCATACTAATAGCTTTCTCATGAGACATTAGGTGATGCTCTTCTGCTCTAGGAATAATTCTTCATTAGGTGGCAAGAAAGGAGATTTTGACTGCTATCCAGGAAATGAAGGTTATTTTTCAGTCTACATTTGGAAAAGTTCTACTTTAAAAAAATGTGAGGGGAAAACATAATAGCTCAAATATTGTAGAAAGTGTATTTTTCAGGATTCACATTATAATTCAAATAGTTCATATTGAAGGAACACAGTACCCATCTCTAACTTCCTATCTAAAAATATTCAAATGAAATCAGATTATATTATACTGAATAATAATCTCATCAAATCCCTTCAACAATATTAATCTGCTACCAATGTTGACATTTGTTCCTCAGAAATATTCTGTTCAAGAGCTTCATTTATATTTGGAAAAGGATTTAGAAAGGAGGTAGTAATAATTCCAATATAATCTTACATGTTAAAATTTCAAATTAAACTATAATCATGATCAGCTTGGAAAACACCCTAAATTCAAAGCCCAGCATCTGCTACCAATTCTGGTCAGAAAGATTTATAAACTTCTAGTATTTAATGATGGATTTATAAGGCACATTTAATCTATTCATGTATGTGCCTATTTTCCGTGAAAATAGTCTTTTCCTTTATATTTGGCTTAGACTGTATTCTGTTGGTGAATGTCAAAACACTATAATCAGAAAATGTCCAATTTATTGACATTTATAGGAGAGTTTTAACATATACTTTATCTACAATTTTTTTTATCACTTTGGTTACCTAAATATAGGTGAGGAATGTTGATACTGTACTTATTCATTGGTATAGTTTACATTGATTTTATAACTTTATGCAATTTTTTTGAGAGTTCATAACTTTGTGCAAAACAATTTTTTAAGAGAGTGCACATGGGGGTAGGGGGTAGGTGGGGAGGCAGAGTGAGAGGGAGAGAAAATCCTAAATAGGCCCCAGGCTCAGCACAGAGCTACATGACCTAAGCAGAAACCTGAGTCATCCAGGTGCTCCTATATAAATTAAACATTAATTTAACATGCTTTTGTGGTGAAATATTCAGTTAGATTTATTTCTGAACTAAGAAAATTCTAGAAAAATATATTGACCTGTCAGAAAATTGTTAGAGACAGATTATTTACCGGACAAAAGGGATCGCTAATGTTTTTGACTATTAGAGCTTGGCTGCATTTTTAGGTTAGAAAGAAGGAAAAGGATAAGAAAAAGAGAAGTGCTTGGTAAGATATTTATCCAAGATGATATCAGGAAAGTATCTGGTTATACTTTAGATCTATCTTTACCAATGAACAAGAACAGCAGATTTGTCACAAGTTCTATTAAAGACTTACTGGATCTGTTACACCAAAAGGGTTTCTCTTCCATTAGAATAAAATTAAATTAAAATTTTAAACCATGACCAAAAAAAGGATTTCTAATTCTAGGTAATATAGAAGACAAGCACAAGTATAACTGACATTCAAATAAAGATGCACAAAGCCTGGAAAAGTGAAAAGACTTAAAGAGTAAGTATGACCTCAGGATAGTCCCATCATTGTATTTCATGTCCACTGTAGGAAATATATAAGAGAAAATTAAAAGAAACACATATACAGTCTTGGTCATTGTATTAATTGGTAGAAAAAAACTGCTATGAATTTTTTTATCATATTATATAAAAATATTCCCAGTAAGTTCACAATATGGAACAGTCTTTTTAATAAATGTCACAATTAAATATGGTTAGATATATGAAATATGATATTCTATGAAAAAATATTTAATTATTTAAAAATGCTGCCAAACACTTAAACAGGTTTATGTATCAAACATTCCTATTAGATTAATGCATACAAGTCAAGTAAAAAATATGAATCTTTTTGTATGTAGAGTCAGTAAATTGTAATCCACACTACTTTCCCATACATCAAATTTGACATACATAGCACATAATTTGTAACTGAAATACTAGACTAAATTCTATGAAGGTAAAGAATATTTTTCAGTTCTATAATCTATTTGAAACCTGAAGCAATAGCTAATCAACAAATATTTGTTAAATCAAACTTAAAACACAAAGTAACATGGAATTTGCCACCAACATTGATCAATTAAATTCTGTTATAACTTTTAATTTTAAAATCTGACCAAATCAAAGTAAAAATAAAAGTTTTTTTTTCCTTAAACACTCTATAATTTATCTGAACTGGTTTTACATTTCATTATGTCAGATGTCATTTCTGTTTTGGTCAAAACTGTATCCCTAGTGTCTAGCATTATATAAGACATAAGCTATTACCACAATAAATATTTGCTCTATGATATCAAATATAATAGCCTGATTATAGACAAATATATTTGGGCAGACCAATAAATATATATCTTGAGTAAAGGAAAAAATTTAAAAAATATATAATTTTGAAGTAGGGTTTTTATAAGCTAAAAGATAAATAGCTTTTATTATTTAAAATGTTCATAATTGATAATGCACAAAATTACTGCAAGCAGTATGTTGAATATTTATAAGTCACATTTAGACAATTTCATCAGTATCCCTAAACCTATTTTGTGCATCAAATTCATTATTATTTACCATGTAAGAATGAAGATTTTGAGCTATCCTGGACACACCAAATTTCCTTAAACCTGTGCAAATTACCTAGCATATGTTATGTAAAGTTTAAGAGCATGTTTTTACATTGAATTATAAATCTACCTCACATTGTTCCTTAAATTATTTTCTAGAACGGTGTAAAGTGCCAATATGGCATTTAAAAGAGGACATAAAGTACTTGTGTCTTCCAATCCACAAAGTACTTGTGTCTTCCAATCCACAAAGATTATCCATTTGAACATTTCTTCCCTCTATTTCCCATTTGCATGAGTCTAACAAAGAAGGAAATATTTGTGTTATTTAAATAAGTTTTTTTGCACTCTTCATTTCTTTTCAAATGCTAGTTATCACAGTGAATTTGGGGATGAGTGACCATTAAGGGAATCGTTGACATTTTACAAATATATTCTCTCAAAAGAAAATGTGATAAAATACTGAATCATGACTTTTTTTTCCCCTGCCTGGTATGAAATAGCCTAACTGTGATGTAGCATCCCTGCTGAAAATATAGATTAATATGACCTCCTTACATAGTTTAAGAAGTTGACAAAATTGCTTTGACCCCATGAACAATTTGTAACTATTTCATAAATAAGATTGAATGTCTTTCTTTTTTTTTTTACAAAATAAAGATAATTTTAAATGCAGTTAGCCATATTCCATGATAGTTTATATGATTGGTATCAACAGTAAACATTTTACTTCTACTCATAAAACTACCAGAGATAATATAAGAAAATCAAATAACCAAGAATGAAATACTTAACCTCAATCCCTGATTGTATACCTAAATGTCTTGTTTTGCATGGCACATCTACAGGTCAATTTTAGAGTTAAAATAATAATAAAAATAAATAAAAATTAGAGATATTGCACTTGTCTAATTACTGCGGGAATGTCTGACTAATCCATATATCAGACTTATATTGCCTATCCAAGCCAAAGGTCACAATCAAAAAGTCAGAATCCAAAGTGGCAAAGCCCATTTTCAAAATGAAGCTATGATGCAGTCACTGGGTTTTCTCAGACATAAAGCAATGTATCTTTCTTACTGTCATCACCTTAAGCCACACAAGACTGTTGGCAGATAATGATACAAAAGTAATATAGCTCACATCATCCACCTGTGATACTTAATACATCATCTCTGGAATGGACTTGGTCCAGGGATTCCTATATCTTTCCCAAACCCAGACCTTTCAGCTGGGAGCACAATGAATTGCTGCTACCCCACTGGGTCAGCCCTCAAGGTTCATTATTAATAAGCTGAGACTCTAAAGGCTAATGAGAACCGGGTGCTTGAGGAGACAATGGCTCATTCATCATCAATCAAGCTTTGAAGTTTTTATACAGATGATTTAAGGAGAGTTGAAGTGTGCAAAATTGAAATGTCACATTTGTATTGGGAGTGGGGAGAGGGTGATAATGTAAATGAGTGATGTAACCTTCTGTATTTCAGCTCAATGATCAGAGTCAAAAGCTCATGGATGCAGATACTGAATGAATGCTAGGAAGAAACAGTGAACAGTTTTCTGATCCAAACAGGCAATTTCAAGAAGAAATGATTAGATTCACTAGCTGAAAATCAGCTTAAAATAGAAAATAATGGCAAAAATATCTTGATTTCAATTGAATAGAGCTCAGTAATGCTCTTCATAATGTTGCAGTGTACAATTCTTAGCTTTCATTATGTTTCAGATTGCATCCTAACTCTGAGAAGTCTACTATGACCATCTAGTTTTTAGAGGTTAACTGCTTCTAACTCACATAACACTGTTTATCTGAACCATTCACCTGACAGAGCAAATACTAACCTACCTTCTTTATCCTTTTGTGTACTTGTCTTATCTCTCCTGTTACAGTTCTCTAGAGGATAAGAACCATGACATACATCTTTCTGTGGCCTTAGTGTCAAGAAAAGTGTCAAGTACATAGTAGAAATTCAAATGTTTTTGATGACTATAATGACAGTAACAACATATCATGACTGATATTTGTAAGAAAGTTTTTGGTTGCTGAACTTTTAGCCAAATGTAAGTCATATTTCCTCTTCATGTACTAGATAATGTTCACATTATAAAGCACATAAAACACTGAATAACATTAGTGTAATCTTAATGTATTAATTCTTCCTATTAGTGAAACAGTAATCTACTTAAACTCATTGATGTTGTCTGGAAATTTTTTGAAATAAATTTTGTCTTGTAACTGTCCTTGAATTATGATTACAGGATTTCCTTTTCAAATTGTTCTCTTACTTCATCATATAATTCTGTTTGTGCTAATATGTCTAATATTTACCCCTGATAATTTCTCCCAAACTTTTACTCTCTGTTTCCTTATTTCAGTTAACATCAGAATAACATGCTGTGAAAGTCAAGTAGACTCCAAACTTGAGACTTATCACTAATTCATTCACCCTATATTTAATCAGTCTGATATCCTAAATAAAATCTGTCATAATGTCTCTTAATTTATCACATTCTTTTTTTACATCTACTGCTATTCCTTAATTCAGGTTCTATCATCTCATACCAAATTCAACTTTTTGCTTCTAACCCAACATCCCCACAAGTTCATCTTGCATACTAAAGTTATAATAAATTCTATTCTATAGGTAGATACAAACACTATATAAGTAAGCAGTTGGTTAGATAAGCTATACAGAGAGATATGCTATAAGTAGATGGATGGTTAGATAGTTAAATAGATGATGGATCAACCATCTTCCACACTAGGGGCTTTGAGTGCAAAGGGAATAATACTGAAACTAGGTAACTGGGTAAAACTAAGTTCAAAATCTAGTTTTCTGCTTGCAAGATGTGTGACCTTTTAGACCTTCATGAAACTCAGTTTGATCAACTTTATAATGGAATTATTGTTCTCACAGTATCTATCACAGTTATTAATTATACTACACTTTATACTTAGTAATTACTTAAGAGTTGCTTACTCATTGGTATAAACAAGAGTAATGCTTTTCTATGTATTCATATAAACTTTGCATTATTTAGTATTAGATTAGATTATATGTAAAAGAAGATAGAAATTTATTTATTATTCATTATGTATTTATTTGTTTGTTTATTTATTTATTGTAAAAGTCTGGCTTAGTGAATCAAAGCTATGATGAAAAATCCACAGGGGCCCAGATTCCATTTCATCTTGTTGCTCCACCTTCTTTAAAATAAGTGGAGTTTCTACCTGCTAAATTCCATGCAAACGATGAAGGAAAGTACATTGTCTTTTAATGAAGGTCTGTGTGAAAAGCCACCAACCAAAGTCTGATTTCCTACCTTCCTTGTGCCTCGCTGTTGGCTCCATGAATTTGTTCATGGGTGGTCATATGATTACCTAAACTTTATATACTATTTAAAAGCTAGTCAGTGGTAATGGGTATTGGGAGACAACAAGCAGTTTCTGTCATACTGACTCAAAATCTCCTTGCATCTTCTGGATACTTACAAAACATAAATCTTTTGACTTCAACAAATATATAGTTTTTCAAACTTTTTCACTGAAGCATAACATATACACATAGATGGGAATATATCGACTGCAATACATTTTTACAAATTGAACACACTTATGTAGCAGGCGCCCAGATCAAGAAATAGAACATTCCATCATCACAGAAGTCTTCCTTATGTTTTCCTCTTCATATCACTCTCTCAAGGAACATTTATCCTGAGTTTGAAAAAAATCACTTTTACCTAGTTTGGTGTTTTAAAAAAATGGAATAATACCATATGCATTCTTTCTCATCTAGCTCCCCTTTGCTCAACACTATGTTTATAAAATTCATCCACATTGTTCATTTTCATTGCTGTGTGATACTGAATGTTTTATTTGTCCATTCTACACTGATGGGCATTTGAGTGCCTTCCACATTTGGACTATTACAAATAATGCTCCTATTAACATCCCAGAATATGCCTTTTGGTAACCAAATGTGCACATTTATATTGCATAGATACCTAGAAATGAAATTGCTGGACTATAGTGACAAACAGTTTTTCAAAGTGCTTTTTACTAATTCATATTTCCATCAGTAGTGTATGAGCAACCTACTTTCTTTTTAGCCTTATTCAACTCTGTTTCTTTTTTTTCTTCTTTTTTTTCTATGTATTTCATTGTAGACATTCTGGTTGGTATGATGTGGTATCACTTTAATTTGCATTTCCCCAATGGTTAATAAGGTTTAGTCTCTTAAATATTATTTTTTAAATATGGTTTTCATAGGCAAGAAGTTTATCATTTATTTAAGGAAGTCTTAAATCATTTATTTAAGGTGTCTTCCAATATGTGAAACACTTACAAAATACTGTGGAAAACTTGATCTCTATCCGAGGTTATTAGTAAACAACTGAGTAAGTTAATGTAACAGATGTTTTCCTCCTAACTTTTAACTTTTTTTTTTGCAGAGGAATCTGATTTAATGTTTTGAAAATTATACTTTAAAATATATTGGAAAATATATTAAAACTATATCAATAGTTATATAAACAAAGATTTAAGTATGAATTCTGAAAAATGGATGCAGAAGTCACAAGTGAATATCTCTCTGATAAAAATGAACATAATTAAAGGTATATAAAGAGAAAGAATGAAAAATTCATTACTTTTGCCATTAAAATAGAACACTCCTTACATAAAGATAAAATATTTTTATTCCCTTACCTACCAGAAAACCCTCATTACAGACAACAATCCTCTTAAACAACTGCTCTAAGTTTCCAGAAAATGTAATAGCTTCAGTAGAACAAATCATCAGAGTTCAATGTTTTCATTACCAATAAGGGAGAAAGTCATATTAGTACCCAGGAATGATTTGTCCCTTTTAGTTATAGGCTTTAATACAATAAGCCTGAGATATACTGCAAGGTCACTTTCAAATATCTCACCTACAATATTAGTTTTTATAGTTTTAATGAGTTTTCTCACAATGTGTGATTTCCTCACTACTTCTTTAGAGTATTTCAGAGAAGTATGATTTGTTCTGATGACAGTACTAATAAATAATATTGCTATGTATGTTTGTTGCTGGCAAGCTAAGACTTGCAAATAAAAGATAAAGCAAGAGAAAGAAGAATGACTTAATCTTGTAAAATGATTATATTATTTCAAACATCAAGATTTTAAAAGGCTGTGTAAGAATCATAAAAATAACAAATACATGGCTTTGGGGGCCAGATGTCCTTGCTAAAATGCCTATTTGTCCAAGTGATATTAAAAATAATAAATAAAACTACTCATTTTACAAAATAATAAAGTAAATAAGTCATAAAATAGGAATGTAGAGAAGCTGGTACTATTATACTTTAAAAACCCACAATTAAGTCCAAATTAAGTAGATTTTTTAAATAGAGTTTTAATCTAGAGAATATTTGGAATAAATGATTGAATAGGAGTATCATCATTTTATAAAAGCATTGGCTTCAAAATCTGAAATATCAAATACTATGGCAAAATAGAAAAATAGCTTTGGAATTAGTTTGTATATGGTTTTAAGTTAGTGTAGCTTTAAAAAATAGTATATATCACATACATACTATACACATACATGCATTTTACATATGTAAAGTACATGAATATTAAACTCTATGTTTTTTACATATTCATGCTAGAGTGTTTGTGCATCTATATCCATGTAAAGACACAGAAAAAGATAAAGACACAGAAAATTTCTGTCACTCCAGAAATTTCTCCTTACTCCTTCCCAATCAAGACCCGCAAAGCCATTATTCTGACTTCTAATACCATAGATCAGTTTTGCCCGTGTATTAAGTTTATACAAGTGGAATCATGCATTATATACATTTTTTGGTTTCTATTATTCAAAGTAATGTTTTTAAGATTTATTTACTCTGTTGCCTGCACTATTAATTTGTTCGTTTTTATCGTCCATTGTTCTATTATATGAATATGCCACAATTTATTTATAGATCAGTTAATATTTAAGGACATCTTTGCTATTTTTACCTGTGTGATTTCAGACAAGTTAAAGTTTCTTTTCTACCATCTATCAAATAGGAACAATAATATTTACTTTGCTGAGTTACCGGGAGAATTGCAATTATGTACATAAACCATCTGGTACATACTAGGTGCTCCAAAAAATGGTAGCTATTTCAAATTAGTTAATGTAGTTCAGGAACCTCCCTTATCCAAATCATTTAAAAAATATGTACGTTGCCTAAAGCATGCATCTTTTGGGAGGCAAGAAGACCAAACGAAAACTTCTGAGAATCACACGTAATCTTGATAAGTTAAATTTGGTGCATACCGTAACAATTTTAGACCTAGGTATATTAAGCAAACATATTATTACAATGTACTTCCAAATTTGATTAATGAAAATGGGGTTATCTGTATTTCATAAGGCAGAATTGCTCCTGAGAACAGGAACATAAATTCTGTAACTACAGTTTCTCCCACACAGTAATCCTGGATATATAGTTAACCTTTTGAGTCATTTCTTGTCATGTCTGTAACTACATTCTGTGACAATAGTTAGAGCTGTTACATTTCCCTCTCTTTTTTTTTCTTTTTAAGATTTTCTTTATGTGTGTGTGTGTGTGAGAGAGAGAGAGAGAGAGAGAGAGAGAGCGCACAAGCAGGGGAAGCAGGAGAGGGAGAAGCAGGCTCCCCATTGAGCAAGGAGCTGGATGCAGGACTCGATCCTAGAACACTAGAATCATGACCTAAGCTAAAGGCAGATATTTAAATGACTGAGCCACCTAGTCATCCCAGATTTCCCTTTGTTCACTTCAGGTTGGTGCATAGTTCACAGGTCCCAATGTCTCCACTGGCAATTTCCAGGTGACCTTTCCATCATTGCCATTATGACCATTGTGCTTTAAAGAAACAAGGGTAAATTCCAAAGGACAGGGACTAGTAAGCTGAGCTCTCCTCTTCCATTTCAAGAATCTGGCATTTTTACTGCAGTACGATGGATTAATTAGGAAACAGAGAGCACTATTAAACACATCTCTGTAACTCGGGGTTGAATAGGGAGGTGGGGCTTCTCCACACTATTGTTTAAATTTATTAAGTTTTTAAAATTAAATCAATAAAATGCAAAATAAAAATTAGATGTGTAACAAGCATTATTATAATAATACTGCTGGTTAAGATAAGGAAAAGAAAGTCATTACTCTTGAATAAAGACAAGATGTAATCAAATACTGTTTTTGCTCAGAGATTTTAACAGTTAAAGCTAGATATCTAAAACACCTGAAGAAAAAAACATAAAATTTCTGCAGAAAGTACTTACATCATTTCTAAAAAATCATTATATTATATGGCTCCTAGAAAGACCACTCTCGTTTTTCCCCATTGTAAACTTATTTTTATTTTGTGACATTCAATGTCATAACAGAATAGGATCCACTATGCCCTGGTACAGTTCTGTAACCTTATCATGTTTTCTAAATTAAGACGCACTCTTATTTTATAATGCCTTCACTTTCCCAGGTTAGCAAATTTGATTTAAAAATTATTTCAGGTATTTGGCTGCTCTTTGAGGCTGGATGTGAAGAAATGACTCAAGTGCCAATCTGCCTAACAACGTCAGATGAGTCAGTCAACTCCAGGTGCCAACTTCAAGAAGAGAAGCCTGATGGGATTTAAATTCTGCACAGGCTATGGGGTGAGACTGGGTAACCATGACTCCACCACAGACTACCCGTGGAGCTTCAGTCACATTGCTTATTCTTCCCAAGCCTCTGTCCTTTATCTATAAAATAGATATTAATAATATCTCTCTCTCAGTGCAACTGTAAGGAAAAGAAGCGTTCATATATGTAAATGCTCACCACATTACCTGTGATAGAGCAAATGTTCAACTGATGTATTATTATTATTACTATTAGGAAAATAAGAAAGATTATCTGGTAAGCAAATTTCTTCTCTCCTGCTTAACAACCTTTTCAGCTCCCTCTTAGAAATACACTTCTGAAAGAGCTAGAGCTGGGGCTGGGTTGTTAGGCAAAATTAGAATATATAGGTTTGTGCTTGCTTTTTTTAAAAAAATTTATTCCATTTAAAAAAATTATTTTCTACTTACACACATTTCAGATGCCCTTTTAATAGTATATTGTGGGCTCTGGACATCCATAAAATTACTTAACATCCTTAAATTCAGAGTTTTCTTTTTCTGGGTAGGATTCCAATACCCCAATGGCACAAGAAATGACACACAGAGTGATTAAACAAGGTGTTGAATGCTTCACATAATAGCAGTCAAGCTAGGATTCAAATGAATTAAAGGGTTTCCAGAGCCCATGGCTAGCACCTCACCTTAGTGCCTCTTGGTAAATGCTGCCATTATTTGAACATCTTCATAATGCAGTATTTCTCTTAATCATGATGGAAGTCCTATGATGTAATTATTACTAGTCTTATTTTACAGACCAGAAAACTGAAATTTAGAGAGGTAAATAACTGGTAGGAGTTCTAGAGAACTATGATTCCAACTCATTAACTACTGAGTTGAGATCCTGCTTTTAAACTTTTTATTCTTCCATAATAAAAGGAAAGGTTGAGAAATTCAAAGAAAAAAACAAAATTTAAGCAGAGATGAGGTACAACTCTAAATTATATAATCTACTTCTAAGTATAATTAAGAACTCAGAGTAATTTCCCTGAAGTCCCTTTTGAAAATATTTTATTGAGTTGAAAGGTAAAATTATGCTTTTAGAGTATCTTTTCTACATGAAAAATTGTGCATTGAAAAAAAAATCTTGGCTCTGCTAGAGATTTGGATTATATCCCAACCTCTTCTTTGGAGGTGCATTCTTTTTGCCTCTGTCAAAAGTAGACACAGAGGAAAAAGCAGCATAATAAAACTTCAAGAATTTAGCCTACTTAAGGAAAAACCCTTCAATTCAGTAAAAAGACTGAATTAAAGAAAAGAAAGAAAGGCAACTTTACTATTTTCAAGCACTGTGGGGACTTCATCTATGCTTAGTCCTTGGAAGTTCTGCTTTAATGAATAGGGCACAGTGATTTTTAATTACCTTATCCAAAATCATAGCCTGAGTAGAATCCGCTTCTATGTGCTTTGCAACTGCATTTCTAAAAATATGAAAATGTATAATTTAAATGCGTAGGGCATTTGGTTCTCTTAACCAAATCTGCAATGTCCTTTTAATGTTTTTTCCTATTGTTGCTGAATAATTAATACAAAGAGATCAAAAGAACAAAGCATTCAAATTAGTGAAGTCAAATCAATGAACCTTTAACATTAAACTAAATATCCTGATAATTTTAACGGCAAGTAAGGTAAAGCTCATATGGTGGGAGAGAAAGGAATTCAAAATTAAAACATATGGTTAATGCTGCTTCATCACAATGTCCTTTCTGCAGGTAAACTTATTGAATTAAATTATACACCACTCAATAGTACAAGAAGATTGAGGTATCTTCTTAAGGCATAACTTTTAAAAATTATCTTTTTTTTATTTTAAATAGTTAAATATATCCATCTTTACATATATTTATCAGATAGCTTTTATTTAAAATAGTGGAAAGAAAAAATAGTGGAAAAGATGAGGGGTGATTTTATTTTTGAGTTTGGGATATTAATTTTATTTACATTTATTTCATAAATGTTTTGAGAAAACAAGAATATAAAATATTGTATATGGAAGAGTTTTTTAAGCTTTTATTTATTTTAAAGAGAGAGACAGCAAGTGGGAGGAGGAGCAGAAAGAGAGGGAAGAGAGAGAACCTCAAGCAGATGCTACGCTGAGCACAGAGCCCCACACCAGACTCGATCCTAAGACCCCGAGATCATGACCTGAGCTGAAATCAAGACTCAGATGCTCAACCAACTGAGCCACCCAGGTGCCCCTACATGGAAGAATTTTTATTTTATCTCTAACAAAAGGATATGTTCAATTTTAATTACTTCATTATCTTTCCAAGTATAAAGCCCTTAACTAAAATTTTCTCACATATAAAATAGGCACATATTTCATAGATTATCTTGCATGCATTCATATTCTATGCCTAATTTACTTTGTAGTATATGTTTATATAGCTATGTCATATTTGAAAGAATTTTACATAGAAAATTAAGCTCCAGTGATAATCTTTATTTAAAGCTACCTAGCTTGAGATGCAAGGGGGAAAAAAAAAAGAAGACTAATCAGACCAGCATAAAAATGTAGAATACAAGTGGGGATGTTGGTAAAAGTACCACTAAAGCCCTCAGTTCTATTTTCACCATGCTACATATACATATTTTTTTATCATTAAACAACACAAAAACTTTATTTACTAAAATGCTGTAATATTTTCAGAACCATTTTAACAATTTTTTAAGTGGCCCTGCTCCTCTAGTCTCATTTTACTTCAGAGATCAGAACAATTAGATGGTAACATCTGGCAAGTATTGTTCCAAACTAGATGATAAACATAATTATTTTAAAAGTATGTTTGTCTTAAAATTAAAACAAGGAATGAAAATTTATACCTTAAAGTACATTTTTAAATTAAAAAATTTTTAAAATATTGTATCTTTTGTAATTATGTTATACTTTATTTTCTTTGCAGCTTCAAGAGTTATGATCCAAATTGCAACTGAAGGAAGCTTAAGCTAGCTGATATGCACCTAGCTATTTCCACACTTCAAAGCCTGCAGAACCATCTGCTTGTTGGCAGGTGTAATTAATTAGCTAAGTGGAAAAGACGCTCCCTTTTAGAATCAATAGGAGGAGAGGAGGGAGAACTCTATGAAAACCTAATCCTAGGCAGACCCATCGGCTGGGCGCCTCTGGGCAAATTTCCGATGCTGAAAACTCATTGAATTTAATGGTTCTTAATTTCACAAGATTTCTAATTACAGCTAGGATAATAAGATGTGATCCAAAAGTTAAAAAAAAAAAGTTGGCACATTTTCAAGGAAAATCCTTCCACACAATGTAGACATCCTAAAGTGTAGAAGTTCATTTATTTAAACATTTTATCCATTTATTCACTCAACTTTGCTAATAAGCAATTTTGGATCTATTCAGCTGACAGGTGGCAAATGCATATTAATAATAGAAAAATGTATCACATTAAATTTTTTATGTAAACCAACATTTCTTTTCAGAAGTACAGAGAAGTCAATTCAAAATATATCATTACTCATTGAATACATTAGAAAAGACAATTTCTCAGAAAGTAAATGGGCCAAAATATTGTCAAAAACGAAGACCAAACACTTCTTATACTTTTATCTATATAGCTTAAAGTAAGTTATTGCTAAACAGTCTAGACAATAATGAATTCCACAACATGCCCTCTTTTAAATGTCCTAATTGACAAAAACAAAATGCTGACTTAAATTCAGACATCTCCTAGGGGTTGGTCTTAAATGGGTAAGGTGAGGGAGGTTTCAGGAACAGAGAGTGGGTTGGAAGTATGGCAAACTGGGGAGGACTTATTGCAGCTAAAAGGAGCAGAGGCTGCCAGCTTCAGAGGAATGTTACCAAGAGACAATGTGACTCCAGGGTTGCCAGAGCCCAGTTTTGTTCTAAGGACTCAAATCCAGAATTTGTTGGGTGTTGCCCCACTTTGTAAACATTCTCTATGCCAAGCAAAGTTGTTGGCCCATTATGGTTTTTGACTAGCAGGTTACTGTATCTGGCTTAATAAATAAATCTGGGGATTCCTCTATAATTATCCAGCCTTTACATAAGTAACCATATTGAGATAGGATCTCATTGATCAAGTCTTATCAGCTTCTCTACCCACTGACAGAGAATGGAAAGGGAAGGTGAGGCAGTTATATAAGTCATAAAAGAAGAAAGAAAAGTGCAGAAGTTCCTATAGTTATGTGAAGAATGGAAGTCTAGAATGCAATGATTTCCATCCCTTCTCTTCATTCTTATTTTGATCTCCATTTGTTATCATGGAGGTGGACTAAGCCTCTGGCTATATTATGAAGTTTGGAATTTGTGCTGCTGAAATATCACCACAGGACATCACACCACCACCACTGAAATCACACATGAATTTTAACTATGTGACGCTATTTATTTATTTAAAATACTTTGCCAACATTTATTATTTATATTAATCTGTCCTTGGTCTTTCAAGAGAGGGTAGCCCTTTCTCCAAACTCTTGCCTAGGTAACTAGACTGTGTCTCCTTGCTTATTCTCTTGCCTCTAACCAATTAATTTACCACAGTCCATCCGTGTAATATTTTCAAAACAAAAAAATAATCTTAATAACATTAAAGACCAAGATTTTTTTAAATAGTGAAGCCAATATCAAATAAGCCATAAGTCATAAAGTAGTGGAGACTTCAACAATACATACTGTTAATATCTTCAGATTATTTGGGGGAAAGTCTATGGGAAGAAAAAATAAAATCCTATAAGAAGGAATAACCAATAAGGAATGACTGTTCTTGAAAATGAAAGCTATTATTTCCAATAAAAATTGAAAGAACTATTGGAATGTAAAATCGAGGAATTCTTCTACAAAGCAGAGGAACAGAAAAAAAATGGAAGGAAGGAAGAAAGGAAGGAAGGAAGGAAGGAAGGAAGGAAGGAAGGAAGGAAGGAAGGAAGGAAGGAAAAAAGGAAGGATACATCCAGGAAGATCAATATGAAGGTTTCCAGAAAGAGAGAACCAAAAACACATAGAGAATTATAAATAATAATAATAATATTACACTTCCCAACAGGGGCACTATATCTTAATAAGTATATTTCAAATACTAAATGAAATTATTTTGGCTTAGCATTCTAAACCCAAACCATCCATTAAAAGCATCAATAAATTATGAGTATAAAAGAGATACATGTTTAGATATTCAAGGACCTAGTAAATTCACCCCTTATCCTTTCTTTTCATTTCTTTCTTATTCGAGGTGGAGGGACATATATGAAGATATTCTTCAAGTCATTATGGGAGAAAGCAACAACGTAGAAGACATGATACGGAAAGCCTGTAAAGTAAGATATGGATGCAGCAGACCTAGAGAAGCTAACACAGATTCATGAAACAAACCTGAAGGTCTAAGGAGAATGGTCTTCAGAAAGAAAGGAGACTGATAAAATGCATTAGATTATAAAGTATTTTGCAATAATTAGACTACAATAAAAAGAAATAGTGCAAGAAAACAGAAGCTAAGCAAAAAACATCAAGACAAAAAACGGCTCAAGAAAAAAAATACAATTACAGTACATTTCTTTATGTCTGCAACAAGTGATCTTTTAAAAATTACAACATAGATACTCTATATTGATTTTCAACTTTTAGACACAGGGATATAGTATTTTTTACAGTTAAAGAACAAACTTGTCAAGGTTGATGACATAGGCTGTTCAATAGATAATGTGTAAGATGGATGAAACAAGAAAAAATCATATTCAAGACATACATTGATAACCACCAGAAGAAATGAGCTAGATATTAAGCAAAGCAGAAGGTTGTTGTTTTTAACCATGTGAATATATTATTGCTTTTTAAATTGAGGTATAACTGACATATAATATGATATGATATAATATAATAATATAATATAGGGGTGCCTGGGTGGCTCAGTTGGTTAAGCCTCTGACTCTTCTTTTCAGCTCAGGTCATGATCTCAGGATCATGAAATTGAGCCCTCTGTTGGGCTCTGCACTCAGTGGAGAGTCTGCTTGATATTCTCTCTCTCCCTCTACCTCTGCCCCTCCCCCCACTCATGCTCTCTTTCTTTCTCTAAAATAAGTAAATAAATCTTTAGAAAATAATATAATATAGTTGATATTTAATATTGATTTGAGGTATACAACATATGATCAGTTATTTGTGCATATTGTCAAATGGCCACTGCAAAAATGTGGTGGTTAACATCTGGTCACAATACATAGTAACAGTACTTTTTTCCTAGTAATGAGAATTTTAAGATCTATTGTTTTAGCAACTTTCAAATATGAAATATAGTATTATTAACTATAGTCACCATTCTGTACATTACATCTCCATGATTTATTTACTTCATAACTGGCAGTTTGTACCTAGTAACCCTCTTCATCTTTTTTACTCACTCCTACCTTGGCAACCACCACTTTGTTCTCTGTATCTATGGGTTCGATTTTTTTGTTTCTTAAGTTTTGTTTTGTTTTGTTTTGTTTAGATTCCACATATAAGTGGGATCATATGGAATTTGCCTTTTTCTTTGTCTGACTTATTTCACTTAGCATAATGCCCTCAAAGTCTATCTATATTGTTATAAATGGCAAGACTTCATTTTTTTTATGGCTGATAATTTTCCATTGTATATATATTTCCAATGTTCTCTATCCATTCAACCCCTGATAGAACTTAGGTAGTTTCTTTATCTTGGCTATTGTAACTAATGTTGCAATGAACATGGGGGGGATGCATATATTTTTGAGTTAGTGTTTTTGTTTTCTTTGGATAAATGCCCAGAAATAGAATTGCTGGACGATATGATAGTTCTGTTTTTAATTTTTTGAGGAAACACCATACTGTTTTGCATAGTTGCTGCCCCAACTGACATCCTCCCCCTACAAGAGAGCTTAAGGGTTCTCTTTTCCCTACATCCTTGATAACACTTATTTCTTCTCTCTTTGGTAATATCCACTCTAACAGGTCTGAAGTGATATCTCACTGTGGTTTTGATTGGTTTTGATTTGCATTTTCCTGATGATTAGTGATGTTGATGTTGAGCAACTTTTCATGTACGTGTTGGTCATCTGTTATATCTTCTTGGAGAAAATGTCTGTTTAGATCTTCTGCCTGTTTTTAATCAGTTTTTTTGTTTTGTTTTGTTTTGCTACTGGGTAGTATAAGTTCTTTATATATTGTGGATATTAATCCCTTGTCAGATACATGATTTGCAAATATCGTCTCCCACAGTAGGTTGCCTTTTCAGTTTGTTGATAATTTCCCTTCTTGTGAAGAACCTTTAAGTCTGATGTGGTTCCACCAGTTTATTTTTGTTTTGTTACCTCTACTTTTGGTGTCAAACCAGAAAATCATTGTCAAGATCAATGTTAAGGAACATACCATCTATGTTTTCTCCTAATGGTTTTATAGTTTTAGGTATTATATTAAAGTCTTTAATCCATTTTGAGTTAATTTTTGTGTATTGTGTAAGTCTCCAGTTTCTTTTGCATGTAGCTGTCCAGTTTTCCCAACACCATGTACTAAAGAGACTGTCATTTTTCCATTGTATATTCTTGGTTCCTTTGTTGTAAATTGCTTGACCATATATATCTAGGTTTATTTCTGGACTCTCTATTCTATTGTTATTATTTGTTTTTAAAATAGTATAGGAAAGCAAGGTGAAACAATTCATGTATAAGGAAGTTTCTGAGGCCAGGATAATATGCTGTCAAGGGTCATAATGTCAGGTAGCTCTTGAATTGCAATACTGTGTTACTTTGAAACCTCTGAAATATCGAACTGTAAAGGTACAAAATAAAAAGAAAGAAATTTAACGGGGATCAGTTAGTTTTATGGTACCTCTTTGCTTACATAGTTCTTTGTTATAAGAAGTAGTCAAAATTCTATTTCATATGTTGTCTTTCTTCAAGGGAATTCTGTATGTTTAACACACATAGATACTATCCTATATATATAACAACTGGTAAATGTTTTCAATAACATCAATACTATAAAGAAAAATAAACATTTTTCAGGGACTTTTTCCATTTGACTCTGTAGTATCCTTATCCTAAAACTGTGAAATCCAAGGCATGTAGAAGTTAATTGACTTAGTTCTTCAAGAAGCGACAGTAAAGTAGTTGTCTTAATTCTTCTGAGAAACTTTGCCACTTGAGTCTTCTAACTTTTTAAAGAATCTGACATATTTTAAAATACTAATGTTAAAACTACACTCAAAATTAATTTGTCAATAAGCATGAGGAACCATAAATTGAATTATTTTCATCAGAGAATTGGACAAAAAGTTATATAAATGAATATTTTAAGAGTGTTATATATAGGGGTGCCTGGGTGGTTCAGTGGGTTAAAGCCTCTGCCTTCGGTCCAGGTCATGATCTCAGGGTCCTGGGATCGAGCCCCGCATCAGGCTCTCTGCTCAGCGGGGAGTCTGCTTCCCCCTCTCTCTCTCTCTGCCTGCCTCTCTGCCTACTTGTGATCTCTTCCTCTCTGTCAATTAAATAAATAAAATCTTTTAAAAAAAAAGTGTTATATATAAATGTAAAATAAAAATTTATAAAATGTTTAGCAATAGTGGACTAATTAAAGAAACGTGGGGCATATATATACTAAATACTATATAGCAACTATAAATGTATTTTTTAAAAGTTTTAAGATATGGGGATGATTCATGAATACATGAGCAAAAAATCAAGAATATAGAAGTCGAAATACAGTTTGAGTGCAGTTTGTTTGAAATATACTTTAGGCATATACATTCATAATACATACATGTAGTACTGGAACAAAATACCCTATATTTATCTGGATAATGTTAGTAAAACTCCAAGCTTCCCTGTAGTCATCAGAAAATGTGTATAATATTACTTCTTAGAACTACATAAGGATAAATGAGACACTATTTATGAAGACACCATAATTACTGCTAAACAGTGAAATGTATGTATGTGTATGTGTGTATTGCTATACATCTAGTAATATGTAGCCTATAATTACATTATATATATAAACATATGCAAAATACTCAGGTAAAGATGTTAAAATTAAATCATCAAAATTATAGGAAATTACACAGAAAATAAGTAGAATAATATAGAGGTATTAATATGAAAGTCTCAAAAGAAAGGTAGAGATTCACTCATCTGCTGAAACACAATCTTTGAGTTGGATGTCTATAATATCAAATTTAACAAACGAATAAATCAACCTGAAAGTTTCTCAATAATGTCCCAGCATTAATGTGTCAGAACATAATGACAGGCAGTAGGTTCCAGAGTCTATGGTCATAGTCACCATAGCATCTGACTTTATTTAATTGCATATTCACACACATGAATACATAAATCAATCTGACTGAACCCACCACAGAAAGTGTGGTCACACATCTGATTTCCAGGGTCAGCTGATACCTGTTTGCCTCCCAGAGTAATTATAAACAGTGCTTCTTTTTCCTCTCACCATAAATTGTATGGTGATCGTATTCATTTAAAAAGTATAAAATAGAGGAGGAGCAAGATGGCGGAGAAGTAGGAGGTTGAGATAGAGTCGGAACCCAGAAGTTCATCTAGATAGTTAATAAATCATTTTAAAAGCCAGCATACTCAACAGGAGGGAGAAGAGAGGAAGAAGAGCAATTCTAGG